>NW_010581927.1:255410-275800 GCF_000705375.1 Tinamus guttatus | reverse complement strand
AAAATATCTTATTCACTTTTTTGACCTCTGATACATTTTAAGCAGATGTCTTCATTGAGCTGTCTACAGTGATGCCTAGATCTTTGTCCTGAGAGGCTACATCGAACAGAAACCCTCAGTATATAAAGGGCACAGTAATCATTCACTGCAGCGTGTGGTATTTCCCACTTAGAAGGGATGAATTTCATCAGCCATTGTTGAACTTATTTTCTCTGAAAGTGTCAGGTTCTTTTCATCTTTTTCATCTTAGTCTCCAAAATTTCATATAACATTTCCTCCACATAAACTGCTCCCTCCTCTGGATTTTTAGCCACAACCACTCTAGTACATATTCTGGGGATGTGCAATTGTTAGCTTTCTTCCATACTTTTATTCTGTATTTCTTCTGGTATTTTCAGTAAGCTTCTGCCAGATAAGATAGACAAGCTGAGTGCTTTCCTTTGCATATTTATGTAATTACTCCAAAAAGGTTTTTCAAATCCTATGCAAAGACTGTGGGATCCAGGCTGAAACTCCATAGACAAGGCAACATATTAATAGGGATTTCATTATATATTCTACAAAAATGGGTATATATTTTGGTTCTAATCTTCTTATCCCCCTTTTTTTATCTGCAAATCTCTTTGAATTGTGAATGCTACACAGCTGCTGTGCTTGGAGGACACCCCAGCATTCTGAAGACAGCACTGGAATGCAAAAACAAGTTCTGGGTAATGTGCGGCTTCTGGTGAAAAAATAATCAAAGAAGGGACCTTTGTAGATAAATCTTTTATTTTTATTATATTTCTTTAAATTGTATTTTATGAGGTTCACTTTTGAACAACCACATATGGAGCTAGGTTTTGGAATTTCCACATAGACAGCAAAGGCCAAACAAATACACTACTGAAAAGGCACTGTAGCTTCATTAACACTGTCTCTTTTGAACAGCACCCTCATTTCAAGAGAATAACAATAACACTAAAGATGGCAAGGTTGGTAGAAATACCCTGTCTCGTACTTATCCTATCTTTCCATACTAGTGAAGTCACTGGACGCCATGACTTGTTCTTCTTGTTCTCAACAACATAGAAGAATAATCTGAAAAACTTTGAGAGCTTTTAGAGATTGTTTTCCAGTGATGTCAATAGAATTTAGGTATTTAAATGTTGTTAGATTTATGTGCAAGACTTATTTTCAAAAATCCTGAAAAACTATTGCACCACTATTACAGTTGAAGTTATTGCAAATTATATATGCTCGATATGTTATTAAACCGGACAACAAATTTAACCTGAGGTTTGCAAACACTTTGAATCCCTGTCACTATGGTTTTTGATGCTCTCTATATAAAATTAGCTACTAATGAGAAATCTTTGGCAAACTTAATATTTTTTTCAGATTATAAAATAGCTTCTTGTGTGAGGCTTTTTGTTGTGATAGGGTTCTGCAGTTTCTGCTGCTGCTGCTTGGTGTCAGTTTGCATGCTAAGGTTTCACAAACATGGCAGAATGCAAAGCACAGAGTGGTACTCAGAGAAGACAACTAGAGGAAAGTAAGAAAAAATGGGTAAAAAAAAAACTTGTTAAAACTCATTAAAATTTGTGTACTTCAACACAGTCTACCTACATAGGAGCTTCAAGTGATTAGTTTAGAAAAAGGAATATATGATCATTCCATTATAGAAAGGAGTCTGAATTAATGGCCTGGGTGCTTTTTGGACATCCATGCAACCTGTTGCTGCATCTGTAGTGATTTTATGGTCCAAAGCCTCTTAAGGAAAGGAACATGTCTTTCTAATTGAAAACTTGCTTCATATATCCAAACTGAAGTGTAAACAACATATTATGTGATGAACACAGTATTATTCTCACAGATGGAAATTTATTTAGGTAGCAAAGCAGCAATGTAAGTGCATGAAAGCTTTTCTATTAGATTAGAATATGAAGGCTAGAATGTCAAAATGGCAGTATATTCCTATTTTAAAATTAATATATTGTCACTCCAAATAGGATTAATTCACTGATTCCATACTGTCCAGTTTTGCAATGACTTAAACTAGAGGGAGGAGAGGAGAAAATGAGGAGAGCTATAAATTATCTGTTGCATATGCTTTACTGAATTTATTACTGTTTAGCAATCATGTCTACGGAATCAAATTTCACTAAACACCTATTTCATTTGGAACATTTGTCTGTTAGGTTTTATTCTTAAATATCACAAGTAATGCTTGCTGCATGCTTTGCACTTATGATCTGAGAGAGAATCCACAGTCCCTGGGTAAACCTTTTTTAACTAACTAAACCTATGTTTTTAACTATCAATATCTATGTCTGTTACAATAGACAGGAAATGAATAATGAGAAGACTTTCTTAAAACATCTTAGTACAATTCATAATGAAAATAAAAAAGATTCAATGTACAGCTGTGGATAAATGACTGGACAGATTAACTAACATCCACATTCTAAAGGAATTCATTAACATTTGGATGGCTGTACTTCTGGCAAGTAGCTTAGTACAGCCAGATAATGTCCATAAGCTAGTTATTGTCTGAAATAGCTAATCCACAATTTATGTCTTTAGGAAAGATACTTAAGCTATATGAATGAGCACAATGCTGTTTGTTCAGATGGAAATCTGTTTAGGCAGCCAAGAGGCAAGGCCAGAATATGAAACGTTTTCTATTAGATTAGAATTCCTAGTTAAGACTGTCAAAATGGCTTTCTCTCCTGAATGAATATGCTTATTCTTGATTTCATGTATTGTCATGCTAGATGAGATTCATTCATTAATTTCATGCTGTCCAGCACCATAAGAAATGGTAAGTTAGAATGACCAGAGTTAGAAGAGATTTTCTCTTTTACCTTTATAGCAGGACTGAATCTTTGCTGCACGGAACTTAACTGCAACTGTGACTTCTTACCTACATGAAACATACACAAGACCTCTGCCTCTCAGTGAGATGACAATTTTTATGCTTATATTGCAGCACTGTATTTTAACGTACTTTAGGTATTTTTATTCCCCCCAAATATTCACAGAAACAGGTCTTACATCATATGATTTCTCTTTGCTAGAGGCATACTGAAACTCAATATCAATTTATGTTATCTATTAAATGGTATACAATGAGACACTATATTTCTCCATGTTAAATCACTTAGCAGAAAAATGTCCAGGGTTTTTGTTGGGTATCAGTATAAAAATTACAGTCCTAGAGGAATCACTCTGTTGCAGGGACAAAAATCCATGTGCCGTAAAGCTACCTGGCTCCCTACTTCATGATTTCTTATTTAAAAATAAAAAATAAAAATATAAGCCCCTGTGCATAGGAAAGTATACTGAGAAGTTATCTAGGTGTTTCTGCAAAGCAAAAGACAGCAACTCCAAGAATCAAAATAGATGCAGAGAAATCAAAGGGAAATTGCAAGGAGAAAAAAAGACAGCAAGAAAGGAGAGCTATAAGAAACGGCTGAAGAAGAGAAGGCAAATTATTTATCTGGTATCTGCAGTAAATAATTAATGTTAGATTTTAATATATGGAATTACGGGATGTTCCAGACAAGACTCTAGATTATGGGAAATTGCAAGGAGAAAAAAAGACAGCTATAAAAAATGGCTGAAGAAGAGAAGGCAAATTATTTATCTGGTATCTGCAGTAAATAATTAATGTTAGATTTTAATATATGGAATTACGGGATGTTCCAGACAAGACTCTAGATTATGTCTCTTTATTAAGAAATATGTTTTTTTAGTATATGTCTTCAAATATGTCTTAGATTTTTTGGTAAAAAAGAATAAAGGAAAAATTATAATAATTAAAAAACACAAACTGAGGAATTTTAAAAGAGCTACATTGATCTACTGGCAATTTGAAATAAATCCTTTGGATCAGAAATTGGGCATGTGGAGATATTAAGCACACACTGAAAAAAGATTTAAACTCCAGAGATTGATCTTCCATTGTTAAAAGTACCACAATATTCTATGTTGATAACAAAAATGTGACAAAAAATACTGTGATGTTGTTGTGACTAGTCAGTTCAGTAAAAAAAGTAGTAAAGGATTTATTTAGATAAAGAAACACATACAAATATGTAGGAAGCTTTGCAAGTTAGTGTTCTTGGAAGCTTGCACATGTGCAAGTGCAGGCACACATATATGCCAGGTATGCACAGGAGGAAGAAGAGGTCTAAACCAAAGGATAACATCTCGTTTCAAAAGGAAATGGTACTTTCATTAGCAAACGCTGATTAAAGGAAAATGACATCACATTTACACAATGTCTGTGCTCAGCTGGAAGGCAGGATCTTCTCTGATTTTAAGAACAGATTTACTTATTAACTCTACTGTGATAGGTGCAATTAGATAGGTCATTCTAACGAATCGTAAAATCTGCTAGCTGCAGGTCTTTAGGCTTTCACAAAACTCACACATGGAGTCATTCCACACTGCCTTAGGTCTGTTGAAAAGTTCAGTCAGAGTGAACAGAAATATTAGAATTCACATATTATCAAAGGTGCACCCTTTATTTCTCCGCCTTCCTTTCAATCCAGTCTGAAGGCAATTCCCTAAACAAATACCATAAAGCGATTCATACTCAAAGGCATTAATATATTAATTTTGAGAAGACCACTATTGCACCCATCTGGGTGAAATGTAGAAAACCAAAACCTATCATGCTTATGTAGTTCATTCTTCTTGCTCACTCAATGCGTTGGACAACGGTGTCACGGCAGGCTAAACAAATGCAATAAATTTTCACCTATTTTACTCAGGACCGTCTAGTGTCACATTGCGAAGAACACTCCACGACTGAGCTAGGAAGCAGTAGTAAAAACCAGCAACGGGCTGTCAGTGATGCAGTTTGTCATTGTTGCCCAGACAAAAGGCAGACTGTCACAACAAACAGCATTTATTCATTTCAGATTTGTGGCTTAGGGCTGAGGAAGGGGAGGTGTCATTTGTAGTAATTGTAAAAGACATAAATAATAATAGTAGTCTGCAAATCATATATCAGAGAAAACAGTGGGAGCTGGCAGTGATGGAGGCAAGAAAATGGATGCTTCCAGCACAACCTAATTTACAGCTCCTTTTAAAGAAATATATGTTCTTTCATAACAGTAAAGTGGAACGTTTTATATTAACTGCTTGTGTGAAGGGTAAGCAAGACAGAACATCTGAATTGTGCCTTTAATGATTTATTTTAAACAAACTGCAGAGCACTTTCTGAGCATGATTGCTCTGTACTCTACTGCTGTAATTTTTATTAACTTAATTTACTAATTAAAAATTATTTAGTATTGATATTGACATCACTTCCTCCAGGCTTTCTGCTTAAGAGCTGCAGTTTTCTAAACAACTTATACTGCTCTGTGAAAATACTCTAAATAGATATTTAGGTGTAAGATGCTTCTTTTACTCTAATGAAGTGCTCACATCTATATTCTCACAATGGCTCTCAAATGTCTGATCTTACACTTTAGGTAACTATTTCATGGACATAAGTTAGAAAGCAGACATTAATCTTGCTGTATTTAGTATTAATTTTTGGAATCTGACTGCAGTTTTTGAGGCAATTATTCTCTTCTGTCTTGCAAGCACCCGTTTTGATTTACCAGGGTGACAACCGAATTGTGACATCCACTGGCCAACTCTTTTAGAGGCTGCAAAATTCTGTGGAGAGAAGCATGAAGAAAAGACACAGGAATCTGAAACGATGTTACAGAAGTGGGTCTCCAAGTTCCTGCTGCTTGGTGAAAGTCCCACTTGATCTCACAACCACCCCCAATGCTGTCCCGAACACTGGCAACATTTATTAGAGAGCAACGTCTTTCGACATACCCAGAAAAGACAGATGGATGCGAGTTTTTCTCTGGCGAACCACACAATGTTCACCAGATGGAAACAATGCTCCCTATACAGTTTCTCAGGCATTTTTGCCTACAAATCCTTCCATCCCAGCATGTTTCAAATCCTATCAGCAACAAGGGCATTAAGGGGCCGAGGAAAGGACAGATACATCTGAGAAACTGAACTCCTATTTCAGCACTGACCTCTCTTCTCTGACAAATCTTATATAATTCACCAGAGCAGGAACAGAACAAGAGAGAAAGATGCCCTGTACTGAGAGCGCGGAGTGTCATATCAGCATTTCCACTGGTAAATGTTATCACAGCTGTTACTGTTTTTAGTCTGATGGAGAAGCAGAACTCAGGGGTTGCCAGCAGGCAACGTGCCCAGCAGTGCAAGGGAGGCACACAGAAGAACGGAGGCACATGACCAAATCTAGGATAACCTTTGGTGATACTTCCTTAATAAGACAGTATTTTTTAATTGACTTGAAAATCTAAAAAGAGGCTCTTTTTGGCCAGTCATCATGTGTACATAAGATGTGTGAAAATGGGACAGTGAATATGAAGCTTCAATACTATCAGTTTAATATAAACTAGCAAATATTAAAAATAAATTCATGAAGGTTGGAAACTAATTTCTAACCATCTTTATAGGAAAGCTAGTAAAGGTAAAGAAAATCTTTCAAAATAACTCTGAATAGAGATGGTAAAGTTGTAGCTAGTAAAGCTAGTAGCAACAAACTTGAGAATTTCAAGCTAGAATTCACTCAGAATAACATAGTTCATATATGAAATCACAATGAAAAGCATTCTTTAGCTAAAAAGGAAGTGTACTGGATAAGGAAAACATATTTATCTATACTGATTCTCTCTTCACTCCATAGATTGTTTTTTTTCCAGATCCCTTCTCCCTTTCCTCCCTTTCAAATACACGCATAGGGGCACAGTAATACTCTTCTTTTGGGTTTGAAACAGTCTAAATTCATTTTAAAATGCAAGGAAACAAAATACTTGTATTATGTTTCTCCCTTATGTGGACTATGAGGATACTTGGATTTTTTTTTTTTTTGGTGGTAAGAAAAATACTCCTCTCCTGTTGTGTAACAAAAGCCCAGAATGTTATGCTTGAAATGACTGAACTGGGGGTCCATTTTCCTGACAGCTTTTGCCTTTTAAGGAATCCGTTAAAAATTCAAAATTCACTGTTTTGCAGTGTTTTGTACAATCCCTTTAATTCATGAATGAAAGCCTGCAGAGTATATCCAAATACGTGCTTTTATATTGGGCTCAGTAAGACACATGGTTATTTCCCAATAACCTGCGCAAACTTATTCAGACTGGCAAACGCATATGGTCATTAAAGAGCAACGATAACCTTCCTTTTAACTGTATTAGAACACGAGTTTAGCACAGCTCTCCCAACAGGGCAGGAACATCTAAGCATGTATGTAATGGATCAACGGGGCTGCTCGTAAGTTATACTTATGGCCAGCATAAGACTGTGGACAATCAATCATGTAACAACATGACCGCTCTGCAGTTAATATATGTCACTGCTTACTCGCAGGGAAATTCTGAAACCAAAATTTGCACGGTCCTCTTGGAACTTCTCTGGGCTCAATACGCAGCGTTTAGCTCTCTAGCAGGAGCTGTGACAGCAGCACCGCTCACAGCGGCTGCCACCGCTGCTTGTTCTGCTTGGGTGCTACGGGGCTGTCACAGCCTGTCACGGGGAAGAAGCACCACGTCTAACCCCCCGTGACAAGGTCTAATCACTCCTGTTGCTCCTCTTGGCTGCTGGGCCACCTTGAGGTTTACAGCACATAGGCACAAATCAAAAAATCCTCGCTTTACATAGAAGAAGGGTAAAATCTGGTTTGATCTGATCAATAATCTAGAACACAGTTGAAAAGAAATAGAAAAATTAGCTGAAAAAACACTAATGTAAAGCCTCAGATCATTTTTAAAAATATCATATCTTTCGCATCATTAAGGGTGTTTAAATATTCATTTTTCTTCAAGATTACTTTTTAATGGATTTCCAGATATCAATATGTATTCAGATTCTGAATCTCCTCTTATTTATTTCTAGCACTCCTTAGTATAATGTGGACACATACGTGAAAAAGCAACATTTGAGGTCCATTACTTATACCAAAATCATGTGATGAAATACTGAAATAATGTCATAAAAATTGCATCAAATTGTATACCTGTCCAAATTTGGGTCAAAGGGTGACAGGAGGAAAGTTTCAAACAAGCTTTTTGCAAAGGAAAGGTTAAATTTGAGCCTTCCTCCTACAAATCAACACCAATTAATTAAAACGTTGTAATGAAACCTATTTATGGATATGAACTGTGTAATGAACTGGATCAACTTATGAACCTTGCTGTTCCGTGTGCAAAACTCTATCTCCATCCTAGTTTCAAGAATGCACTTTCTGAGACTGCTGTTCATGCTCTGCTTCAAGTCTGAAGGACACACAGATCAGCTCCTACAGCCCTTTTGCAGCAGCTGAGGTATCACAGACAAATCACACCTCGCATGTGAACAAACAGGGTTACTCCTATTGGTCTTTTTAAATCCTAGGCCTATTTACTGGGACCAAATATTGACTTCGCTATGAAAACATATTAACTGACTGTGAGTTTAACTTTAGCAGCCTAATCTGACATTATTATGTTTTAATTACTCTAGCAGGCTAGTTTTAATCACCAATAAAAGATGTTAGCATGAAACTTCACAATGAGGGATTTTCTCATTCCTGTGAATGGTCGTTAACACCAGTGCTCTTTTAATCGCTCCGTAGCTACAAACATCACATCTGTTTTGCATGCGCTGGGCAGGAAACAAATATACGGTGACGGAGCAGATGGCACAGCAGTGGATCAATAATGCAGCACAGGAATTTATGTCCTCGTATCTCTGTTCTAGTCCAGCTCTGCAAATATCTAAGCAAATGTCCATCCTATAGAACTAGTGCTTCATAAGTAACAAGTGATTTCAGGTGAAATGAAACATAATCTTGGGCTTTTTAAAATGTGCAAAAAGCATGGGAGTACGTGTGAATGGGTGGAAAGTGCATTACATAAGGGCGTTATTTTTTCATGAAGACTTATCTAACAGGAAGATAGCTTAGTTGTACATATTCAGATATAAACACACGGATTTGTGTTTCTTCTGGCCAGTTCAGGAAAAAAAAAAAAAAAAGGAAAAAAAAAGCAGTGGTCAACTTGACAGCAAATTTTTAGTGTTCCTTCTAAATTCTGTTCCCAGATGTCCTAACTTAAAAGACAAGAGTTTACAGTACCTATGGTCAAGCCCGTTCCACTTGACCATGTCTAATTCCAACTTAAAGTCTTACTTGACCCCTGAAGTTATGCAATCTAATACTGTCAATGAAATTAACATTAGCAAGGTCCTATTATCACAGACAAAGAGTATATATATATATTTATCTATTTTTAATTTCTATCAAACAATCGCAAGAGCTCATCCAAAAATATCTGATTACGGCTACCTAATGAGCTATGTAGAGATACCCGTGGGTTGCTGCAGCTAACCCATCTGCAGAACACAGTGCATGTCAGTGTTTGAATTATGGTGGGCTGGAAGGCCAGGTTACACTGCACATGTTCTCACTGCTCCCTTCATACCTTCTGCCCATGTAATTCAGTGTTAGGTTCTCCCCAGTTTGCTCATCAGACCTGGAAGCCAATGAAGGACAGATCAATGTAACATTGTACTGTCACCCTAAAAGTACTTTCATACAACATAAGTACCCAACTACTTATCTGGGAAACCTGCTTCTGTAGCTGTCCAGTTATATCAAATTGCTTCCATAATTCTCATAAACCAAAAGAGAATAATATTTCTTCTTTTTTCACCCAAGGCGTAGTATCTACAGTGAGGCAGTTAATAGTCCTAAACTTTTAGATTCACTTTTCCAGTTTCACATAACGCTGCACAATATTCTAGATGAGCACAGTGATAGGAATCTTTGGATATGAATCATAATAGCAGATTTTCACATCAGGTATTTGATTCCATCTCTGAACTCTGAAGCTTCTGTGGTGTGAGTGGCAGCAGGAAATGGCTTTCAAACTCTTCCTAACAGATGGAATAAAATCTGCCAGGTTATTAAATTACCACATAACTATTTTTAGTTTCCATTTCTAAATCCTTTTTCTTCTTTTGTCATATAATATGTCATTGTTAATCAAATCTCAGAAGCATTTCTATTTTGAAAAACAGAGAAGCTTCAACAGACAGTTTATTATCCTTGGCCCTGAACATCTTTGCTTACTGTTGTATTTTTCTGTTAATGTTATGGACACAAATTTGGACATTACAAGAATGGAAAAATGTAAAGACATCAGAGTTTATGGGAGTTACACGGCATTAAAAACGTTTTAGGGATGAATAATCTAGTGTGAATACCTATCTAGACTGTAGTCTTAGATTAAAGACAACTGCCTGCTGAAAGCTGACAAGCAGAAATGCCCTTCTCAGCACTATAAAACCCAAAGTAAGTTCCTCAGCTGCCTGTCAAACTATACCAGAACTGTAATATACTTTGTTTTAGTTGACTTATGTTAGAAAGAAGAAAAAGCTACTTAACTGTTGTGCAAATTGAACCAACTCTTTCCTCCTATGAAATGGGTCATAGTGACAGATTTCCTTAGTATACAAAGAACCCTTTGAAGGCAAATTTGCTTGTAATTGAAGTATTAGGGAAAAAAAAAATGTCCCCTTTGTTTAGGTCCTAAACTGTCCTAAACACTCTCTTCTTACATGAGATCTATTATTACCACTACTGCAGCTGTACTAGAGTACAAATGATAGAAAACAATATTAAATAGTTTGCTAATATTACCATAATAAATATTACAGTACTTAAAGGAAGTATATTAATTGAAACGTGATTAGGACAACAAACAAATTGTGATTTATTTAAGGATATGGAACTGCCTTCAAACAAGGAATCTAAGAGCAACTTGCAAATTGAACCCACATCTTATTTTCAGCAGTGGTTCAGGCAGCATCATCCTCAAATTGAATGCAGAAATGCAAATCACAAAATAACCTGAGGCACACGGAGAGGTTTGGATTAGATTGATGTACTGCAAATCTGTGACTTCTGGAAGCTGTATTGTTTCTGTGGTATTGGTGTAAACCAATGTCAATCAATGAAAACCTGCTTTTTATGTTCCAGTTCTATTCAATCTTATAACTGAGAAGAAGTATCTTTTTGAGATCGCTAGCCTGGCTGAAGTTGGTCAACTACAAGCAAATCAATTCATTATGAAATTCAAATGTCTCTCTAAAAGTAGATCATATACACATCTCATTTAAGAGACAGAATCTCCTCAGTCTTTTTCAGGCAGAAAGGTAAACTGTGAAATAACCTTGCGAAATGACTTCTTAACATTTAAATATTGTGCTAAATATCATGGATTCCAAAATTCAGCTACATCGGTTTTGCTACCAATAAATATAACCAATCAAGGTGCTGAAAAAAAATCTGAGCTCAAAACTTTTTTCAATATTTCTCACTGTCTTCAATATCGCCAATTTTATGCTTTGTGGCAGAAAAATACAATGTGAGCTCTCATATGCCTTTACTTTTTTCACTTCCTATTTGAAAATCAGAAGACAACCCCTAGAAAATGCCTTATTTTTTTTTTTTTTTAAGGATTAAAGCCTGAGAGATGAGTTTGAAAGACTTTATAAATAAGGTAAGATGCCAATAGGGAAGAATTGGAGGAGTACATATTATCCTTCCAAGAGGTAAAGAGGTAAGCAAAAGGCTCCATAAATGATCGGCTTTTAGGAAAGAGGAGTTTCACAAACTCTAACAAGTGTTGCAGATTAGTCCTGTCCAGAAAAACGAAAGATCCTAGAGAACATTTGTTCTAAATTCTTCAGAGCTGTTTGCCTTGTTTATTTTAGGAAAAAAGGCAAAATACCACCCTCCGGATCTACTGTAAAATATTCTCTATAGAGTTTAATAATAATCTAAACCTAATAAAAATAATGAACACACACAAAAATATATATCTCTCTTTTTCTTGATAAACTTAGTAAAAAATATTTTCTTGGGGGAGCAATATAGAGAAAATAAAGAAATATAACAGACAAAAAAGCATTTATAAATTTGCACCATTTTAGAAATGCACCATTCTGTAATAATTGCAACACAATATTGCGTTCTCCAAATTACAGTCATAGTTCATTCCTGCAGCATTCAGCAGCAATAGGCCTTTGGCCTCTTGCCTAACAATACACTAGACAAGAATTATTACATTGTAATTCACACTCTGTCATGCCTTGCTGCTTAATTAAAACACAACCCTTCATGACATGACAAGCAATTTGAGTGTTACCATAATAAATTATTATCTTACCCAACATATTTTAGTATTACAACCTATTCTCTTTTGTACATGCACTGAAAATTATCAGAATAATTGCGTATAAGCTTCTTTGTCTGTAAAGTGTGAAGAAGGCTGTATATTTTGCTCAAGCTATTGCCCTAATAAACTTTTTTGTTTGTTTGCTTCATTTTGCTTCAGGAATTAATTCTTGCAAATCTTTAAGATCTCTAATTATCTGGTGACTTGAAAAACTGCTATACTACTTAGTTACCTAAATAGTAAATTAATATTTTTTGTTGTTAAATGATAAATTGTGGGAACTAAACTCACAATAAGGTTTAGGTTTTAAATTCCAGATAAAGGCATTCAAAGAGCTTAATTTTGTTGCAATATAGCAGTTAGTTATTCTGTGTTCAACTTTAAGTTACTAATGAAACAAACCTATTTTTCAGGAAGAGCAATTTCAATCACTTTCCCATTAAGATCTTTTTCTCCCTGATGTGTCTCATATTGAAATGAAATTATAATGAAAAGATAACCATTTGTTATCAAAATGTTGCTGATTATTAATAAAAATTGATTAGCTGAAATTCTAGTTTTATAAAAGTCAATGGCAAAAGTCACTGACTTCAGTGAAATACTCAGCTATCATGTGAAATGAATATGTGTCAATACACATGGAATTGGCCCTAGTATTCCAGTTTACAATGTAATTATTGTTTAATAGTATTAGTTATTAACAGCTTCACACTACCCTAAAGTGGGAGATACAACCTCACCATCCAGATATTAAAAATCCTTTGCTTTTGGAAATTAACACTTTAAAATTAAAATATGCATCCATAAAACTCCACAATTTTGTGTGAAAAAAAGCCTGGATTTCTTAAGGCATATAGGCAATCAAAAAAAAAAATCATAAAGAAATTGTATAGACTGTACCTGCTAGATGTTCTATGAGTTTCAAGGTGCAATTTAATGAGGTTCCATTGAACTCTGCACGTCTGCAAGGTGACTGGGATGTCCCTGGAACTCTCTCTCTGCTATAACTATAAAATGTCTATGATGTGACTGTGATATAACACAAACAGCTGCAGTCTTTGATCATATGTTGGCAGTTTATGTACAGATACAGAACGTGTAATAAGGGCACACTTTATTAATTTGACTGATGGTCTGCTACGCTGCTGGTTCCACAAGCCAAAGGAAACCAAACTCTTCCATGCTAGCCTGATGGTGTTTTACTGGTGCAATCATTTGAAATGGAGTATCAATCACTAATAACTAATTGATTATCATAAATATCAGACACAACTTCATCCTCCCCTTCATTTGACTCTGGGTATTTTCTTTAAAGCTAGTGTTATAGCCAAAATTATTTCTGAATTAGCACAAGAATCATTTTAAGTACAGTTTAAAAGTTAGCTGCCAGCATTTTGAACATATGTTCGAGTTCCCTGTTAATAAATATTTCCACAGATTTGGAATCTAATAGTAGGCTATTGCCATTTCATTGGAATAAAAATATACACCTTCTGAAAACTTGTGACAACAAAGTAGACCCTGACAGATTAGAAGCTTTATTTATTCTAGTTCCATAAAATTTTCTTTTACATTTACATACTCAACCATTTCCCACTGTATTTAAAAGACCTTCATGATCTTCCAGGGTATATTTTTAATAACTAAACTCTAAATCAAACAATACTTAGGTGAAATGTATTTTCTACTACTAAATCTCCTTTTGAATTCATCCTTACTACTACCTGTCCTTTCACAAAAATTGTCTACTTCTAGTCAAATAAAATGGGCAAAGCCTTGTGACAAGGATTTTTCCAAGAGGACAATGATTACCAAAGAGAACATTATGGCGTCCTCTAAGAATACGGGTGCAGAAGATGATGCTAGCTGGTTGAGTAGATTAAGATCTATACTCTTAACTCATCAAAGCAGAGCGAGTATTTAGTTTGATTCGATCTGGATTTCAGCTAGGTGCAGCAATTACTGTTACTGATTTATTTTTAGATATAATGACATCCTCATATAGGATTTTGAGGAAGCTGTTTTTAAAGCTGTTTGAGGAAGCTGGAATTAAAGCCTCATATAGGATTTTGAGGAAGCTGTTATAACTCCTTACTTCAGACTTGTGGAATTAAACATATTCTCAGAATAATGCTTCAATTTTATTTTTTATCCAAGATACAGTCAACAGATTTGAATAATCGTCTAGTATTTTAACTAAATTCTGCAGCACTCATGTAGCTGCTCAGTGTCCTTCACAGTCTTTTCTTCTTCCAGGATTCTCTTTTGCATGTGACTGGAGAAAGGAGCAGAGAACAGCTCATCTCCAATTTTGTGATTTCAAACTTTATTTTTGTTCTCTGTATTCAGTTAAAACACATTGTCCCTAACGATATTTTCAGCCTCTAAACAATTCAACCTTTTCAAAGCTGCCAAGTGAGGGTGCATAGTATTTCCAAGTGTCCACTAATACAATATGAAAACCACAACTAGTTACCTAGTTACATGTGTGTGTGTATATATATATATAATAATAATGTTTTACATTGACCAAGAAGTTATATTATAATATTTTATCAGAAAATTAAATTATAACAAATCATTTTCTTCCCAGAGGTGCAAGTAATTTTTAATAATGGTCTGAGGAGCAGGAATTACATATGAATTACAGACAGTGTTGGAGTTCCCATAAAAGGTCTACTAGTAGTTTTGCATTAATGCTAAAGGCAGGAAGTTATTACAGAAATGAAGGGCATTTCAGGATTGTCATCATTTTTATTCTTTATTATTTACTTCCCATTTTTTCCTTAGTCTCCCTTTAATGTCTCTATATTTATAAATTTACTTTTTCTTCCCAATTCGACCTCATACTTTTACCATACTCCCAGCTTGTTTTCTTCCAAGATTTCTTCTTTCACCAGCAATAGCCCCTTTCATAACCTTGCTAGAGGCAACGGGGCGGTTGCAAAAGTCAGTGCACTCCTTTGATGAGACCTCCCTCTGTGGAGCCTCTGCCCTACTCAGTCCTTTTTATTCTGCCAGGGACCCTTCCTTTCAATGCCCTCCCCAGGAACCTTTGTGCTACCCCAGAGAGGTAAATAGCTGCAACTACAACATGGAGGGAAATGGTAAGGAAAAACTGCTGAAATCCGGTATAGCAATTCTCTCTTACTGCTTAGAGGATCAAGAAACCTCTTCTTATCATGCTCAACTCTATCACATGCTTTCTGGAGAGTCCCAACAACACTTGCTTGTTTTCCAAGTTCCCTTCGCATTGCCAGGCTGCAATTTATAGTGGGGCAACTCCTGAGGCTGAAGGTGCAAGGAGCAGGGGGTAGCACAGCCTTGTCTGCAGGCTGGTGGCTGTCACTGGAGGTTACCTTATGTCAAAATGGCAATAGAAAGGGAAACTTCTGCCTGTTCTTTAGAAAGAGCCTCCTCCTGAAGAATGCAAAGGGACTGTACTCTTTGACCTGCCTGGAAATGACCGTCGAAGTATCTGGACAAGGAAGAGAGAATTGATCTACAAGGGCATAGTACAGCACAGCGATTAATTTATAAACTGCTATTTCCATTTAGCCCTTTTCTTGAGTTTTCTCTATTTTGAAAGAATTCATTGTGTTAGTTTCATATTTAAATAAAACAAAGTTTACAGATTCGAAACTATTTAGGGATGGTCTGGTTAAGCTGGTCAGTTCAGAGTTTCATCACACCTATCACTCATGGAGTGGTAGGGCAGGCAGAGTTCTCAGAAGGTGAACACAGAACCTACATTTCAGTCTATGTTTAAAAACCACAACAAAATATTTCATCCTCAGGTTAAGGTTTGACAGGACTCTGAATTGATCAGCTTAAAAAGGCCATCTTTAAATAGTTTTGAATCTATAAGCTTTATGTTTTAACTAAATGCAAATGACCAGTTTGCCATAGCACTCCTTGGTATTTCTCCTGCAGTAATTTCCCCTCACAATTTGCTGAGCAGTCCAGGTTTCAAACTTCTCAAAAAGTTAAACAATGCCCAGCTGATATGTAAATACCTGAAACACAGTTTTTTTTCCACAGATCTGTTCACTTTTCATCTAGATGCAAACAACTATATGTGTTTTCAGTCCAGAGCTAAGAAAACACCAGTTTGTATTTATTTTAACCTTTTTCAGCATGAAACTCTCCTCAAAAAAGTGTTATTCCTCTAATGTCCAAGCACAGCACAGTCAATTAAACTAGTTCATTTCAATATACATCACAAGCAGCACAACAGTATTTTGGAAAATACTCAAAGGCAAAGACTTGGAGAGCTTGCACTTAGCTAAATGTCTGCTTTTAAAACCTAAACTCCTTCCTTATTCAGAAAATACATATGCTTTGCAACAGCATGTGGGTTTGGTCTTGCCCAAAGACTTCTAGCGTATTCTTAGTTTTCAGTAATGAAGACTCTGTAGCTGTTTAGCCATACATCACTGAATAAAAAACTGCTAGTTTATATATAGTAAAGCAAATGTTACATCTAGAAACTGAAGAGAGAGCTGACACCTATGGTAGCAAACATTCAGTGATTCTGCAAGATTCTCCCTCTTCAGGAGAACACAGATGACAGCAAAACTTTTCATACTCTGATCTACTCACCTACCTTTTCTGATGAGTTGGCTGCAGAAAAATGTATAGATGGAAAGCTCAATTAGTGTAATTTATGTATCCTTGGACGTCAATCATTCCTGTCAAGAGGTGGGACTTTCAGGATCTCTGTGCATTAATTAAGAGCTTATCTCAGCAATCATTCCACCTAAGGACCAAAGAAAGAGTTTTAATTATAGTCTAGAAGACTATATGAAGACAGTATGTTATACACATATAAAAGTAGTTCTCTAGTAAAAAAAATGAATAGTAAGGGGACATTATTAGAAACGCTGTAAAGGGCACTCATTTCTTGTTTGTATTTAACTACAGAAGTATAGAACTATTTTTACTGTGCAGAATCTGCCTGAAATAACTGACAAGTTCTGTAGGACTATATAGACACCACTCAAATTTTATCTAGGTTGTATGAATGCATGAAAGTTTATTATTTGACCCCTGTCAAATTATTGATGCTGAGCTGATGCGGATGGAGAGCTACTCCACAGCTGCAGTTCAGGCTGCATTTCTCTCCCATGACCGGCTTTCTATTCCAAGCTATCTTCCAACTGAACAAAGCACAGGCCAAACAATGGAAGTTCCGCAAAAGGGAGGGAATGGATGTGCACAAAGCATTATTTTCACTCACTGATGTAGGTACACGCGTATATATGCAACATATATATGCAGTTGTTGGCTGCCCTTAGACAAATCAAGGCTCAGGAGAGGTTAAAAACTAGCTGGGCTAACTGGTGTCAGCTGCCTGAGAGCACTTCACTCGTGGAATGACTTATTGGAGGACAATCAAATATTCTGCTTAGGACTCACTAGGGAAATAATGTATGAATAATTGATTATATCATTTATAAATTAAAGGAAGGAAAACAAATTTGAAACCTGGTCTGGAAAATAGACATGTCAGCTAATAATTCAAGCATGAAAAGGGGAAAATTTAAGAGAAAAAATAAGTTTATATTTGACAGAACAAGAAGAATCTTGTTTGCCAGCGGCTGAAATTAGAAATACAATGAACAGATAAATGAAACAAAACAATAACTAGAATATTCTAGGAAGGTTTAGAGAAAAGAATAAAATGTCCAATTCCACTATGAAAATAGAAAAGAAGAAATATTCATAAAAATGGGATTTCAGTATCCTGAGTATTAAAGATATCTAAAGACTGTAGTTAACATATGCATTACATAATATAATAATAATTGTAAAGGAGGTCAGTGCACAGAAAATAGAATGGGAAAGCATGTCAGGAGGAGGGAAACGTTTACTCTGCATTCTAAAATACTAGAACAAATGCTCTGACCTTCTCCAGTGCTACTACACTTCCGAGTCTTTTACTAAAGTATTTGTGAACAACTGAGACATGGATATTTCTCTCGAATACCTGTTTGAAAATCACATGCTATAAATTTCCTATCTAATCAATGTACCTGGTGGATAATGAAAACCAGCAGCAAATATAACAGGTATTACTGGTAGATTGTCTAAAATGTTTTCTTCTAAATACCAATGTGTGATGAAACTAGTATTATGGTGAGGGAACAATCAGTCTTTTAAAGAAATTCAGAAAAATGTGGATGATAATCTATGTCAATATCTTCATAAATATTTCTAATCATTTTTGCCCTGCTCCTTTCTTATACATTTTTGCCTCCTTTTTTTTTTGGCTGTAGAATAGACACAGAAGCACTCTATAAAATTTACCAATTGGAAATACTACAGTCTTTACTAGATGATTTCAAGGAGTAGGTGAAATATCGAATCATCAAACAATGACAAAACACAGTAATACATCCTCGTGAATGTAAGTATTGAAACTCGCGTTTAAAAGTTCGACTTTCATTCTGTGGATTGACACAGAAGCATTAGAGTACAAAATACACTATACCCTGTTGGAATGGATATATGCATATTACTAAATCTGATATCTAGTTCACTGTGGACTTAAATTATTTTTCACCCAAAGATGGATTTCATAAAAGGACATGTTTAATATCTGCAAGTACCAGGGGTAAGTATTTTTAAATGGAAAGGGAAATGAATTTATACAGGGTTTGTCACTTTTATTCTCTTCACTGAAGTAAAGTACTGACTCTTGTTATCTGCAGTCTCCTGCTAGTCATATTTAGCACATTCCTTGTCAGCTGCTTCTCTTGATTAAGAGGATGGCAGAGATAATGGACACATTAAACTCCAGAGCAGACAGTGAATCTTTGTTCCTCTAAACAATGATATGAATTTTATAACAGTTTAATTCGCTGTTATTCACAAGGGACAATGTCACGAAGTGAATCAGAGGACTGCTGGTGAAGTACGAATTGCATGTTAGCAGCGTGGTGCCTTCTTAGCCCTTTCCTTCCTGCTTCTTAGTTTGTCTCTTCTGAACTTGCACTCCAACACACTGCTTTGGAAACCAGCCATAAAAGAGGCTAGCTCAGACAATAAAATCTGGATGATCTACTGAACTGTGACTGAGATTTGTGACCTGCCTTAAAGTGAATCAGATTCAACGACAAAAGTTCTTACAGGCAGCTCTCACCCAGAGCCTGGCAAAGTGTCAACACGGTTGTACTAAACATGCCACACAAAACGTGCCGAGAATCACATGATATCACATCTTAGCTTGAAAAATATTTTTCAAGTTAGAAGAATTCACATGAAATTCACAGTATAAAAATGGCAATTCCAAAGTGCTTCTCAACACAGAAGAATATAATACGGCAATTAAATTATATTGCAGAGACAATCAGAAAGAGGAGTGAGACTAGAATTGCTGGCTCTTCAGACAGTCTCCAGGTGAACTTTAAACCCTTTATTGAAGCTTGGAAGTTTGAAGTCTTGTTATCCAAGACCTCCTCTGTGGCCAATAGGAAAATAGAAAAGCATCTCCAGACATCAAGTGATCCCCAGATCACGTATCACGGTCGCTCGGTATCACTTATTACGGTATCACGGTCGCACGGTAATCACTTATCACGGTCGCTCATATAATTTCCTCTTTTCAGGAAGAAAAAAAAAAGCCTGACTTGCTGTATTTATGTTCATTTCATCCTGCTTTACATTATTTCTTTGGTTTCTTCAATGTGAGACCAAAACAATGGTAAGATTCACTTCCCAATATCTCTGCATTATTTCCTCTTGTTACAGAAACTGGCAGATGACAGAAGCTTGTTAGTGTTTCCTATGAGAATGAGACTTAGGTGTGTGGACTTAATGGGAGCCCAAGAGCTCATGACATAATACACTTGTCAATCATCCAGAAAAGACTATGGGTTTGGCAACTGAGGACCTTGACAAAACGGTCTGTAGTTCATTGTTTGGAAACTGATGACACTTGAGAAACACTGTAAGAGCCTAAAATTAAAGCTGAATATTGTTATGTTCATGCAAGAGGTGGAGGTAAGCCAGGAAGGGTAACTGCTAGCCTTTAATCCCCATTGACATTTGTAATCTTCAGCAGTCTCTGCTAAAAGGGCAGCACTATTAGAGAAAAGTTTACATAAGAAATACACAAGAAGCATATAAAAAGCC
>NW_010581927.1:192687-255398 GCF_000705375.1 Tinamus guttatus | reverse complement strand
ACATAGAGGGAAAGAAAAAATATTTTTAAATTAAATTTGGCAACAGGAAAACAAATTGAGCAATCTCTCCATGGCCAGAAATCTCTATGGAGCAAGCTCTCTTCCTGAAATCTATCATACAGCACCAGAGTCACTTTGAAAATGATTCCATTGGAGTCAGCAACACCCAAACTGTGGATGGAAGTTATTAATCAGATGGCCATACCACAATGTTTTCTAGTGTCAAGACAACAACCAGTGCTGACTCTAATGAAGAAGAGTCTGTTTTAAATTAGGATGCACCTGTATGGGATAACTTTGGTTTCAGCAATCTGCTGCCTCAGTCTATCCTTTCCATTTCCCACTTTTTTCCTAATCTCCACCTTTTCCAATCTCAATCTCTCTTTATGTGTTATTTCGTATGAGCACTGCAAACACATGATTAAAAATGAAAAAAATACAGATTTTGATATATGATTGAAGAAAATTTAGTCTATTTTTGAGAGTTTATTCAGTGAATAAGCTGTGCTTCACAATTTATTTGGAGAGAACTAGAAGAACTACCATTGAGAAACGTCTGACTTTGACTGAATTGACAGGCTTGCTTTAAGATCAGAAAGTATTAAAATGTTAACAAATACCATGTAGAAAAGGTTGAGAGAGAGACAGCACAAGAGAGATTGAGAATGCAACAGGTTTGTGTAGAAAGACTTGATATTATATCTGAAACAAGTGGGCTTGACTAAACTTGAGAAAGTGTCCTGTAGCAGTGGGTCCTGTTTGGGCTTACAAACAGAAGAGAGGGGCTGTAGGAATAGCTGAGCTGAAAAAGGTGCCTTCTCGTCACACAGCCACCTTCCACTGACCCACATGAGAGCCTCTTATGCCCCTGAGCCTTTTCTATACTTGTGGTGATTTTTGCAGAGAATGGATAATATATCTATTTATACGGAGCTACTCGTCGAAATGTTAAACTTTTATCATAACCCCCTAGAAAAGCATGTGTCATTGAGACATGAAAATCGAATGCTGGGCTTGCAAGGTTTACACTATCCAAAAAGGAGTAAGGAGGGTGAGAACAGTGAAACAAGAGAAGCATGTTCTGTCTGACAAACACTTGCAAAGGATGCACAAGGGATGCAAAAGGGACCACTTGGTATGCAACTGGGGACAGAACTTGAGAGCAGGGAAGCAATGTGACAAACTGATACAGTCAAAAGTGAGGCGAACCCCTTCATTCAACCCCGTGGAAGTGTCAGTAAGGTCTGTGGCTTGAAAGATATGCCTGCAAGACAGACGGGGAGAAATCACAGGTGCTGCTTGCCCCTGAACTGTCATAACAATAAATAAGGTTATCTGTCATGATCAAGCCATCTGGAGAAGTGCTTTATACTGTCCTGCATAGATGCTACACATTTATCTAAGGTTACAAAAACTGCAGAAGAGAACATATTGATTTGTTAGGAAATATTTTCTGGTCCTATAATTAAAGGTAGTATCAAAGTGACCATGTACACAGAAATTGCAGCAAGAACATCAAGGGTGTGTTGGTATCATGGTACTATTGATTTATAAGTGATTATACAACAACAACAAAAAGACAGTTAAAGAAATGCTGTATCTAACAGCTGTGGTAGAGGCTTTTGGCATAGTACTGACAGTAGTGAACCAGCTGCCACTGCTTGGATATTTTACTCCTTTTTACAGATTTTTTTTTTTAAAGCACACATTTGTTACATACTCATACATGACCAAGTCATGTTTTAAAAAATAATAAGCTACTCCACAGAAATTCACAAAACACACTCTGTCCATCCTCTCCTTTAACTTGTGACCAAAACGTAGAATCAAGCTTTGTGACTAAAGGCAGGGATGTGAATCCAACTGACCACAGGACCATCTACACCTAAGCTAAAACAGAAAAAGAAAAGCCACATTTAGCCCTGTCTCTGCTGTGGAATGAAAAATACATACATATATATATATATATATATATATATATAGTAAAGGAGACTTCTTCAGAAACATAAATAATCACTAAATCTACTTTTCGACTGCTATCTCTTCGAACCATCTTCAGTCTAGTTCACCCTTGGCATGCTCACTAATGTCATAATGGAAAAATAAAGTACATATATAATTTCTAGTCTGGAAGCAGACAGGTGGATCAAGATGTATTATGTACTACACTGACAGTTTGCAGTGTGTGCAAGAGAAACCAGTACTGGAATTAATTCCAGTTCCTTTTATTTTTCTTTATGACCTCTTTGCTGACAGCCTCAAAATCCTCGTAACTTTCCAAACATAGAATATGAATGGACAAGACATACTTTGCTGCTATGAGAAAGGTATGCCTGTGGTCTGTTTTCCATATTAACTCGACTTCACTGCAAAAACCTTCTCTGGCAGCATTTTTATCTATAATCACGAGGTTGCTGCATCCTCAGCTATAAATTCAGGAAAGTGGCTCTTTCTATGACCATCTCTTCTCTCCAAATAAAACCTAGCATACTGAACATGTTTTTCTCCAAGAGCATCCTTTTCTGGGATGCAACATGCAGAGCTTAATAATACAACATTGGATGTGCTTAGCCTGGCCTTTTTTGTTCTGCTCCACATATTAAAGGTGACTCTGGTGCTGACCTTCCATGGCTCTCACAAAGCAGAGAGCACCTTACTAGAGATTATTTCCTAACGAGGGGGCTTCAGCTGAATGAGCCTTCACTACAAATGCAACATCTTCATAGCTAAATCCCGCTGCAGAGTTAAGGATGCCCTCTAACTGAGCAATGCCATTAAACTGAAACAAGCTGCACCAGGTTAAGTTGTACTTGTTTCCCAGCTCCTCTATAACCAGGGAGAAGGTTTAGCAAGGCTGCTGCAGCTTTTCTGCACTCTTATTTAGTGCCCTTGAAACATTTACCTGCTTGTTGGAAGATTCCCTTAACAATAGTAAGCCAGGAATGAGTGACTAAACCCATTTGGGTTGGCTCTCTCAACATGCTCCTAGGGGATTTTCCCCAAGCTGCTTACTGTAATTCATGGTTCCACTTCTCTCTGCCTCCTTTAGCAAATATGACCATCTGCGCCTCTGTGCCCCATCCTTGTCTCACGTATTCCCTTCCGGAATTCGAGAAGCCAAAGGTCTGGGTAGCAAGATGATTGAAGGTTGAGGCAAAACCGTGTGATAAAAAGCAGAGCAAAAAAGCAATAGTATAGGTACCATAGTACTGTGGTTGTATCAGAGTCTAACAATTAACAATTGTGGAGCTATTTTAGTGTTAATGTATAACCTCAATGGGTGCTATACAATCATGTTCATCTGGGAGGATTGACTCTGGGCTATAGCACCTAGGAGAATTAAAAAAACAAAAACGTAAGTTCTTACTAACTCCTGTGGATTTTTCAACAACCTAATATATCACTAAGAAGGAAGAGCTCATTATAAGATCTGTCTCACAGTTTGCAGAGTGAGAACTATAACACCAAGCCCATGTGACAGAGGAAAAAAAGAAAAAAAATGAATGGCAATAAATTCATTTTCAAATCTGGAAAAAAATACTTTTTGTTACTCTTTGATGCAATTCAAGAACTGTGCTTTGTGCTTACATCTACCATTTTTCCCTGAGTGGTAAACCTGAGAGAAAATTCTGTATTTTCATAATGAGGTGAGTTGTATCAACAACACCAATTACAACAGCCACCTGTTGTAATTGGTTTAGCAAATGCTGATAAAATACACCTTAACCTTTTCTAAAAAAATACATTTATTGACGTATTTTACCAATTAAAATTTCTTTTTCCACTATCACACTTTTCCCTGCTTGAACTGAACCCTGCAATAACTTGAATATCTTGATACATAGCTTTCCAGCAGTACTGTATCCTCTTCTGGCTGGAGAGGAACCACAGTTCCGTGGTTCAGTGAACCAAAACATATTCCCTTCCCCCAGCAATAGCAAAACCTGAAAATCTGGGTAAAAAAAAACGTTGCTACTTTCCTCTACTCATGCACATTAATGTCTCCAAGCCTGATGGCAGTATTTAATTGCCTGCTCTGATGCAAACAAGAAACAAATTTAGCTTTTTTTACAATTACTTCAATAGGCAGAATTATACTTTACTTACAGTTAATAAACACACTCACAGCTCAAAGTCAAAATGGAACTTGTTAACACTACGTTTGTGTACCATCAGCACACAACAGTATTTCTGAAGGGTTGGAAAAGCAGGCAAAATTATCATCAATCTAGCCTTGCAAAAGTCTTTAAGCTGAATGCAGCAATTATTTTTAGAGTTGAATGTCAGTTGTCGCCAATCAAGTACCACTCGCTTGGTTCAGAGGCTACTCCAGCGTTATGAGTCAAGATTAAGGATCATATGACTACAATCTCTGTGGCAAATCAGTCATGTGGTCAGAAAATAGGTTCTAAAAAAGTTAATTTTCTATCTCATATGCTGTTCTTCATATTTCTTCTCTGTGTCTAGACAATGTGGTAAAACATCTGGGTCATATTAAAGATTTTAAAAATTGACCTGATAGATGATAGTAAAATTATTCTTTTAGTCAAACAATGCTCTGCAAGAGTATCTGCTCCTTCTGATCACTGGAATCAAATTTGTCAGCTGTTTCCTCAGGGAATTAAGCTAAAATAGTCTAATAAGGTTTTCAGTTTGACAAAAAAAATAAATAAAATAAAATAAAGCAACTATGAAGTCCTTACACACCAGAAGAGTAATATAAATAAAATAAAAACAACAAAAACAAAATACATGAAACACACAACGTTGTATTTGTATCATTAAGTGTAAAGGGATAAAGAAAAAAGAAAATATATTTCTCTTACCCTTCACACTGTGGTTCACAGCAATCATGATAAAACCCTTCAGTGTTCTTGACATGGTGTTTCTGCTCATCATGCAGAGCTAATGACAGTGACATCTATACTAAACTTCCTGTTGCTAGTACTAATAGGCTCGTTTGAATTCTACTTACAAATATCTACGCACACATTTGTTACTACGGTTTCTCTTATTCAGTCACTACCTAAGTCAACAGAATGATCTTCATCAAGACAGCTTGTATTTACCACACTTCATACACTTAAATCATATGTCACCCAATTAAGTGAAGTCCAAGAAAATTCTTGATGGATTCTGAAGTCAACCATATGGTTAGCTAGCAAGTTGAAAGAAAGTAAATTCTGTCACTTTAACTACTATTAACTAAATTTGTTTTAGTGCTTTTTGCAATTTTCAGTTGCCTTAAAATGGCAATAATAGTTTACTGGTCACTCTTTGCTGTCTACCCAAGGTGAATGTTGAGAAAGGGCACAAACCCCCACGTAGTTTGGAGAGATTCTCTTCTGACAGCTGGAGAGAAATGAGTAGCATGATGTCATCCTCCGTCTTTCATGGAAGCTCTGGGAAGCAAAACCAAGCTGTTCCTTCCTTACTGCCCATTTCCACAGGAAGGAATATGAGGCACAAAATAAACTCACTCCTTTACAAGGAAAGGAAAGCTTGAATGAAACTGAAATTAAATTCAAAGATTATTAGAGCTCTAAAAAAGTGAACTCTTAGAATTGAGATAAAACCAGCTCCTCTGCCTCACTGCACAAGGAATGTGCTTTGGTCATGAATGAGGGCCACCTGGTGAAGGAGGCTGTCACCTATGTGGGATCCTCCTCATATTCCTGGCACAATTTGCAAAATGTGTGATTAGCAAGCAGATGTTCTCAGAAGGGCTTTTTAAAGTTAATTAAAATAGTGCTCTGCACAACTGGATTCTGGATCTTTTTATTTTCAACTTTCTGAGGGATACTGTACATGCGCTAAGTTGCACTTCTCATAGCTAAGATCAAATGACAGCAGAGGACACTTGACATGTCATAATGAAGAAATGATGGAAGTTCACAACCTCAGACGTTAACATGACTTGAACAGGAAGCTGTGTCACAGACATAGAAAGAGCTATATGATTGATATGATTGAATTTCCTCCCAAGCAAGTGTCAGCAACTTAAATTGGGTACCCCAGACTGCTGGACGTTTTCTCCCTTGGGCTGTATGCCTAAGCTGTCTATCCACAAGGAGGATTTCAAGCTCAGTTTTGCAATAATTAACTTCCTGGATTTCTGACTTGCGCTGTAATTGTAACCCCAGGCTAGCTGCTTAAAATTCACCTATGAGTATTCTTACTGGTGTGCTGGGTAAAACCTTCTTGCCAGCTTGCATTTATGTAGATAAACTCTTAACACGGAACTAGACCAGGACAGTATATAAGCCCACAAAAGCATAAAACAGGTATTGAAATGTCAGGAGTTTATGGAGGCAATATCATGTGCAATTCCACCAGGATCCAAGTAGGAGCACATATACTCAGCCATATGGACACAAATTAAGGTACCAAGATGACCTTATTCATAAAACCTTGGGGAACTCAGGAATTTTCAAGCACAGTAGTTTCTTGGGTAAGTTTAAAGAATCTATGCTATAATTCCTTGTGAAAACAACTCTCTGTTCCCTGGCTCTTTCCCAAAGCTCCATCCCTCTGTTCCAGTTCCTATGAATAACAGGGATAACCATCTCCTACCCCACAGGTGGGTTTTGAAATAAAATTAAAAGAACTGTAATCTGAGAGACTCATACAATAGTGGTAAGTATCACGTAAAAGCTTGGCAGAAATCAATGACTATACTGGATGCAGACTTGGAACTGTGCGCTGTAAAAATGCCTTGGGTACTCTTTATATCAGGATGGTCCAAAGTATTAAAAAGCCACCCCAGCCTCCTCCTATGGACCGAATAAGGAAGGATTTATGAAAAATAGTAAGGAATAATGTAGCTAAAGACTGTAGCATACAATATGTAGAAAGAATCTGGCTAAAATTTATGTGGGCAAACAATATCTCTAATAAATAATATCTCTAATTCCTAAGCATTTGATTTTAAAATTTTAATATTCTTTTATTGGATATTTTTACCTGATTTTTTTTTTAATAAACAGGACTTAATTAGATATTCTATTTTACAGGAGCACTACAGGAAAGGGTACATGGAACAAACAGCTTTGCGAAGAACATAAGGTGTCTTTAACATCATGAGCAATCATATTTTTTCATGAGTCTTCTCACTAGCATATCTTAAATTTATGTGTATATTTAAATCGCCTAATAAATAACTAAAGCCTGAAGAGAGCTGTTCCCTTGTGGACCGTTTTTTCTAGTGCCAGTCCTCCTGAGAAAAGGCGAGAGATGCAGGTAGAAGGAGGAAATAAAAAGAGAGATTATTCATGTTTTGCTACGTACTTAAACAAGCAAAGAAAACGGTCAGATCAAAACAATAGAACTTGGAAATAATCAGTATCTTGAAAGGACCTTTTAGACAGTAAGCACTGGAACACAAGATGACAAGTAAATAGATATGCCTTAAAAATCATTTTATAGTTAAATACATAGTTTCAGAAGAATAAGTAATACTTACTACACTTTACGCTTGCTCACTACATCAGGGGTTTGATCTAAGCATGAGTACTTGCATATTCCAAACAAAGCCAAGAAAGCATGTTATGAAAGATCTGCAAACACTTCGTGCAATCCTATCCATGCTTCACAACTATGTGAACCAGGGATGTAGAGGAACTGTCGGTTTCATTTTTGGCTCTGAATTCCCTTGATTTTGGGGATATAAATTTGGAGAGACATTCTCCATTTGTCTATGAAATCAGGCTCTACAAAGAAATGTTTTATTGCTACTTGCTCTCCTTCTTAACAAAATAATGACTTGTATTTCGTAGATAATAATGAAAAAAGGGACAGAATGCAAATGACATATGGAAAGTTAGCAATTGGTTAAAACATTAATAACATTCCTGCTTTTCTCTTTTTTTAACTCAAAAAAGCAGTCCATGTTAGAAGTACCTTTTTTTTTTTCAAAAATGTTTATCTTGATTTACCTGACCCTTTGGCTTAATATAAGACTTAATAACACTTAGCCCTTCCTTTCTAAGACTCCAATTCAGACATTCATTGCTTTCCTTGTACCTGTTTGTACAAAATGGAATTTTTCACAGCCTTACAACCTGTAACAGTACTCAGCGTTCTGCTGTGACTACTTTAGGAGCTGAAGACAAGCACTATCTTGGAAAGTTTCCTTTTACCTCTGCAGTGTAGGAACTTGCGAAGCTGCATGTTTTGCAAATACTACGTACATTTACAATGTTACATGTTAACTAACAGAAAAACATTCAGTTTTCTTTAACAGAAAGAAAAAAGACTTACTGGAAGGACCTAAGCCTAACAAAATAAAGGCAACTGTACAGAAATAGACAGCATAAAACATGCCTAGAATAGCAACGGATGTAACAAAGACCCAATCCTGTTAACTGCTGTTTGCTTATCCCAAGCAGCCCTGTGCTTCCAGCATCCAGCCCACAGAAGGTACCACGGGGACGTTCAATATTTCAGATACAACAGTGGATCGTGTTATCTTTTGCATCTCATAGATACACTTTCCATGGGTACCTGACAGGACAGAATACTCCTTAGCGCACCATCAGCTAGCAGAGGTTTGGGGTGGAATCACAACTCATTTTTAACTGTTTTCATTCACTCCGGATTCAAACCTGTTGAATATACTCCTGTAGGTTCTAGTTCTGCAATTAAAACTACAGAAGAAGAAAGGAAAGAGAAAGATTTTTAAAATAATTTATATCTTTGAGAACTGGTGCTACTGCTGTACTAGTCAAACGCACACAGAATAATTTTGTTTTGGATATTTTAGTTGCTGAGACAAAATCAGGAGCCCACTTGCTGCCATTTGATTAAGGACAATCAGGCATGTTAGGCTTGACTTTTGATAATGTGCAATTTGCAAATGAATGAGAATCTAATTTATCAAAGACCAGATTTATTTATCAAAATGCCATTTTGATAGCTATTACAATATACTATACTGTTAAATACATTAAGCTATTTTGCATGAGTGACTACTTTTATATTGTCCACCTAAATTTTAATCTTTCTTTTTAACTGCTATCTACAGTGATAGAGCCTGTCCTACAGTGGTAGCTAAGGTGACATTATTCTTGTCTTTTTTAATTATTAGAGGTCTTTTAAGTAGTACTGAGGAAGACTACAAGGATATTCAGTACAGAACGTTACAAGACGGAAAGGTAGAGAATCAAAGACTTGCCTGCAGGCACCAAGGCCCCTTGTTACAGCAGTTCTTTTCTCTTGCACAATTAGAATACTTGTTGGAGCTGGATAAGATTTCAGTGCATATGGCATTTATTCCTACTTTATATTTATATCCTGTGACAGAAGTTCATATAGAATGCACAGGGCTAATTTACCCATGTCCTAGTATGTGTATGTTGGTTCGTGTCTCTTGTGATAAAGTGCTACGCATTAATATTCTTTCATTGATATAATTATAACCACGTACAAGGGAGAGAGGACATTGCTAGGATCTTTAGACACAGTAAACATCTTATTTTCTCTAAGTATCTTCTGAGAAAAAAAAGAGAGGAATGAGACAGTAAAGCTTAAAGAAAACAGTGAACATAGATGAAGTACAAAATCTTAGTGCTTTATAGAAGGCCAGTTTCAGCAAATTATAAAACAGAAAACCAGAAAAATTTGTCCTTCATACAGTAGTTTCCAGTTATCGGAAAACACATGTTCTAGTAGCGTATTATAGAAAAGAATGCAATAGACAGTAAAGACCTCCGTAGCAGACCTCTGTCAAGGTCAAAAGAATCTTATCAAGGTAAAGGAGAAGGGAAACAAAAGCAGCCGCACATTGCTAGTATGTCGTGCCATTATCTGTGGCAGGTCTTTAATTGTTGTAGACAAGGTGACAGAAACTCTATTATCATTTGTCTGTAATATTTATATACCAGAGTCATTAGGGCTCTTGAGCTTGATAAAAAATAATCTCATTAATGAATTTGCAATTTTCAGACAGAAACCATATCCTAAAGCAGTATTTTGACCTAAGTCTGTGATGCATAAGGGAATTAAATCTAGCTAAAAGAATTACTGGGAAACTCCTTCAGGAGAGGAAACACTAGGGTAATGCAGAATAAGCTATGATGGATTTACCCGGTTTTTGCTTCTCTATGTGCAGGAGTTGTTGTAATAGTAGAAGGAGGAATTTCTTCTTTTTTGGAGAAGAGTGGTTCAAAAAGCAATTACAAGTGGAAAAAGTTAAAAGTAACTTGACATTGTTACATTCTGGTCGTTGTCCAAAATTCTCTTTCCAGGATTAGGTAATATTCTAAAAGCCGAGGAGACGTAGGTAATAATTTTGTGCAGATGGGCCTATAGGTTTTAGAAATGTGTGGTGGAAACAATATGTAAAGACAAGAGCGTGCCTAGTAAATTCAGAATTCTACAGTCCTTATGGGGCAATGATTCTGCGCAGCTTCGGGGTAAAAACAAACTCCTGGAATACAGATTGCACTCAAGACCAAGACAGAAGTTTGGAGCACAAGCGAACTGAAAAATCTGGGGAAAAGTCTGAAGGAAGCACAAACCAAGAAGTGGTCACCCCTGCAGATTTCAGAGAAAGGCTGTGGTGTCCGTGCAGGCTGAGGACAGAAGTTTGCCTGCCTGCAGACACGGAACCGGCGTCACCTTCGGGAAGCCTCCGAAAGCAGCAGGGTGAATGTCCCAAAGTCTCCTCAGCTGACTCTCCGCATATTCTTAAAAGGAAGGCAATGGTTCTTGGTGATCCAGCACAAACCATTACCACAAAACACTGAAATAACAAAAGCCACTTCATAATCTACAGTTTGCAGAGATAAAAAATATTTTTTTACTATATTTGTGTATTTACTTACTCGTTAGATCATTCTTATGATCTCCTAATATCTAGCTATCTAGCAAAATAATTATAAGAATGCTGGTGCTTGCATAAATTCCTATTTATTTAGAAGTCAGCGGGCAAACTCTGCATTTAAATTTACACATCCCTGAACATATAATGTGTGTTGAGGGATCAGAATCAAATCCAAGCTCTAAGTCACAATATCAGAACAGGCTAAACAAGCTGAGTCTGTTTATCCACCAAAGTTAGGAAGAATGCGGGTTAATAATCCAAAACTGAAAGAAACATTATGGAAAACAGATTTTGTTTTGGAGAAAGTTTTACATAATATTGCATTGTTTTCTGATGGAAAGCTACTTAACTGCATTAATTTTGATGTCTATACAGAGTGGCTTTTTACTTTTGAAGTTTTCTTTTTAATAAGCTTTAAATGAATAATATATACTTTGTCACTACATTATGATGAAAGCTCCCTAAATCATAACAGCCCATAGAGAAATCTGGAAAAAAATGGGTATGGAGTTCTGTTTTATTTACAGTATGACTAATTATTGTACCGGTACTGTAGTACACCTTTTCCAATTTCATTGCTGAAGCAAGATCTTGGATAAATAAGGGCCATCCAGCGATACGTTGATACGTTATTTATATTTACAAGCTGTTGATGACCTTAAAATTCGTAAGGGAAGCAAGACCACAAATGGGCTTGCAAAGGATATCAATACATAGTGAAAATAAATAAGGTATCCAGGTACAGACTCAGTGGATATTTGTTTAATATACAGTAGAGGTTTTAACAATATTATTGCACATTTCCACAGACATACAATAATTATTTACATTTTAAAATACTAGTTTTACACAGTTCTATGTCTTTGTTTCTAATTTTCTTTTTTTTTGATCAGATTTGACTTTGACAGTCTTTGAATGTGCTTTTGTCAAAGAAGCAATTTTCACCTTTTACTGGCTTCTAAAATGACTACTTCTCTGAAACTAACACATATGTTGATTTGTTTTTCCGAATAATTAAACATGCCCTTAACATGAAACATATCCCCATGTGATTGCAGTGAAATGACTCCTATTTTGAGAGATAAGCAAACACATGAAGGTTTTCAGTGCGTGACTATAATTTACAGAGCATTTGCCATTAAAAGTTCATGATTCTAACACTTATCAACCCAAATAAATGAAAGGTTGCAGTGTTTCCTTAGCCCTAGGGACAGCTGCAATAACACAGTTGATACAAAACTATGGGCTCTCAGTGTACTTCACCTTTTAAGGGAAGACTATTTTCAACTATCTTGAATTTCAACATGGAAAATGCAAAAACAAATCAAACAACAACAACAAAATAACACTCTTCAAAGAAACCTTTCAATTTCTTCATTATTCATATGAACATACTTCTTCTCTTTGCTACTTAGTACTTTAAAATTTTGCTGCTTAACTGATAATTTATTAAGCTCCTTGATTGCAGCATGTCATATGAATAGAAACAAAATATTGCACATACAATTCTCCTTTAAAAAAGTAGTTATTAAGATTTCATAGGAAAAAAGTTAATTTCACAGTTACTATTTAATAGCAAAAAAAGTGTTTTTGGCCTCCGAATTGCTAAAGCAAAAAACATGAGAACATATTAACCTTGAAATACAATTTTCTGACTACAATTCTTATCAACACTGTGGTCATTGCTCCCTCCTCTGGGCTATGTTTTTCAAAATTTACCACTTAGAGGAAAGCAAACTGATTTTTTTTATTCAAAACATGTTCAATCACAGAAGGCTAGATAGAAGCTGGACTGGCTTCTCTCCCATTCCTCAAACCTAAACTACAAAGGTTTTGTCCACAGACTTGTCTTGCAGGCCCTCCAACATCCAGTGAAACTTGCTTTTTTAAAGGAATACCAAGAAGTCTTTCATACAGATGACTTTTGATTTGACCCTCTTTCTTACAAATCTCAATTAAATCATTTTTAGTCTTAAAAAAAAAAAAAAGGTTGTCAGCATAAGTACAACAAATGAGATTAGATCAGGGTATCTATAGGCACCTTATGTCCTTCAGGACCACAATAGCTAGAGCAGTAGAGTCACTAAAATCAAACGCAGATTTTCAGTATAGAGTATCAAAGGGTCCCCGAGTAGCAGCTTTGACACTACTATAATATCAGTAGGTACATTCAACACTTTGTTTCCTTTCATTTTCTGAAAGTGTCAAGATGTCTCTATGGAAGATTTTTCTTCTGGTATTATACGTTTCAGAAGATTTACCTCATCAGGACAGAGGGATAACCAACACCCCACGCAAGTAAGTACAGAAGGTCTCACAGAAGGACCTGAACCACCCAGGATGACAGGCTAAAAAAACAGTTATTTAATAAATCCTGAAAATATGAATAAAGCTTCTAATATCCTATTTAAATAAAATATTCACCTGGAAATGTAGTATAAATTACCTATTCTGAAAACACAAGTTGGTTCTATGCACCCAACCATCCTGCAAAGCATGAATACTACACTATGTGTTTTCTGTCTGAGCACATGCTTAACACTTGGGCATCCTCCAAAAACACCCGTGTATAATCTCCTCTCACACGTATTTTCTACTTGCCCTAAATCTTAGATTTCTTGGTCTTTTAAAGATATTCCTTTTTCAATCTCTCAGATAAAAAACAACTTTGGGGTGAAGAACCAAGACAAAAATCCATATATTCTAGAAAGATTGGCCTGAAATGTCACTCATATTACATAGGCAGGCTCATAATGTTTTTTCATACTATTGTACACTATTGTACAATTTGTTCTCAGCTAAAATTTCATCTGTATCACTACCAGCTTTAACTGGCACTTAAAGATTACTTACTACATACCCTTAAACATCGCTTCACTACAGTGACATCAATGCACAAAATAACACACCAGCATTAGCTCAATAATGTGAAGAATGAAAGAAAATTTTATTACTGTAGCTTTGAAGGTACTGCAAAAAATAATTACAATAATTCTTCATAATACTACACCTTATATCAGTACGGTCATTCCAAGAAGGATGTGGTAGGAGTGGTATGTACCAGGAGTGGTATGTACCCAGAAAAGGTATGGCATGGATTTTTGCAATGCAAATGATTGCTTGGACATACTGACTCTATGTTTAAAGACTTTTCACAATCACTCATTATATAAGTTCTCCATGGATGTGAAGTATTCATTTTTTCTATCCAACTCAATACATGTTCCTCAAGTTTAGTCTATGTTTTTGCACTTGCTATACTTTTGCATTATCTATCTGATTTATTCCATAATATTATTGACTTCAATAATCAAGAACTCACTAAGCTTACATTGCGACATATATATAAGCAAAAGGAGCCCGAGAGTAACTATAGCACTTTTATATCTTATCTCAAATGAAATGCAGGTACTCTCAGTCACCTCTGAAAACGACTTTTTGAAAATGTACTTCTGCAATAAGTTCTTAGTTGTTATATGTTTTATCATTAGGCTTGGGTCCTAAATTTTGCTTGTATTTGCACTATGTTTTTTCTTCTAAGACACATGAAAAACATGTTATTGTACATGGATATATTTCAGTTACATTTAACATTTTCAAGTGTTCTGCAATACAGATGATGGAGCTGAAGTATCCTCTCTAAAACTACAGTTCACTTTGCTTTGATTTTTGATTTCCTGAATAGGCAGCTCTCACTAAAATTCTAGCAGGTGGCATTGATGGCAGAAGAGAATATTGGGCGACTTTTTAATTAAAATCGCCTCTTCGGACAATATGACAAACGTATAAACATTTCCAAGGAATTACACTGACATGCTTCTAGAACTCAGTTCATGTTTCAGTCAAGTTTAAAAGGTGCAGATGAAAATCAAGATAAATTCTAGAAATTTCATAGGGAAAAGAAGAGCCGCTCACACCCATTCTGAGATAAAGGAAAATGGGCCAATTCTTTGTGAACTATGTTCTTTATGAAATATTTATTCAATATCAGCATAAACAAACTTACACTGGAATGCATTTCTTACCACACATACAAGTGTGTCAGTGCACTCTGTTGTGACCTATGACGATGCTGCAGCAGCTTAACATTATGAAAACTGATTTATTTGAGGATCAGACAATTTATATAGAATCTAACCTTGCTATGCAGGTAAAAGTACTTGCCCTTAGCTATTACTTAGCCCGACCACAGGGCTTTCTAGAAACAGCTAAAGCATTATAAGTGTCAGCTCATGGCTAAATCAATGTTTATGCATGATGTACCTTTGAATAGCAAACACTTGCTGCCTGCAAGCTAAACAATGTTTTTATCTGTTTGCCTATTTCTGGTCCTTCAACCACAGCACAGGGTGTTGCAAATCGCATTTAGTAACAATTATCTGCTGGAATTTCATGAAGAGGAAAGTAGCATGATTAATGAGAAGTGACACGCAGAGATTACTTTGCTATGCTGGTCTCCTTGGTGAGCGGTGACTCCGCTGAACTGAAGCCCGACCTTTGCTACTTTTAACGAGGTCACCGTGAATGCTAAATGCTTGAAAGATTAGCTACTACAAATGTTCCCTATTACTTAATGATGCTGCCACTAATGAACTGCAGGTAGCCAATTAAATATAATGATACAGTTCTCACCTCTGAAACAAAGGTTGAATAAAAACAAAAGATGACATGCTTCCTGTCAAGGTGTTCAAATCACAACCTCAAGACTCGTACCAGTGTAAGACTTTTCCCTGTGCACAAGAAATAAGAGTTTAAACTAGGATAAACAGAATTGTCCAGCTTTGAGGGAGCAGGTACCCAGTTCACCACGGAACTGTTGCTCAGGAGCTGCAATGGTCACAGCTGCTCCTCTTACCTGGTCACGGGTGCCTCAATGTCCTGCACTTTGCTGTAAAGGCAGGTGACATTTTTATAAGCCCTGAAGTTCTTAAAGCAATTCTGTTCTCACAGGACTAGCATTGGGCTGACGAAGCAAAGCGGTGTAAATGTGAACTAAAACTCATGGTAAGCACTTGTGGAACAACACTGCTAGCAGAGTTAAATACACCACGTACACTAACTCTCATTAGCTGCTCATTGGTGTAGTGATAGTGATAAGTGATAGAACAAAACTGAGAAGGGAAGATCGAAATCACGCCTTGAAGTTACAGATGACTAAAAAACCCAGCAACACTCAGACACGAGGACAAATAAAACAAGCAGTTTGAGGATTATTTGTTCATAATCGTTTTCACACCTGTTAATACATTTATTTTTCCTAGTGGGAACTAATAACAATATTTGCCCATTTCACCAGCAAAGATTTCAGTGTTTTCACTGAGATTCCATCAGCCTTTTCATAAACTGAAAAAAAAGTTTCCTACCACCAACCTTTCTTAAATCTAAAACTGTCAAGAAATAACACTGCAATAGAAGAATGCAAAGTATGTGAATGACTATTTCCAACAGAACACTGTTCACAATACAATTGCATATATATTTATGCATTTGTGCTACCAGATCCATTTAAACTTCACTGAAATCATTGTGCTGCATATGTTTACCTTGCACAGCACAAGCATGTCCAACAAAACTCGCTGAAACGCAGAAAGCCACACTCCTCCTTTGTGCTGTAGCCTCACGATTTCCTCTTTTGCAAAGGCTAACAACCCTGCTGCTGTGTGTAATGCCTCCCCATCTTCCCAGGAGGTGAGTGGGGTGGTGCAGTTCCCCAGCCAGTAACCAGTGCAGCAGCATTAATTAAGTAGCAAATGGGAAAGGCAAAGATGTGAAGCTGTGACCTAGCACTGATCCCCCCCGTAAAGATATGAATAATTTGTTTCCATTGATCTGCCTGGTAAGAGACAGACCCATTTTCAGGAGAAAAACAGACGAACCATATTTATCTCACAGTGTTATGCGGCAAGAACCTGCTCCTCTCTGCTTTCAGAACTAACAGTGCATAGGGTGGCCTGTCGGCAGGGGGACCGCTCTGTAGAAGTCCGTAATTGCCACTATCTTTCATGCCAGAGAGCAGTTTTGGACTTGGAACACACTACTTAGCTGTGCACCCACAGCCCTCCAAAGGTCAGCCCAGCTAATCACTCACTGTGCACGCAGTTATCACCAGCAAACACTAGGAAGTACACAGAAGTTCATATTCCATTAGCAATATTACCTCTGCTGTGTAATATTTGCTGTTCATATGGCAGATATATCAAGACAATATTACACAGTGTTAAATAGAGCAAGAAAGCAAACAGAATTAGAAACAATACATACAAGAGAGCTACATTTTTTTTGTGAGATTTCAAAACTAGCTTTTCAAATAGCACTATAATCTGTGTAAAAGTTTTTCATATCTTTTATCTCTTTTTTTTAAATCTAAGCACTTACATTACTATGAACGAGAATACATACTTATCATGTGAAAAACAAAATGCTTATATAGGCCTTTACATAACAAAGGTTAAAAAGTAGAATAGAAAAAGTAAATGATTGTAAAATGTATTTTATGTTTTACTGCAGCCACTAGAACCGCACAGAACTGCTACATCCATGGGGTTCTCATAAGAGACCTCCAACAATTTATTCAAGTTGGAGGGAAAGATTTGTTCTAAGTTGTAATTCAAATGATGAGAAACAGCTCTGAGGCCCTAAAACAGGAAATCTTTTATGTTCAGACTGTGCCTAACATTAAAATTGAGAATAAGCATCTAAAATCTGTTAGGAAATTCAAGCTAACTTTTATACTGTAGCTTCTGAATATACATCTAAGTTGCTCACCTGTTTTTTAGTAATCTAGCTCAAGTTTTTATTCAATTGGAAATAAAGGCACAACATCCATGGTTTACTTTGTCCTTCCAGGTGGATCAGCAGACAAAATTATTCCAAATCTCTTTCCTTCCAAGCCTAACACTAACAAACACCAGATTATTCCAAGTACCAGTGGATGGATATCAAGGGCGCACATTATTACACTTTGCTGTTACCTTAACTAACAACAATTACCAATTACCAACTTTAAGTAAAAACTGAACATGGGCAATTTATTCCTAAATGTCCCTGATCTAAAGTACATGAATATTTTGAAGTAAATTATAATGGAAACAGCTTTAGAACTTCAACATTATTGACTACTGCTGAAAGTCTATTAAGATACTTTTTTGCATATTGAACTGCTAGTTTTTATTATAGATCACAGTTTTCTATTGTAACTACGTACAATAAACACTTATTCAACAATTATTCTTTTTTTGGAGAACCGCTTGAATACTTTCATGCGAGAAATTTTTACATTGTTGATTATAACCGTGATACCTTACCTCTTAATACATTTAACAATTTGCACATAATGGTTCCAAAGGAACCTGTAAATGACAGTAAATCATAAAATTCATTTTGCTTTGCATCAGTTCATTCATCCATGCTCCAACTAATCACCTCATTTCAAAATTCAATAAGCCTAAATACCTGGATTTATGATGCTTTGTCAGAATTAACAAGGGAATATCAACAATGTGGAATTAGAAGTCTATTTCAACTTAAAGACAAGCACCTAGTTGAAAACAATTAAAAAGACTCTGGCAGCAATAATTATATCCATAGTGTTAGCAAATAAAATAAATTAAAACTGATTTTATTTCTGTTTTGGGAGATTGCAGGAAACACTAAAAAGCTTTAATTTAGTCACTTAGAACAATGAAGCTGAAGTAAAACTTCAAAGGGAATGAATTGAACTTAGAGTACTAAGTATTCTTAATTGTATACAAAATGTTCATGTAGGTGTATGTTTAAAGTACATTATTCCTATGTATTTCTTACAGCTATATTGGATCTGAAGACTTTTATACTGACAGAAAATTTTTCAGGGATAAATAATATACTGCAGAATTATATTTAAGAAAGAGCAGTCCTATGTGAATGATATCAGTATGAAAAAAATGCAAGTACATTTAATTATCCAGACTCAATAAAAGTTTAGAATTCTTTTTTTTTTTTTTTTGAATGACCTAACTACTGCATAAGTACTGGCATATTTTTAAACAACACTTCAAGTCACACTGTTTAGCTACTGATTCTTCAAGTCTGCAGATCTGCATTTATGTTCAGCATTAAAAAGGAGCTTGAATTTTATTTGGGGATAAAATCATGACAAATCCAAGAATCTTCTTGTGTAAATTAGCATCTAGTTTTCAAATTGCATTTAGCACCTACCTATACACAAAACTGTAAAACACAAATACACAAAACACAAGTTAAGAAAACATGCCGCTAGGAGCATACAGTTTTTATGTGGTAGGTGTGAACATGAACATATGATATAATTTCTTCCGAAAGGTTTCAAAAAGTACCAGTTTGTTACAAAAGGTCTATAGTGCTCTGTTACCTCAAAAGGTCTAGAGTGCTCTTAACTAAGTTCTTGGAAAGAAAGAATCAGATGCAAACCAACAACTGGTAAGAACAGGCCATGCCAAGATGAATCCTTTTATCATTTATGGCTATTGTGCCAATCCAGAAAAGGCCGTTTTTTAATATAGCACATAAGTTACAGGATACAGTACCTTTTTCACTGATTCATGTTATCACTCTTCAATGACTTACTAGTAAATTATTTCCTTTCTCTTTCAGAGGTATTTTGACTTCCTTCCTTTTTCTGATTAATCTCTTTGAATGAGAAATGTTCCTCAGATGGACGTAAGAATTTAGTTGAACCTAAGTGCATACAGCCAGCAGTACTCAGGCATTTTATCCAAATATCCCTAGGAATACAGTTTTTAGTTTAAAACCTTGCAGGCAGCTCAAATACGTCTTTCTGCTTCCCTTATTGAATATACGATTTTTTTTCTAATGAGCCATAAACAATGCCATTTTCCTTAATATCCTGTTTTATCTCCATTCAACCAACAGTATCCTGAATTTTTTAACCTCCTGTATATAAAGTACCAAAGTACTTTAATGAGATCCATCAAATAGTCTGACACTGCATTTGACAATACCTGTGAAGACATCTCTGAGTACAGGGTGCTAGCGTGAGTCTCCAGATTTTAGATTATGACAAAAGAGGACAGTTTTATCAGGGCTTGTATCAGGTTCTCACACATCGAGTCTTGCTGTCCCAGTGCACACAATTGAGGAAGTATCAGAATTTGTAGTTATATTATGTCTTTTTATAATAAAGGTTTTCCCTATATTAATATGTTCTTTAGTTAAGGATAACAATCAGCTGTAAAGATTGTAGCTCTTGGAATAATTTAAATTTATTAGAATAGATATGCCAGCATGCAGATTGATATCTACACATATGCAAAAAATAGCGGCAACTTCTCAGTAGATTTATGATATTTTTTAAAACTGAAGCTCTAGCCCTATATTTGAGAGGAAAAAAAATACAGTTTGATCTTCGTGATTGTTCTTAATAATAAAAACAATGATCAAAATTCTTTGACTAAATAGGATGAAAACTGGTATTTGTGCAATGGAAATACTTGAAGGACTCTTAACTAATGCTAACTCAGCTGCATCCTGCAGGGACAATCGCATCCTTTGCGCACCTTAATCTCAAAATTCAGACTAAGACCAAATGCAGTTACTTCAAGTATGCCCACAAATATTTCTATATTAAAGTGACATCTTCTGCTCAACTGATCTACTCTGGCAGTACATTCAGGAATCTGTACAAATACTATTTAAAACATTTAATGTTTTAAAAATTCTGAACAACGTTTTTCCTTAAAAAGAATGCAACTGCAAAGAATGATGTCTGACATCAATGGGGATAAATCTGGAACTCTTTTTATATTTTTACATGAACCTTTCAGGGCATCCTTTTATTAAAAAAAAAGTGACAGGAAAAACACTGCCAAAACACCTTTTTTTGCACACCTTTGTTTAGGCCCCGGTACAGTGGAATATCAGAGGCAAACATACAGTACTCTAGCACATCCCAAGTTAAATGCCTGGATATATCTTGAAGCCTCAACCTTTCGGCTCCACAAAATTTTGCTTTCACATAAGGCAAATTTCAGATTCCAATAACGAGGCTCAGCTTTCATCCTTGGAAATGAGTGCGATGAAGAAAAGGCTAGCGACATGAACAACGTGTGCCCGGGACGGGACAGCTCTCCTGGCTCGACCCACCGCGCAGCTGGACGCACTCTGCCATGAGGCACATCACCGAGCCATTGATGGAGAGAGGCCAAGGAGGATTTGGTGTTGTGAAAAGGACAAGTGGCTTGGAAACAGAAATGATAATCCCTGTGTTTTTCAAAAACTGTCCAGCAACTTGGTTCTCCTGTGATCTCCCGCTCAGTGGCTGATGACATGCTTTTAAATCCCGGGTGCTGCGGTTTCTCCTGACTGCACACATGCACACATTGTCACAGGTCCCTCCTTCAGAAAAAGGAGTGTTATCCCATTGTCCAGTTTACAACAGGAAATGTTGAAGTCAAGATGCTCAGTGGACCAGGGTGACATTTATGGGTCAAGATGCACATTCAAATGCAAGCTGATTTTCACAGCAGGGATGTGAGACACAATGACACCTATAAGCAAACCCCTGAGCACTGGTTCTGAACAAGCTCTTTTTTTATTTTTTTTTCTCCACAGGATACAGCATATCAGTTGGTTTCTCTCAGGAGAAAGTAACTTCACTTTGGGTGATTTCAGTTATGTGAACAAGGAGAAGGTGGCTTTGAATTTCTATCATCCACTTGAGAAAAAAAAAAAAAAAGCAATGAAATTTCTACTTATATTATTTGCACTGTTGAGGCAAGCTGCACAGCGGAGTCGGACACTCTGTGACTTTGCCTATGAGTTCTCTGCCATTTAGCTGTTGAATCTGCGTCTTGCTGCTTGGCCCTGTCCACAGAAAGGCTCCAGCCAACAGCCTCGTTCCTCTAACGGGCACTGCAGGTGACACTCAGGGAAAGGCCTGACCTGCTCCTTACCTACGGCAGTGCACGGAGTCACTAAACAGGGACATGCGGTTGCCCTGAATGAATCTCTAACTTTTTTTTTTTTTTAATTTAAAAGTAAGGCAGTTATAGGAAAAGAAAATAAGGGGTAAAAATATCAAAAACTTGCTAGTGATAGAAAGAGTGGTCACTAATTTTCTAGCATCTTGTTTTAACTTGGTGTGTTGTTTGTTCAAAAAGTAGCATAAACATTCAAATAATATTAGTAAGTAATGATGTCAAATGAGTGATTGGCAGGGGGAAAGGAGGAATTTTATTACAATGGGAAGTTAGCTTTTGAAATACTTATTACACCTTGATTCCATCAAGAATATATCTTCCATTTAACATCTCACATTATGAGTAGCCCCCTGTGACTGATTTTGGAATCAAGGCTTAGTGTACCAAAACCCAAACTAACTCTGGAACATACAGGTCAGTTTTTTAAACTCCTGTTGGAAAAGAGCATCAAAATTTTCTCACTGGCTTTTGGTGAACCTGAGACACTTTGAATGAATTCAAAAATATAGAACTTTTAAACTTTAATATCTGGCATAATTCCAAGTTATACAAATAAATATAAATAAGTACTACATGGATTTTATCTTAAAAAATTAACTTTCTTTTTCTCCTCCCACATATAATGCTATTTTTCAAAATGCACACATATTTACTGTATGAGGCCAATATCGATAATCTTATAGGGTTTTCTATTACCTTTCCTTATTTAACTCTTTGTGTAAGGTCACAAATTTTCTTTCAAAGTGTTTAGATGCATGCAAATAAATTACAAGAAAGATATTAAGAGATCGGCATTATCCTCCTGCGAGCATTTTTGTACCATTCTTGCATTGCTTGCATCAGCATTTTTAAATGAAGAGAATGACTATCCTTCAGTTTATTCTGTTTTCACTCTATCAACTCTATGTGTAATATTTCAGTATTCTGCGAGTCTTAGGTTAATAAAACATTAACAGGTTTTATAATCATTTTTAAAGCCATGTTTTGTTTCTATTCAATTAATTAACTAACGCGGAAGGAAATAAATTTCATTTCTGAGAACATGTGAAGGCGCAACATGGCAGTATACTTTAAAAAACATGAATGAAATCTGCAGCACGTTTATGAAATCCAATGCAAAAGAAGAAAAAAGATCATTTTAGACATTCAAAATTCACAAAAAGTAATTTAGATCATTGTTGCAAGATTTTAAATTGATCCTAGTTCCACTTTCATAAACAAAAAAGCTGTGTACTTTTTGCTCCCCACATAGAGATGTTAATTAGACACTAAGAAACTCAAGGAACTCTGAAGCAGGTGATCTCATTATTTGCCGTAAAGAAAACTTACAGGATATAAAATATAAATAATCTCTTTTAAAAATAATTAGATCAGGAAATGAGGGATAATCACGTTGGCAGCATAATTCTTTTTTCTTAGGAGTTGAGAAAGATGTCATATAGCAGGCATTGCTGAACAAATTCCATTACAGATTGGGTGACGTCGCGTGGTTGAAATCTAAAGAAACTTTCACGGTTTAAGACGTCCAACGTCACCACTTCAGTAAAGTGAAAAGAGGAGGAAAGAATCCTCTGTATAGTAGATTCATCCATTACAGTAAAAACTAATTCGGAGGGGCACGGGCAAGTTCACAGACTTCATGGGAACATTTTAGCAGAACAATGTTGGTCATTTGGAGCTCTGCTGACAACATTTCTGCATAATGCTGATTGGTATTTGAGTCATTTCAGCAGCAAAGTTCAAAAGCCGGGCTGTAACAGCAGCCTTTATTGTACTGAGCTTGCAGAGAACAGTGAAACTAGTTTGCCCTCGCACAGCAAAGGGCATAGTGACTCAGAAGAATATGCATACTGATTCTACTTGGTTGATTTTCATTTGTCTCCGAAACAAAAACTCTCAATCACTAAAATGTCATGACAAGTCAGACAAATGGTAGCAATTCCCTGGAAACTATGTTTTAAAACTCAAAACTCATCCGAGAAACACCAACTAACAGATGGCAAAATGTTTCTAGGATTTAGATTGTGCTTTTGTACGATAAGCTCAACCTCTTAAAAAAAGCAAAACAAAATAACCCAAAGAAAAAGAAAAAGTTTATATTAATTTATCCTGTTCTTCAAATTAATGCAGACAGTATGATCACAAAATCCTGAAAGGTACATCTTCATATTCACTCATCTGGCTTGACAGTGCACTGACAGACTGGGCTGGTCAACCATCCCTACACTTTGCGGACACTTTCAGTACTAATATGTTTCATTTACTGCACCTTCACTCCTTTAAAAACAAAACAAAACCATCAGGTACATTTGTTTATAAATGAGACAGCCATTTCATATAGATTAAAAATAATTCCAGCTTCAGCATAATGAAAACACAATTTACAGAAAAATATATGGCTCTTCTCCCAGATCTGCAAAGCACCAAGGAGAGCAAAGAAAATGGGGGGTAACATTCCTTTTTGCAGAACATCAGCACCTGCAAGAGACTCCAACACAGACTGGTACTTTTGTCTCAACACCTACCTATTCTTACCAGGTCCTCCTCAAAACATAAGGTATTTTTATACATTACAAGAACTTCGGATCATTTTTATAGTACATTCTTGTTTCTAGAGTGGCAAGTGATGGGACAGTTTTTAAGCAGACATAAAAGCCAAGTGCACAGAGTTACTCCACCTTTGTACGTGAGGGTGCCCAAAAGCATTTTAAGGAAATTAGCCTCTCTTTCTAATCATAACAGTAATAAATCAGTATTAGAAACTTCAGCAACTTTCTTGAGCAAAGCTAGGTAGATTTAGTAGAAATCTAACTACCTGGGTGCATGAAAAACAAGAACCCACCTGGCATAGGGGCCTGCCTAGTACGTCTGTCCTGCACATCAAAAAAAACAAACCAAAGCAAGCCCTAGAGCCCTATATTCCTGAAAAAGGTACCAGAAGGGGATCTAGCAAGGAATTTGCCAGCACAGCGCACATGGGGCAGCGGGAGCAGGGCTGTTCCTACGGGACAGGGAGGCCCCGGCGCAGGCCGGGCAGAGCGCTCACCCACAGACGCGGTGCCACAGGGCAGAGGCGAGCGAGCGGAGCCGGGGCGACACTCCGGCGAGCATCAGAGAAAGACGCGGCCACGAGCCAGGTCCAAGGTCCAGCCAGGAAATCAAAGAGCAACCCAGGAACAGGCCTGGAGGCAGAAACACCCCCAGTGCAGCTCCCAGCGGGACTGAGCCTGCCCAGAGTGGGTAGCGGAGCCCCAGGTGACACTCATCAGGACAGCTAAGGGCAATTAGTACAGCACCTGCACTAAGGGCCCTGGCAGCAAGTTAAAAAAGAAGTACCATTCTCTACAACTTATTTGTTACAGCACTGGCCTAGGAATTAGGGGGTCTTCATTCAATACTTTCTTCCTGACATTAACAGAACAATCCCAGTATCAACTCCTGCTTCTGCTCCTACCTGGAGTGGAAATGGCTGCTGCTGTATTTCTGAGACACTTGGGACAGCAGGCAGGGAACAGCCATTTTCCAGCCCTACTGCCTTCACAAAGCCACTCTTTAGGGGAAAGAGAGCTCTGAAAGCAAACAGAGAAGTGCTATATGATTCCTGGGGTTATCAGGTGTAAGCAGATCAGGGGAGGAATTTGGGCTGTAAATTCAAGCTCATAACACCATTAGTGTGAGAAGAACCTTCCGAATTCAGATGCACCCACAGATAGGAAATAACTAGTGAGACCAGGAGGATTTCGTTCCATGACTTCCCCCTGTGACCACAATCTCTCCCTTCCAGGATGGTTAGAGCGGCAATTTCCCGGAACAGAGCAAACGGGGATGCAGATGGCAAACTTCCTACTGCCTTAATCCCTCGTGGGCACTAGTACCCAGCGGGGTAGGAAGCGACACCTGCTTGCACCCGCTCCCTTCCACATGACCCCATACATTGCAGTTATTAGCAGATCACTGCATTCAAATTGTGACTGACAAATTTACGTCAAATCACAATGTAAATCACATGTCACCGCTCAACCCCATTAGTGCAAGAAAATAAGGCTTTTCTAGGAACAGCATCTGGGTTACATCTAGGGAAGGATGAGCTCCGTACAACTATTGTAGATGTAATGACTTGGAAACCATAAACTACAAAACTAATGAGAGAAAGTGCATGTGTATGTGTGCAAGCACACTTGCCAGCTAAGTAGTTTTGGAGACAAGTAGGAAAACGTGCTTGATTTGTGGGCTCATGAGCACTCACCAGGGCGTCAGTCAGCTTCTAGGTAGCTTGCACATAGCCAAAATTGTCTTGTAGTTAAAACTGTATCGTTAGGACAGTAATATAAACAAGTTCTGGCGCACTGACTAATCTGCATTCCCATTTGTAAGCAACTTGTGCATCAAGGCAAATGCATTTATCTGCTACAGGATAATCTACTGATGTATCTAGGGTATTTTATTTGTGGTAAGGAGGGTAGGAGGGATGGTTATATCCCTCCTCAGCCCCTCATCCCTGCCCTACCATCCACCACCCCCTTCTGCTTTGTACAGTGTTGGGTGGACTACGGACACTTGACACGGCACCCAGACGACTCCGTATTGCAGCCGGCCAGCACAGCAGCTGGGGAATTAAGTGGTTTGTGCGACACTGCTAAAATAACCAAGGGCACTAACCACAGGCTTTATGGCAGGAAAGGCTGAGGTGAGCCTCCTCGATAATTACAATGAAAATACAATAAAGGTACATACAAAAGTCATCATGGTATTTTGTTTATGACCTGTTCTGGTTATCGCCTTAGTCTCTGATTCATATGACATTTGGGAAAAAAACAATTTACATATTGTATTTTTCCAGCAGTTTCGCACAATCCTTACAAAGTCCTTGTCACAGTACCTACCAGCCCTTGTCACAATATCAGCAATTTCTCTTGCCAGTGAGGGCTCTAATACACTGTAATAATTTTTCTTGCTCTGCTCTTCTGGCAAAATAAACACCATCTCCTGGCAGCTTCCCTGTCATATGAAGAAAGGCAAGACAACAGCTCTGGGGGACGTTTCTTTCTTAAAGGTCTGTCTTCCAAGCAGCTCAGAAAGTTTTCCCTGCACGCAGAAAGTATTTGAGCTATCACAGAACCGTGTCTCCTTAATCTAAGGCTTAGAGGCAGTTTACAAAGGGCACATTCCCTTCCGGATATGCCTGTAATTCCCATTATCATCAACGGGGGTTATAAGCAAGCAGTAACAAAGAATAAACCCTTGTGTGTTAGCACTGCCCCTGTTTAACAGTGTCTAAATTCAATACCAATGATTTGACAGTTTTACTTTCAATATATTCTGACTCATTTGAAATTCAGTTTGCACTTAACTAATGAAAGAGTACATTTTAATCCTCCTAACCAAGGCATATGAAACAGCCATTGGTGCCTGAGCCAAACCCCAAAGTCAATGGGAAACTTTCACTTTGGAGAACTTTGGAGCCGTCCCTTAATGAGTTACATACAGTTCAGCCTCGCAGAAGAGAAAAAGATTGCCCATGGAATGCAAGGCTATCTTGACACTTAACCTGGCAAAACACAGCTGCTGCTTTGAAAGGTTTTCCATATAGCCTCTTCCAGACTTCAGAAACCACGAATAACATTATACATTACATAGAGATTTAAAACACCAATTTATCTGTGGGAGGGGGAGAAAATATTAAAAAAATAGAAATATTCTTTTTTCCCAGTGTCCTGTGTCCAACATGTTTCTCCAAACATAAATATAGTCTTAAAAAGACATCAGGAAGGAACAGAAAAGGAAAAATCAAAGAATGGGCAACTGTATGTTAGGCATTTGTATAGGGAATGTGCAGCTTTTTCCCTGAGACAAGAATGAGGCAGGGAGGAATGTGTCTACACATTGTAATAGAAAATTAGAACAGATGAAAATACATAGTCTTTTCTGCTGTTTCAAGAGGAAGTCACTTGTTTTTGGGTGTCAGTAAATACAGTTGTTAAGATTCTTGCCCAATTCAAAATAAAGACAGAACTCTTGAAGATGGTCTTGCCATCTCAGTGTAATGCAGGTCAGGGCTCCATTCTGCTAACACAGAGATACACAAATTTGATGCAGAAGTGTTTCTGATAAGACATTGATATCATCAATAGGGGCAGAATCTCTGAAGTTTCAGTAATAATCACATGTTTAAGCCCTGTGGATTTTTTTATGTGATGCTTCACACAAATTTTGCCTGTATTTTAGATGGCAAATAAAAAATTTCACTGGCTGAAAAAGAAGTTAATACTATTCCTTAAATGGACAGTAATCACTCTGTGCCTTCAAAGTGCAGTTCTTGATCCAACTCAGTTTAAGAAACTGCTTCATTCCTTTAAAACTACTTTATTCTGAATTTATCTTTTCATAGAGAACATTACCTACACATGTTAGGAAATCACTGGCTATAAATCATGCACAGTAAATAGCAGTGTATAATAGCTCTACCTAAATAAATATATATTATTATAATGTCACAGGTGAAGTACTAAAAGAAATGATACAGGCTGTCAAGATTCTTATTAAAAAAATAACTTCTCCAAAATGCTGAACATTTGTAGTATTAGATTTTTTTTCCCGTTATTTGTATATTTTTAGTAACAACATAATAAAATATTTCAAAATAAACACGGCATTATTGATTTATCTTTTATTCGCCCTAGGGCAGCTATAATATTTCAAAATAAACACGGCATTATTATCTTTTATTCACCCTAGGGCAGCTACGGCATAAATTCATCATTTTAATTCTGTGCTCTTCTTACCATACATACAATGCAGCTGGTCCAGGTAATTAATATTATCTTTTAAGCGGATGGAACTTCACTAATGTTACAGAAATTTCTCCCAGTCTGCACCAGGTGAGGCGACAGACAACGAGGCTTAGTGAGGCTTAGCACTTCCAAGAGCTTCTATTTCTACATCAGCGCAGAAAACGGAAGTAACACACTCACTATTTAATATTCTAAAATTGAATCCAATCAATATTTTTGCCCCATATTTCTGCTGAAAAACTTACCAGCACTGTAACAGAGCATGGCACTTTTTATAGCATTTCACACACACATGCCTCAAAAAAGGTTTCCTCATTAATTTACCTCTAATTATACAAATTCTTTAAACTTTCATTGTGATTAAGAACAACAGATTCAATCTGTTTACAATGTTTACAATGAGAATAAAGCACGTGGTTCTTAAATTACATAATAGATCTCTTTCTTATTCAGAGAAGATTAATGTATCGGTCTCACTTTGTAGTTTGGGGTACAAATAATCTTGAACTATGAAGAATGAAAAATAGCAACAAATTGGTTGCTTTCTTCATTTCCTGCCACCATACTAATATCAAAAGATAAGCTTAGAAAAAAAAAGTATGTAGTTATCTGTATGCTCACTAAAAACATTTGTTCATTAATTAGTGTGTGATGCTTCATTCATTCAGAGAGCAGAAATCTATAAATTCAGTACATTTGCTTGGAATTAGAAAACTCATAAATCAGCCTTCGCTAAGAGAGCTCTTAGCTTTCTATATATTTTATAACTAAAACTCCATTTGATTTTACTTATATTAATAAGCTAGAGTCTTAGAAGCATCAATAGCATAGAAAAGATGCAGAGGCAGAAAAGCAGATTATAGTTTTATCTGGTGCTTTTGAAGATCTCTTTCATTAGTTTCTTTCTGGTTGCTAATGCCTTTAAAAAATAGAGGGCTCAAGGTCTGTTATGGCAATCTGCAGGTATCTCTCTAAGTTCTTGGCAGATCACTACAGGCAAGCAAAGCGATGGAAATCAATCCATGCAGAATTTGATGTGCACATCTGGAGGTTTCCAGATCTGCCATCTTCAGTGTTCAGCCAATCACTTACCCAGTATCTAAATTTAAAAACGTGCTATTGGTTCAAGGTGCCTTATTCCAGATGCCAACTGCACAGCAAGATATTTGGTAGTCTTCCAGCTCGATTTTCAGAGATTGGCCGCGATAATTGAGAACAGCATTTTCTGAAGCACATTTGTAATTATACTGCTCGAGGACACCATAACAAATAATCCCAAAGACTGTCTGCAACGCATTAACCAATTCTTCCAAGTTGGTTACGTAGGTAGGATTTATTAAGTTCTTTTGCAGGGCCTGCTAGCAAGCAGAGGCAGGACAACATTCTGCTGCCTTCATGTCAGCGAGGTGAGGGCTTTGCCATGAACCTGTTTTCTGCCTATGGCACCACACTCTGCATTTTAATATCATTCCACTTATACTGCCATGCATGATTTAGGAGGCCAATGAATATGGAATACCCACATATATCTAACATCTATCCCATGCAGCAACACTTTCAAAAATTAGCAAAAAAAAGAAGAGAATCAAGTATTGCTTATTTTGGAAGAAGTCTGTATTTCCATAAGCATGTAAATAGATTATGAACTATGTAAATAGTTCATGTTGCTGAAAAGTTCTACCTCTCTTCTGAAATGTCATCTATTTGGTCTGAAAGAAAATGTTCATTCTAACCTTTAAACAGCATGAGATACATAAATTAATAGGAGAATTTTATTTGTACTCTTATGAAAATGTTTCATGGGAATAAAATATTTTAAAGATTGGTCCAGGTCTACAGTGCATTCTTCTGAATAACACCAACCCAACAATTTTTGTGATAGGAGATCACAAAATTTATGAGCTGAAAATTTATCTTTAAAAACAATCTAATGGCTGTGTCTTGGAGAACACTATTTATATGTCAGATTTTTTACATTTCTAGTACAGCTTTCACATAAGTTGGTGACACAGCAGGATGATATGATAAAATCAATTAATTATACTATTTTTGGAGGCTTATTTTTCTAATCCAAGAAACTGTGTACAAGTTTAAACATGCAGTTAAACATGCAGTTTAAACAAGGTAGCAGAGAGCACTGTACATATGAGAAGCTCTGAAGACTCTCGCTTATTCTCTGCAAGGGAGTCCATACAACCTACCCGCCAGTCGATTCCAGAGTTTATTATCCACTCAATCCATGACAGATATTCAAATACTCATTGCAAGGCCCTTTGCCTGAGGCCCTTGTGTTCATGTGTATTCCTGTTATCTCCTCTCTCTCCTCTCCTTAACTTCCCATGCACTGTTGTCCTTTAGCCCCTCACTGTCTTCCAAGTTGTGTAAGGCCAAAGTTCATTCCTCCTTTAACCCAAGGTTGGTCACTCCCCCTACAGCGCCCTGTTACCTTCCACTCCACATGTCCCTCCACACTTCCATCCTCATCCAGCTTTCCAATTTACTGCCTCGCACTACCAACAATACATATACAGAATATACATATACACTTATTTTTTCTTTTAGCATAGCAAAAAGTTGTTGGGAAGATGGGCAAAACTGACTTCTTATGCTGGAAAGCATTGAAAGAATGCCACTGAGTATTTATTTAAGGCACTCACAATACCAACAATACTTAAACATATGATTCTGCTATACAAGTATTGAGAGTCCTGCATCTGTCACCCATTTTCCTTTTTCCTGTTTCTCTTATCAGTTAAAAGAGCAGGGCTCTGGCCACTGACACCCAGAACACTTCCTGGAGCTGGGAATGGGGCCGATTCAGAAACAGCCTCAGAACAAACACCCAGCGGATGGGGGCTGTCCCAGGTGCAAATTCAGCTGAGCTGCACAGAAGCAAGCTTGCATGTGACATTGCCCTACGCTGGCTGACTTCCTCGCTCATATGCAACTTCCAAGCCTGGAAACATATCAGGAAAATGTTTTATTGAACCCTATGTAAGTACTAGAAAATTGGATCTGGAAATTTGTAACAACAACTTTACAAGAGAGGACTCAATAAACTCAGGAGCTTTAAGAAGTGCTAGCTACAGCATGTACTGTTTTCACTCTCTTCTGAACAGAAACTACTTTCCCTAAGTCCTCATGATTCGCTCTCATTATCTTCCAAACAACCATCTTTAAAAGTTGTTTTAGTGTGTTTCACCAAAACCTTCTACGAAACAGAGAAATCACCTTTCCTTGATATTTGCCATTCTAATACTGTAATAAAGTCTCAGATGGCACAGACTTTCCCCCAAAATGTATTAAATAAATACCATGTGAATCTGCCATGTCAGTCCAGGTAACTGAATGCGTTACGACAAAACTACAAAAAAGAGTTACTACAGTTACTACTATTTTTTTTTTTTTTTGCGTGAGTGCAGTGATGCAACAAGAGTAAATATTTAGGAAATAAGACTGTTTCCAGCATCACCCATTTTTACAAATGTATAATTAGTTTGGCAAAGTTTGATGATTTTATTAAACCTCTAAAAAATCTGAATTCCCACGACAGCTTCAGCTTTCACAATCCTCTCCTCCTACTCCCTTTCTCTCCAGAAAAACCTAAGCAAAACACAAACTCCAACAGGGGAATACTTCTGCTTCAGGATAAGGAGTTGAAAATACAACAGTTAAGATGCAAAATCTGTATGTTTCACTAAATCTCATCATGCATGGCTTTACAAAAATCTCAGGACATTATGCAATCTTAGTATTTCTTCTCCAAGTTAACAATAATTGTTCTGTTTAGTTGTACAGTTTTCTTTGCTACATAAAGTAGACCACCAGGAAACAACAGTATATTAGCAGTTGTATTCCTTTTCCTACAGCTGATACAGACTGTTCACTGGGCTCCATCAAGCTGTGTGTTGTTTGGCAAAAATAAGAGGAGGGAAAAGAATTCTACTTTTTTTTTTTAAAAGGCAACTGAAATGACCTGATTGGAATTGATGTGTACCACCCTCTCTGCTGAAATGAAGCTGCTAACTCTTTGCTGTTCTACAGAGCGTGCTGTCTTTCAGTACAGAGCCAGAGTGGACTTCATGATAGATTAACAGAGCTAGCAAAAATGCACTGTGTAAATTATGGACATAATCACCCATCACTATATAACACATGCATTAAAATCCTGAATTTTCAGCTTAAAAGGTCCTTGGTCTATGGAAAAGGTGAGAAAGCAAAGGCACACAAGGGGACTTTTGGGTTCTATTGCCATAATCACAAGGAAAACAATGCTTAATGTATAATGCATATAAAACAAATGGGAAAGGAGACACAGAGTAGAAATTAAAATTGGAAACTTCATACACAACAAACAAGCAAAGGTTATATCTTGTGGAAGTACTTTGCAGTGCTCCAATTCTGATGCACATAGAGACAAATATCTCCAAAAAACCCTGAGAAGTCAACCATGCAACTAATTCCCAGATTCCTTACACTACAAGGCTAGAATGACACTTATTAATTAAAAAATGAAATATATACTTTTAAAAGTTCCAAACAAAACATTATTAAGAGTTTTGTCAGCTATGAGAGACCAACACAATACAGTTTATCCTGCCCACCAGCTTTTCAAAATTTATTGGACATTTGGTGGTACTTTATTCTCACTGCAGAGCCTCCTTTATAACTAATCAAAAATGATAATGTGAACTGAAAAGTTTAAAAATTAAGCTATTAAGTGCCATCAGAACAATCCTTTATCAGTTTGATAGGCATACACTACACTGAAGTAGTTAACAGGGAGTTCAGATAGAGTGGAAAAAAAAAAAAACAAAAGGATTTATCTCCCTGATAAAGCACTGTTGCAGAGGTCCCTGTTACTGTTCTGAATGTGAATGCGAATCTGAATGAAAAGAGGAGATTCCATCCCCTATTTTTAATATTTCATTAATTAAAACCTCCCAATCTTTCTTTGTTTTCATTAACGTTGGAAAAGCTTCTTTAATACAGAAACAACGGTGTGTTTCTGGTCCCTGTAAGAGCTCTCCCACGACAGCAATACTGACATATCACCCATGTGTACTCTGCATCCTAACGGTGGTTTTCAGGCGAGCCTCATAGTTCAGATGGGGGCAGTAAAGGCTTACGCTATCCCTTGAAGGCTGCCTGGATGCCTTCTGGAACTCTCTTATAATTACTGCTTTTACCAGGAGCCCTGTACTGAAGGTATTGCACTGCGACTGAAACCTGGAAAAATGCTTTGAGAACAGGCTAAATACGAGTTTTAAACAATTAAACTGGAGAGCATTTAACTTTCCTTTCAGAATATAAATGCAACTGAGACAAATATGCATTTACCTAGCAAAATAAAGTGTTGGTCTGCACAAATATGCAATTAACGTGCAAAAAAAGGTTGGTCTGCAAGATTTGAACAATTTCCCCACTAACTTCCCCTCAGTAACTCTGATCCTCTCTACCTCCACATTCCTTCTAAAGTCTTCAAGTCAAAGACAAATTACATTCACAAATTTTAACAGTTGTAAAAAGTAAGTATATTGCAGAAAATAAAACAAGTGTGAGTATTAGGAACTGAAGAGATGAGGTTTCAAAGTGATGAATATCTGAAATATTGGTGCTGTATGCATAAATGTAATGCCTCAACAGGTATGAAACATACAGAAGGAGGATTTGCCCGTTAGACAGAAAGGACTGAGCAGATGTGCATTGTACCAAATGATTTTAATATTTCAATGTGACAAAATAGATGAGCCACATAAAGCTTAATTTCAGTTGCAAATTGCAAGCTGGAATAAGTTCCAGAATAGTAAACAATTAGCAGCTTTATTTTCTTTTTAATAAGACTAAATTACTAGATAATATCTACTGGCATCAACTTGGCTAATAAAAATCTGTTTAATAGGATTTGCCATTTTTCCAGTTGCTATCAAGATCAGCTTTGCATTTTGATTATCTTTAAACTTTGCCTCAATTTTCTCATAGAAAAGCTCTCAGTAGTAATTGCTTTAACATTTATTCCAGGTCAAGTGGTTAAGTATGAATAATGATGTGTCAAAAATGTACAGTAGTGCTGTCAATAGAGCAATTACCATTTAGCTAGCGATTATTATGGCAGAAGAGCGCATTAACTGGGCACAATAAACAGAACAACAAAGAAAGTCGGGGCGAAGGGACCAAATGTTTTCCAAACCTGCCAGTGTTGTACAGTATGGGTTACTGACAGATATTAGTTGTTACATAAGAGCAATTAACTATGCCACGAGCTTCACTAGGCAGTATTGGATTAGAACGGTCCCAATTAAAACAGGAAGTTAAAGCCCCGTATCCATAACATTGGCTTGGTGTTTTCTTTTTAATAATCTCCAAGTGTCTCTGTTTTACCTTGCACACTTTGCATTCATGTTTGGAAAACGTTCTCCAGCTGCCATTATGCTTAGAGCTGAACCAAGTAACTGGGAATCACACTCATAAAAACACAGTGTATGCCTGTCCCCAGTCATTCCTGGTGTTGTAAAAGTTAAGGCTTTTTCTTCAAAAGGGTTTTTATAGGAGGAACATTCTAATTTGATGTCTACTTGCAATTTAATGCATTACTGACTATCCTGAAAAAAAAGTTTAATAGCAAGTCACAGGTTGAGATGGCTTTTTCTACAGCCTCTAATACCTAGCAATCTTTTTGGTATTATCCCTTTAATTATAGCAGCATAAACACTAAAATTCAGTCTACAAAAGCTATTTGTTCAGGTCTATCTTTAGGTAGACATCTAAGCCTATTCAAAGCATGAAAATTACAGTTTGGCTGAACACGGAAGCGTGACCTCGCAAAAACTGTCTTCTCCAAAAGCAAAATGCCTCTGTATTATCCAGTCTGGTCATGCTGGCTCGGAAACTAAGTAAACTCTAGAACAACTCCCATGTGGAAAACGTGTGTGCCATACAACCCTCAACTCCAGAACTGAAGTATTCAAAATGAATCCTGTGCATAAATCTTGCTTGCTGCATGTCCTATTGTTCTGACTCCTCCTGTGATTGACACATGATGATGACAAGATGACCCAAACTATTGAGTAGAGCTTCATTCCAGTCTCTTACAGGGAGCTAGGAAACTTGATGAAGTCCCACTGCAGTTCCACTGCAACAGATAAAAGAATGAAGGCACTACTCCCACTGAGAAATTAGAGTATGTTCTACGGTTATAAAGGACAGTGATACAATGACAGTGATATATTTCAACATGGGAGTGCACCTAGAATTTCAGTGGATTGTCTCTATATATCTACAGGCTCCATAACTGAATAGATCTTACGAGCTATGCTGACTACTGAGAGAAGGAGGTGACAGTGGGAACCATTGCCAGGTGCAGGCTATACTGAATATGCAATGCCTGGGCAAGCTGCCTTTGAGCTCCATGTCTTGGGACTACAAACCCAGGTAGCTGCTAATAGCCAGAACACTCGAGAAGATATTGCTGATTCCGATTCATGACTCAAGTGCTTATAGGTTAACGTAAAATTGCAAGAAGACTGTAATTTAAAGAGCAGTTAAAAATAATTATGTCTCATATAACTTGTTGCTCGCTTCATTGTGTTTAGCTTATACGAGCAGCGATGAAAACTGAGTTTGGATGTCTTTATAAATTGCCCAAGAATTTCTGTTGTGTCTTGGTTCAGCAAAGAAAGACAGATTTCACCCTCTTGTTTGAAAATCAGTTAAAACAATTTGATTAACTCATTATTTGATTAATAACTTTGAGCAGTATACTTCAGAAACACTTGCAAAATTTGTTCCACGCTCTGTAGACTTTACTACAAAGAAACAAAATAGGAACAATAGAAACAAAGAAACAAAATAGGAGCAATACTAGCAGAGATGGGGCAGCTTAAAGGAGAGGTAAGGAATCCTGAGAGAAGATCTGTTGCCAAGATTGTGGAAAAATAAAGAACAAAACGATTATTCACATAACATAAAAACAGATATAATGTACGTTTTAAATTGTGCTAATAATAGGAATTAATGGGGGTAATTATAGGAAAAAACACAGTCTTAGAAAAAATGTCTGTATTAATAATTTCATATGCATCAATGGGACAACTCATATACTCAGGGATGATTCTAAGAGCACTCAGGCGCTTGTCTGTGACTTACATCCATCCTTCTCTTTACAAGAGAGAATCAGTGCCTTATCGCAGTCATCTGCATAAGGAGAAATATAATAAAATATTTTAGTGGTTAAGATGAAGTTTGCTACTTAGTCTTATTCCTGGATCCTGTTTGCAAAATCAATCTTCATACCTTGATCATGCCCGCTTCCTACTTTCCTACTTTCAATTAGATTACTCAATCACTGACAAATTCATTTCCATCTGCAATCCAAGCTTGGATGAATTTGAATTATTATGCCTTTTGAATAGCACTGGAAGAATAATTTCAGGACTTTTGTGTGATTAGAAATCTTTTTCTCAAATTGTTTTTGGACTGCCACTAAGTATGCTAGGTCATTAGAGAGAGAGACAGAGAAAGCACCAGTCCTGGCAATATTCACAGTGAACTAATAAGAACCAGTAATCATCCAATAAGCCCCTTCAACAGCTGTAATTTTTAATAGAATATCTGCATTATTTGGGGAGCAAATTGTTATTATCTCTAGCACTCACAAATTCTAAAGGAGTTATTTCTGTAAAAATGAAAACACATTGTTAGGTTAAGCAACAAAAAATTAATTGAGAAGTAGACCAAGATGCCCGCCATCATGTACAAAGTCAGAATACATATTCAGTATTGGTGCAATTTTTTGACCAAGTAACAAGATCTCACAATGCATATATTGAAGCCATTCAATGCTAAGTACCTCGAATCTGGAAAACTTCCCAGATTGTGCATTTGTTCTTTTGCTCGTGCTACACAGAATGAATCTGTAAAGAAGGCAATGAAAAGATGAGGCTAGAGGGCCACTTCTGTGCTACCTTATGACTAAAATTTTTAAACAGAATAAAAGCACACTCCTTTGTAAATTGTCATAAACCGAGAGTTCCTACTAAGTGATTTTAGTAGAAGAGCAGCAAACGATCCCTAAATATTTCTTAAAAATAGCCCATTTTCTGTGTTCCAAGTATTATTTTTGAGATTGAGTTCTGCACTCATTTCAGAATATCACTGAAATATTAAATGCAGACAACAGAAACCTGGTATTGTTCCTCACCTTATTTGCAAATTACTTTGAAGATTACATTTTACATAATGAAGTGATTTGTTTTTATTTGTCTGAATACTTGAGAATGTCATTTTTCTAGGAAGAGCAAGATCATTTCTGCTTACATGAAAGAAAAAAAAAGTTACAATATTTTGGTTTCTGCATTAATTTGTTTCCCAGAATGGAGTGTCTCTAAAGGAAAGGGAAGAAGCTATTCTGTTCTTTTCCATCTCTAATTCCAACCACTTATTGCGGCCACCTTCCCTCTAGTCAGTCAGTACCAGCTCAGTCTCTGAGTCCTTTGCTCCTGCCCATTACTCCATGGGGCTCTTGTCCCAGCAGAGGTGGCTGCTCTGCTTTTGCACTACATCTTTTGGGTCTATGGCCAGTAAGGGAGTGAAGGTGGAAAGCAGAGAATGTTTCATTATTCAGGGTGGGTGAGCAAATAGTAATCTTTAAAACAAATGTCAAAAGTACCATTAAAAGAGCTATTCTCAATTGTTCTTAAGTTTAAAGGCATTTTATTTCCATGACAGAAACCCTGTAACTATTAAAATTAATAAAGTCAGTTACTCATAACTATATAATTTTACACCAGAGAATGTTATTTTGGTAATTAATTCCTCTTTTCTTACAAATCCATTACTACTTTTCCATAAAATGTTGGTGAGACACTGATCAGAAATTGTAACCTTGTACCTCTCATGAAAATTTAATTCTATCCCTATTGTGTCTCTAAATAATGAAGAGACTGTACACCAAATCTAAAATACCAAAGTTAGAGTGTAAGAAGAGAAATGCTACAGCATCCACCCAGAAGACGTAGTTTTCATGCCAATTATGCTCAAACAGTTTTAACTGAGAAGTGGGCTTCCCAGTATTTCTCTGAGGATCCCCAGATCTGGACTTCGTGAAATAGTTAAAAGATTCTTGAAAACAGTAGAGAGCTTTCTCAGTGCCTATCAAACTTGGTAGTTACCATCTTTCCACTCTAAATATAAGACAACAGATATGTGTGAGTCACTTACTGTAGCTATATTGCTGCTGCTAATGTATGGTGTAAATGATTTAACAATTACTATCAACACTGGGGCCTGAGGGAGCATTTGTCTAACATGTTTCCCTCCAACGATAAACATCTATCTTCTTCTTGATGTGTAAGGAGCTTTAAGCAGCTGCATCATGACCCAACACTGATAATGTGGCTTACCTGTGGAAAACCCTGCGTGTATCAACCGGAAAATAAAAGCTTTAAATTATGGAGATAACTCTTACATAGTTATGAAGCCTCAATTTAACTGTACAAGTCTGAAAGGGGAAAAATTATCTCCCTGAATCCCTAGATCACTGCCTCTTGCTCTGCTCTAAAACGTGTTTAACTCTTTGAAGTGTTTTGAGGATGCATTACAACAGAAGATGAGATACAAAACCCTGGCTCATTTTCATGGTTCCCATTGCAGGTATTTTTCTGATGCTTTGAAAAATAACATTGTTCTGCTTTCCTTTTACTTACTGATTTTCTCATAAATTTCTATTTTTTCCTCCCACAGAGATAAGGCTAAATGTCATTAATATTAATAATAAAATCTTGCTCTTAAATGGCTTCATCAGCTAAGCAAAAATTATGCATATATATAAAAAAAAAAAAACTTTTTTTTTAAGCAAGAGACTGGAAAATCATAGCTGCATTGCTTTATGACAACCAAATTATATCATATTTATAAAATTCACTATGGAAGTACCCAAACTGAAAAACAATAGTAACTTTAATGTGGGTTATATGTTGTTTACTACAGATGAACGGCTCCTCTGTACATTAAGCTAGGATTTAAAGAAGAATATTTTATGGTTTCTTGGAAAAGAAAATTAAAATCTGTATTTCTTCACATTTAAGACATCAGTAAGGTTAATATAGAGTATCAAAAAAAAAAGATGATTATGGATTCCTTTTACTGGCAATACAGTCTAAAATGAGATTTTATTCTTACACACTCCAATATAACGTTTACAAGGAAAGCCTCTGTAAAAAAATCAATTACATTGTCCATATAGAAAAATATAGTATCAGCTACTGCATAATTTCAAAGAATAATCGTTATATCTTGAACACAATAAGATTCTTAAATCTGAGTCCACATTAAATCTTGTTTTCCACTAAGAGTGGGAATCACTTTCAGTTTGCTGAACTTTCAATTGAGTTGTAGAGAATATATATGAACTATTTTTTAAAAAAGGTAATTTCTACCTTAGACATAATTATTCTGGAGACTCAGAAATAAGGGATAATGTGTGTGACAGTCTCCTAAGGTATAGGAACAATATTTTGCATTGTTGTTGTGTAGTAACATAGCGCCAATATGAATCATTAAATCAGTGAGTCTATTCCTCTAAAATGTCAAGCCACAAAACTATATTTTTCTATTTCTGACTATCCATTTCACCTTTTCTATATGTTTTCAGAATCCCCAAAACCTTTCCCAAAATCCTGTAGCAAATTCAAGAAAAACCCAAAGCCAGAAACACTCTATGACACAAAAAGAGTGCAACCTGGAGATTGCCAGAGTCTAAAGTTACTTCAACAGTAAAAATTAAATAAAAATTAAAAAAAAATAAAATAATAATAAAAAAGTTAAACAAGAGTCCAGGATGATATTAGGAAATATGGCATATTGTGCATTTCAGAAAAGATGAAGTCTTTAAAATAGAGGTCCTTGAAATGTAAACAGGTGAAACAAACCCTTCAACCAAATCCAATAGAACGTGTTGTCCATACATAAAATTTGACATTCAGTCAAATGCAACAGGGCACCCCACATTTCTTCTTTGGGTGTGGCCAACATCCAGGTTTCAGGCACAGGGAAACACGAACTCTGTCCTTTCCTCAAACCAAAACATACATCCAAGGGGAAAAAAATCCTTTTTCCATACCCATCTGAAGTACGGAATTATAATCAAAACACAATACAAACAAATAACAATGCAGGCTCCTTTCAAAGCCCTTAGGATATATCAATACCCCAGAAATCCAAAAACTCATATTGGAGGCTTACTTTTATATCTCTCAGAATTCTTCTGCTTTCTTCCATAATCCCTTCCACATGCTTATCAGACACCATCTAAACCAATTTTGCTATCTGGCGCCTACTATCCTATTTGGAAGATTATAGAAACTTCAGAACTTTGCTCTCTAGACACTTAGAAACTTTCTTCTAATTTCCAACCCAAATTGATTCATGGCAAATTTTATACGCTTTAATTTTGTGACAGTTTTATCCTTTAGCTCAAATATTTTTTATCCTGTACCAGTACTTCTCCTCCTCCAACATATATTCATGGATAATTATTTTATTAAATTTTCACCTGCATTTGGTACAATGCTAGCTCCCCGTCTTTACTGAAAAATACCTTGCTAATACATCTTAGATTTGTTTTTTGCTTTTCCACAATTGCATCATTCTGCCAATTCATAGTTGCCCTCTGACTGGGCAAAACATCCTAATCTTTTTTCTTTTCCATCATTCAATTACTGACCTTGCATCAGAAAATATTTGGTGAATCTTTGATGTCTCCATATATTCCATTTCTGTAGTGCATCCATACAAGATTAAAATACTACAAATGGCAATGTCTGTTTGCTGTTTCTGATTACTATTGATTTAAGGCATTATCCTTAAGGCACCGAACATAGGCACAGAAGAATAACCAATCTTCAGCTTCTTTGAGCCCTCCGATCTGCAACAATAAAGCTGGCAGCAGCATGGTACGGAGAATAGGCTACAAAGTACACACATAAAGCTCAGCTGCAAAGGCATCTTGCTTCCTTTTTTTTTTTTCATTTGAATTTTGAACTAGTGATGACCCTAGTCATCTGTAACTAGGGTTTCACAAACAGTTTGTTAGAAATAAGCTAGTGTGAGTGTGAAGCTGAACACCATCCAAGCTAGCTTTATGTTACACAAAGAGACATCGTTGACAGCGGTCTGAGCACTGAATATAGTGTGCTGTTTGTATGAAGCTCCAATTCAGCTACATCATATGCAAACTTCCTACAAAATTATGAGATTTTATGGTTTATAATGGTAGCAAGTACCTTTTATCAACCTGCAATGCAAATAAAAAACAGAAAAAAATCAGGGTGGGCTTATTTTGTGTAGTCAGAAAGACACAGACAAATCACTTTATATGTACAATGCTTTCGCATCATCAAATGCGTAACAGCTTCAAATCACGAAGCTGATTCAAGGAAAATATGAAGCCATGTTTGGAAGAAAGGCAGAATACAATCTAAGTGTAATTCCATCTTTATTAAAAGCTCTCAAAAACGGTAAATTATAGTGTCAGTGTAAGTCATCAGCTCCAGGTGCTGAAGCAATTGTCATGAGAGAAGTTTTCTTATTGCAAGAAGTTGAATGATGCCATTGGGTCAACTGGAATTTTGTAAATCTGGTGTGGCTAAAATTAGGATCTCAAAAGGGCAGCAGTTCCCAAAAGATGATGATGAAAAGGAAAAAAAAGATGGAATCACTACTAAGTCAGTTTTATGACGAGAGGGAAGAATGTTGGATGATCCTGAGTTTGGAAAACTGAACGAAAAGTCATCAGAAATCCATCTAGAAATATCCTCTGTGTCCTTGAGATCTAAGAGAAGAGTCTGTGTGAATAAGCACAAGGAGAGGAGGTTGGGAACTTTTTTGCAATAGAGCTGACTAATTTGTCTCATTTGCTTCCTCGACAGCTTGTTTGTCTATAGAGTTCCAAACCTCCTGAAAACAAGAGAAGATTTGCCTAATAGGTATTTGGGAAAAGACAGAGATTCTGCATGGCAGGGTCCTTCAGATATACTATTTTAAGGTTGCTGCCTGTTACTACAGGAATAAAATCCCTAGACACGTAAGGATAAATAAATATGAATCAGTAAAGACTCATTCATTTCATAATAAAAGCAAACAAAAAGAATCCTCTCAGGAGAAAACGCTTCTAACATGACTTGGATGCTTTTTGGCCAGCTTTAGGGTTATAGGCAGACTCTGCCAACGCCTGACGTACGCTCACCCAGACCTCAACGCAGCGGCTATCGTATTTGCTGTGCCAGAGGCTTGTAACGATGTCCTTACTTTACGTGACCTTTTGCAATGAGCAGCATAAAATCATCCCCGTGGGAGGAAGCTAGCGCTAACCTAGAAATTCAGAGACTGCAGTCCAGGTAAAATGGTCATGCTAAGAAAGAAAATCTGATCGATATCTGCATAGAGCTGTATGCACAATGAAAAATACATCACTCAGCACTTCTGAAGTTAACACTTCTTTGACAATACATTTAAAATAACACTATAGCCTTTTCCTTATCTATTAAAAAAAGCAATTACTAGAGATGGAAATATTGGTCTACACAAAGTCCCCCTTTTTACTAGCATTGAAATAGACATCAAAAGCAGAAAAAAAAAATAGAAAAAAGCACTTCAAGGAGATATAAATATGACAAGATCCAAATACTGTCCATCTTCAATATGTTATAATCACACCTTAGCAGTTAGTATGAACTAGTTACTTTAGTAATAGAAACTCATTCTCTTGAGTGCAACAAATACTCATAACTTAAATAACTACAGCATGAAATGTGAAGGATATGCAGGGTAGAATCAGAAATATACAACCTGCTTAGACAAATGTTGTAGACAGACAAAACAATTACTCTTCATACAGCGGTTCTTTAACTATATATATCTATATATAACTATATATATATTTATATTTATATATATCTATATATATATATAATTATTTATATCTATAACCTAATCTATTAAAATCTAATCTGTTTACCTACATTCTAATTTATAAACTTAAATTTCAGCTCTTTTGGATGTGATAGTATCTGATCAGCATCAACAGTAATCTAATCTTTTTTTTTTTTTTTGTCATTTAAAATACTCCCAGAAGAGGAGCAAATTGTAGAATTAATATCCTTTTCTCCCTCTCCTATCTCCCCAGCTTACCCAACTAACCAATGACCAAAGCACTCACCAAGACATGGAGAACCTATATTTTAGCCTGAGTGCAAAATCCCACCCTTGACCTTAAAGGACAGTAAGCAAATCATGCTGGGACATGCTGCCTCTCACAGACTGAATTTGTGACACTGTCTAGAAAATGCAATAAGAAAGAAGAAATAAAGGATATTTGGAGCTCACTGGTTAGAGCAATTTCCTGTCTGTTGTTCTGTGTTCTCAGGACTATTTTTTCATTTTACATTAAGCAGTCACTGGACAATAGGCAAGTACTGACAACTCATGACAACTCCTCTGTCATATCCCAGTCCCTGTCTTACAGTGCTCTCAGCTCATGCTCCTTCTCTATGGCACAGCAATCATGACTTACTTTCTACACAGTGACCCGGGAGAAAGGGGAGTTATATCAGTTTTATGTCTGATAACCTGCTATCTTTCTGTATCTGGTGACTTGAGAAGAGCCTAGAACCCAGTCTTGCCACCTGAGGAGGGACTCCCATGCTGAAGAGAGAATGGAAGTTCCCATATAACATCTACATGCGACTTGTACAGAGAAGATCATATGTGTCTACGTATGTCTCTCGTGCAAAAAAAGAGCTTAATAGGGGTAAGGCATAAAAAAGAGCTTAATGGGGGAAAAAAAAAAGCAGTGGTCTAGAATGCTGGGAATTTGCACTGTGAGGACAATGATGGAGTAACAAAATTAGTAGCAGTGTAATGCAATATCTAACTACGAACTACACAGGAAGGACAGATTAGACTGAGGAATAACAACAACCATATAATGTCATCAATCCTAAAGAAACACATTAGTAATCTCCCTGCAAACTCATAGTTCTGCTTTGCAGCACAAATGATAGTTTCTTCAGCCAGCTCTTTACCACCTTATTGGTTTTGTACTGATCCCCATTGTCTCACCTTTACTAATAATTTCCGATGAGGCAATACATCAAATGCTGTGCTGAAGTCCCCACAGATCATATCTATGACACTTGCCTTGTTAAAGAAGAAAACCTCTTATAAGAGAAAAAAAAAATCCTGGCAAAGACTCTATTAAAATCCACACCGCATTTTATCCCATCCTCAGTTTGATGCTCATGCATCCTTGAACTGCTCTCGCCTGTTCTTCTTTTCTATTTAAAGGTTCCCAGATGATCTCCTTTCTCCTTAGCCTTGCCGTTCTTGAATTTAGGCACATGCAACTCTCTCTCTTATCCACAGCTGGGTTTTTAAGTTTTCAGGCTATGCAGTTTGTGGAGCCAGTGTAAGCTGAACAAATTAATTCAAATACAGTTTTTATTTGTGTGCAGCTAAATGTGGTATAGTTAAGACTACATGATACTAGGCACAAACCAAGCATCTCTGCTGGGCTGCTCTGGAGTCCACTCAAACACATCTGCATCGTGTTCCCCAGACGGCTGGGGCTGCCCATTGAGCAGGGAGTTCAAGTACCTCTGCTTTACATTGTTCTTAATGAACTGAGGACAAAAGTGCCAAATTACTGCCTGTTTGTCTTGCAAAGGGAACACTGTACCTTTCTCTTTGACCTCACGGGTAGGTGGAGCATCTTGGATGACATAAATATCGGTATGAAAATTTATTCCCTCTTAATAACAAATATGTTTAGAAATTTGGGATGATTTAGAGAATCAGCTCACACAATCTGTGAAAACATACAAGGCCAAATTCCTGTAGATCAACCTCTTGCTGACAGATTGAAATACATATTCTTTAGTGCAAATACATAGGGGAACTGTTAACCTTAACAACTGTTTTCTAACAGTCAAACAATAACTATGTTAGAAAGGCATCTTAGCAAGAAAACCAGCTGTGTCAAGGTTGTTTAGAAAGAAAGGAGCTTCTGGAGACATGGAAAACTTGCAGTGAAAGGATGAGTAGTGTACAAACTAGGATAGGACTCTTGGGGAGAAGAATAAATCAAAAATCCTATAATTTTATAAAAGGCATCTTTATTTGCAAGACAAATTGTGCAAATGGGAGAAAGAAACAAACCATGACTCAGGGTATTTGGGAAAGAAAGATATTCCAGAAATTTTCATAAGTAAGTCAGCAGGCCACTGTACAGTGATGAAAAAAAAATAAGCATGAAAATGCACACAGACATACTCCTTATTTTTTTGTAGACCCATAAACTGGTAATTTAATTTAAATAAATGCATAAGAAGATATCAGAAAGAAAGAGAGTAAAACATTTACTAAGTCTCCTCTACTTCTTAGCACAGTACTAGTAACAGGCCCTTATACAAAGCAAACATAATGCTCTGGCTGACAAAAACTGGAACAAGAACGATTCTGTGGTTTTCTGACATACCGCGACAGGCCAGCTGGAATATCAAAATTCAGGACTTCTCTGCAGAACACTTCAAGATGGCACCTAGACTTAATTCAATGCTTGTACATTTAGAAGAGCTACAAACATTACAGAACTTGGCATTCTAACCCTGGGGATAAATAACAAAACTGTTAATAACAACATGTCTCTTAATAATTTTTATCCTTCAAGTTTTCCATAGTACAACAGCTTTTATAAGCACATATGTGTGTGTGTGTACGTATGTACACATATTTATGTGGACATATATGCCCTGTCATATCCTTGGCTGCCTGGAAAGAATAAAAGGAAGTGAAGATGTTAAATGTTCTCTGATCCCCCTCACATCTTACCTAAAGGATCATTGAGATCTCTAAACTGTTTCTAATTAGTTGTTAATGACCTCAGAGTTTTGCAAGTTTAGCATCTTCTGTACCTCATTTGATTTCCCCTTTGGGCTAAAACAATATCAAGAGGTCTAAAATGAAGATAAAATACACCTCTACAGTCCCCCTGGTTATTGGAACTGAGACAGAAATACTGGAAAGTCTAAGGGGAAACATCATCCTCATCAGTGATTTTATAACCTGTGTTAACAAAAACTACAGAAGTGATTGTATAGCTAAAGTGTCTCTCATTTTTCAAACCTCACAGCGGGGTCCATGAATGGGAAGGATTCTGGGTTTGGCCCTCCTGTCTAGGAGGAAGTTCTGAAAGAGACTGTGAGAACACCTATCCCTTCAGTGGCCATTTGCCACCTACTCTACTGCACAGGCAAGAAAAACCCACCAGTACCCTCTCTCAGGTGGGTTAATAAACTCTGATCAGGAACAGACCTGTTTTTTTTATTCGTTATTTACTATTTGGTATCCTGAACAACTTAGCAGTTTAGGAAGTGAGCTAACTATGTAAGAAATTGGCACTCACTTTAGAAAATGCATAAAACCCTCCAAGGTTTCAAAGTTAATTAGTTACAGTATTAAAGTAATCAAATTGCTGAATTTATTAATTTAACGACAGTAATATTTGTGCAAACTATGGTTACCTACCTGTTTCCTATTTGCAAATAAATGAAAAGAGGGTAATGTTAGTCTTTAGTAATCCTCAGTGCAACATTTTTTATTTGCTTTTTAAAATTTGGACTCATTATAGCTATATAATTGGTTATATATCATCCTAAGAACTCATTCAGTTGTAAAACATCCCCACATTTCTTAACTAAGAACTGCCTCAAGGTGATGAAATAGCAGCAATACAAAATTTCAGGGTTGTAATGCAAGACAGAGTCTTTGAAGAGCTGTTAAATCTATAAATCTCAGAAGCACTCTAAAATATGTCTTAAAACAAAGTGACCAAGCTTGTTATTTAAAAGGAAAAAATACTGACAATATGCCATTACAGCATATTGACTGAGAGGGTAAAGTCACCATGATTAAAATGGAGCAATTCACTTTGAACTAACTCTAGTTGACTCCTCTAATGTGCCTGAGGATTGTCTGTGGCAAGCCCAGAGGAAATCTTTTGTGCTTCAGTTAGCAATAAGGCTTGCAAATCATTTTTCTTTCAAAAACTAACATAGATTATTGCACATACCAGTAATATTTGGGTTTTTGCTTGTACTTGAGACCCTAGGAGTCCAATATACTGTTTAAATACATTCTAAAGTTACATTTCTTTTACTGAGGTGTTAATTTAAACTGTATGTTCCTCTTAAGTCACAGGTAGGCTTGCCTCAACTGAAAAATAGAAGAGGTATTATTGTTCAAAAATATTTCCTTAGTATGTAAGAAAAAAAGAAGGACATTTCCCAGTGCAATTCACACAGTCTGCAATCCACTAGGAAACCCTTATTATCAATAAAATCTCCAGCTAAACTGTTTGTTTAGTTGCTTCAAAGGGATTGGCCACACATTATTACTCTTTTCTTTGTTTTGTTTTGTGGAAATAGCAAGCAATCTGTTACAACCAGCTGTTTTGTAATCCTTTGGTGGCAGAACAGTGGCAGGATTAAGAAGCCCTTGTGATTCTTGTACTTCTTGCTCTGCACTGATAAACATGCAACTTCCATCAGCAGCATTCAGCTTGATGCCTGCATACCTGCCTACACACACTGTAAAAAGCAACTGGATAGTCTATAGCCCCTTTTAGGGAAATAACAGCTTTTACTTATGAAGCAATCTTATATCATATTTTTACAAGTTATTTACTTGTAAAAATGAGAACATCTTTAGATTCTACACTTTTACACTTCTACACTTTTAGATTCGATAATTTTTTTATCTCTTTCTGTGTGGGATGAATACCCAGGCATTCTTGTTAAAAACAGAGTTATGATAAGTGAAACAAAATCAAAAAGCTTTAGATAACTAAGATTTCAACTATGCTAGGTTGACAAAGCCCAGAATTAAATTTATTTACCAGTGCAGAAGTATAATACATAAATGAAAATACATATGATGGATCAATAACTACAATAGTAGTGTTATTCTAGAGAATATAAATAGCAAGGTCACCAAGATCCATCTCACAAATGGAATAGCTCTGAATTTCCAGGAGCTTACCTACACACAGCAAGCTCTGAATGAGGCCTCCACTTACATATTTTTTCCCATTCAAACATACGGGCCTTGCAGAGGCAGCTTATCAATCAAAGATAGTACTCCATTTAAAGCTGCTGCAACATTAATGTTGTAGCTTGTCTCTATTTTTCAGCTAAATAGAGGTTTTCTTTTTCACATCGCATAAAGTCTTCAGTCAGCTCAAGCCTTCTAATAAATTGCAAACTGTGTTACAGTATATCTTCTATTATGCTGCTTGTTACTTTAGTAAGACAGGAAATTAAAGCAATAAAACACTTTCAGAATGATAGGGCACACTCAGGCAGTCATTTTTCTTATGTTCCAGTATTATTCTTCAAAAGACCTTTTATGATACTAATATTAAATTCTTTGAAGTCTGAAGAATCTGTGGAAAGCACTGAATTTCTAAGATAGAAAGCTCAAATACTGCATCTACTCATGCATTTATTAAAACTGGGTTTGTGGGACAGAATTAAAAAAAAAGCCTAAAATGCAATGCAACTAAATAATATATGACCTGATACATTTGAGATCCACATTAGAGAGTACATTGTGTGGAAATTTGATTTAATGCTAAAGAAAATCTATTTTGCCTTTGTCTCACCTTACGTGGCCAAATGTACACCAGATGTGGTCATTCATATAAAAGGCTGGTAACTGCAAACTAAAGCACAGAAAACCAGACAAATACTATAATGGTCACTTATGCAGCATGTTCACATAAAGGAAATTGAATCAAGCTTATGAAGCTGTGTACTCGTTATTAACCCCACAGAAAAGGGTCGTGTAGACTGCTCGTTTAATGGCTGAACACTCAAAAGATTGAAAGAGATCATGTAAAAGGAAAGCAAATAAAATGCTTTATAAAAGGCCTTTACCTTAAACATTTCCAAAATTAAATTAATAAAAATATTTTAAAAATTACTTCATTGCTAAAAACTAAATAAATGTTTAGAGTTCTGGAAAGAAAAGAGGAGAAAAGGAAAATAAAGAAAACAAAATAAAAAGTAAAAAGAAAGCTAGGCTATCAAAGACTGCTCTGTACCTGTTAACTATTCATCAAGATGTACTATCAAATATACGGTAGAAATGGATTCTTTGCTTATCAAGTGTGCCAAGTGAAGGTGTTCAATTAAGAAGCCTCAGAGAACAGTGAATGTTCATCATGTAAGTCATGATTTCTCTGGGATTTTAAGTTTTATATTCACTTTCAGTTTCACTGTAGCTATCAATTACTTTTCCAGTTTCATTTGATCTATTTTATATAGATTTTAAACAACCTCCGGTGAGAGTTCCAGGTTAGTACATGGACACTTTCATTTAGCAGAACGTAACAATATATGGTTAGCAGCTACACTATTGCCATTCTGAGTAAAATTTCCAGGTTCAAATCAAAAATTGATCTTCTACTACTTCTATATGCTAATTCACCATGGGAATAAAGTGTAAATACATGGAATAGAGGGGGTAAATAGGCTATTTTGTCAATTCATCTTAGTTTTGTGGCAATCACTTTTTCTGTCTTCAGCACAATCTTTCATATTTTTCAATTTTTTCATATACACCTGTCTAGAAATTAACTGGTCCAAGTCTAAGACCACTCAATAATGTTTCCTTCCTCATTTTTGACACATTTCTTCTCTGTTGGAATTCCAAAGCAATCAACTACCTGGGGAGATATACTTCTCCAGAGATCTCCCCTCCAGTATATCAATTAACTCAAAAGCAATTTTGGATACCTCCCAGTATATCACCACCATCTGGTCTCCCTAAAGCCTCACAAGCTGCAGTAGACTTGGATTGGTCAAAATGATGCTAATTTTCTCAATTATTTACAAATTAGGCATGCTCCTACTCAGTTTCCTTTCTTTTTTTTTTCTGTTAAGAAATTTCCTAGCCCCTTCTGCTATCCTTAGGGATCTGTTTTCATTCCTACACGCAAGTCCCAGAGAGCTACTGGCCGGCTGCTCCATGATACCCGCCAAGGGCCTGCAGCCCTCCCGTGGCGAGGGCGGGAGGTGTGAACGGGCACCTCAGCTTCCATCCAGCCGCTGAACATGGCAAGGTCTGCTCGCTGCCCTTATCCCACACGGAACCAAGTTGTGGCTGGGCAGCATAACGGGCACCATTTAGGAACGTGGGGCGCCCCGCTAACTCATCGTCCAGGGTTACAGAAAAATCCCTTTCCAAAATTTGTCAAAATATACAGAACTCCTGCTCTGTTTAGGTTCTGTAACACGTTCCCCACTTGGTGCATAATAAAATGTGACTAACATGTCACACGACACATGTTTTATTCTCTGCCCAGGAGAGCAAGTCTCCTCTCCACAGAAGCTCTTCTAACTTTATTGTGAGGGAGGAAAGAGGGAAAAGTAGCAAAAGGCTCCTTCTTTATTTTATTCCATATCCTGCTTAGGTATTTTCATTTGAGATGGCAAGGAATTGGATGGCAATAGACCTTATATAATTCCCTGTTCCTAATTCATACATGTCATTATGTATCAAGTTCCCTGAAAAATATCAACCTATCTTGATTCTGAAAATCTGGGGTGGGGGGAAGGATCAAAACTACTAGAAATAATTCACAAAGTAAGTGTGGGTCATGTATCTGTTTGCTTTGCTGAGGTAATATGAAGACAGGGTTATTTTCTGCTTAGAGCAAAGGGCTGTGGGCAGGAGGATTCATAGCTCTAATCCCCACTGAGCCAACCCGAGGCAAGTCATTCAGTTTCCCTTTGCTTCAGTCAATCCAGTTTGAAAACTGAGCAAAAAGCAGAACCTTAGTGAAACGAGGGGCTGCATCCATGCGAAGCTATCTCTTGAGTAAACAAACGGCAAAAAAATACGTGTAAGAAGCAGGCTATAAAAAGAAGGGAAAAAAAGTTCTTAATGGTTTGAAAGAGGTTGAACAGAGGCCAAATACACTGGCGTGCTGACAGGAACACTTTCTAACAGAATTTGAGATGTTAGACTGAAGTAGGTTCATTTTCTATTTAGATTTTTCTATATAACATGATTTTGCCCTTTATAAAAAAAAATTGTATTCTAATAATAATTTACTAATTAACAGCCAAGACCCTTTGGAGGTAAAGAACTTTTTGGAGGGAAAAATATTCTAAAAATACTTCAGTAACTTAAAATACCATCATTTTTAAACAAGAGGCATTCCTTCTCACACAAAATGAACGTACAAGTCACGGTTCTTCAATAAATTCCCCTCTGCCTCCAAACACTTTTTTCTAAAAAGATGAATTTGAGAATAACATCAACAGCTTTAGGGTGTGATACACAAATAAAAGATAATGAAAACTAGAAATAAATTCATGGGCTGCATTTGTTTTCTCTGCATACTTAATAGAGTCTCCCATTGTTAAGGACTCTGTAAGTAATCATAGATTTCTTATTTAGTCTACTGGAATAAAAAGAGAGGTACTATGCGGATTAAAATGATACAAATTAAAAAAGAGATAAAATACACTAGTATAGGCTGCTCAGAAGATATTTGCTCTGCCAGCATGTAAAAAATTATAGATGCATTAAGTATTTCAGAAATTATTCTCTTTACAGCATTATGTATGGAGTTGTCAGCTTTTTCTACTGATCTTTGATGATTTATAACAAATACCTAATTTAAATATAAAAGGGATGGTCACATTTATTGCACACTTGGGTATTTAGGAATAATCACTGATATTGCAACACTTTTTTTTTAATCATATAACAGTAATCTGAACACAATGCCAATGAGCAGAAGAAACTATCACTATCCTTTGCTTTTCAGACACATTTTAACATATGTTGTAAACAGTCTAGTCAGTACTCACAGTCTACACAGTACTCACTCTAAGCATGTACTCTATTTGCCTTGAGGAAGAAATTACTGGGTAAAATTGTTCTTCCCTATCCAGAAAGCCATCACACAGGATTATCCTGGCATCTCTGCCTTTAACCTTGGGAAGGTATCAACATACTCGACCCATTTCGTCATAGTTTACTTAATGAACATATATGAAAAGGCATTACTTTGCTGCAGACTTTGCTCCAGATATTTGGACCACTGAACTGCCGGTAAAGAATGAGAATAAATTTCCTTCATGACGATACTGGTAAGACACATTCGCAGTAAGTCTTCAAGGATTCCTCAGTGCTTTGGATACCTTTTTCCTCCTGTCTTCTGGAAGATGATGGTAGTTGAGTCACACAAACAGCTCCTTTTTCCTCCCATGGAAAGCATGAGCAAAATGACATTTGCCCTGCACACAGGGCTGTGGGGTTGGAAGGAAAAAAGTGTGATGGGGGAGCAAGCATGGATAAAGAAGCTACTTTCCTACCAAGATAGTGGCTATAGGAGTCCAATAAGTTGAGATCTGGCACATGCTTAATCACTGACTCGAGACGAGTGAATTAAATCAAAGAACCAGGTATTTGCTAAGAGAAAAGTATTGGCCTTGAAAGGCAAAGATTTTTGTTTACTTAGAAATCTGCCATTGAAAGTAAAAGGAATTTGATTGTTTCTAAAAATCAGAAAACTCATTTGGACCCATTAGTAGGTCCCACACAGCATCACTGCCTCTGGTACTTAACCTGCAGACACAAGGAAAACTCCTGCCATTCCTTCATCTCCAGCCACTATGGGATTTTTGCTGTACAGAAGAAATGTGTCGGAACCAGTTGTCCCAAGGCCACAGGACCAGAACGGCTTATTCGCTGGAGACAGGAAAATGGCACCTCTGGCCCAGGGAATCTGGAGCAGCCCTGGCTGCCACACAGGCTCTGGGACTGCAACAAAGCCCAGATTGGGGACCTCAAAGAAATAATAATACTTTGCCCAAAATCCGATAGAGTTTAATCCTACAGAGAGTTCACAGTAAGAAAACTTCTACTGGAAAGTCTGAAATGATGTAGGCTCAATTCAATTTCCTTAACTATCCTATGACCTCCCCACCAAGAGTAAATACTAGACATATTTTTTTTTAATAAAATGTATTACTACATTAAATGAAAGTGTATGAAACAGGAAACCCTGCGGAAAAACCATTCTATCACGCTTGTTTCCAGTGTCCACAATCCTACTGCAGGTTCCAAGAGGAGCCAATTCTTTTACACAGTCCCACATAACGGCAGACGTTCGGGAGTCATGGCATGTGTGGTGTCTCCATCCAGGCATGGCACAAAAGAATCATTTGATTTGGTGTAGCCCCAGTACTTTCCCCCCACAAGAAGTACTCTGGCAATCTTTGTTCTCACTAAAATATATTTTGGTAATCAAAAGCGTAAAATGTGTCTAATTATTTGGCAAGTGATCTAACACACAGGAAAAATAAACATTGCTTCCCTTAGCTTCCCAGTGTAAAGCCAAGAGGAAAACAACAGAATTAGTGGTGAAGATTGAGACCTGCTCAAGCTTGCTAAAGACACCGACCGCAGGCACCTGCAGCTGCTTCCAACTTCCATTCTGCCCTGGCGAATACAAAAGGGTTAACAAATGAGGACTAAATTTAACTTTTCTGTTTCTAAACCAGATCCGTTCAGGCATGCCACATGCATTTGTTCTCATCTAGGATTGACTATATGACAAGCTTGAACTTTTAACACCAAAGTCTTTTTGAGTTATGGGAGAGCAAAAGCAGGTTACAAGACTTTCACAAAACTGAAACCTGTAAATTTTTCACGGCATCATCATTCAAAAATGATTTTCCTTATTTTCTTCAAACCACCCAAAATAATTCACTGTTGTTTTGAGACTAAGAATGAAAAGTAACAGCTAAAATGTGTATTTCCTCCTCCTTCAAAGTTCAAAGCATAAAAAAGGGGTCCTGGAATGCAGCTGTATTCACGTAACCTTCCCTCCAGAGTTGCCACCCAAACTACAGTGCGTGACTCAGAAAAAGCTACCGACTCCTCCAGCGTGTGTCAGAACCTGCAGTCAGCAGCAGCTTGCAGATAGTTGTTTTTCCTTCTGCATGACAATGCTGAGGAAGGAGTAGGGGATAAATGGCAGCGGTGAATTTGTTGCTACATGCCTGCCCTTCGAAACTGTCAGTAGGAGATGTTATAAAAAGATACATTTATTGCAAATTATTAAAGTGTGCCATTTGTTCAATTCTCTAAGCTTTTCCATGTACAATGCTAACTGTTAAATAGTAAATAAGCAAAGTACCAGATAAATATTTGAAATGATACAAATTAAAAATATATTTTAAAAAAAGCACGAGAGTTCTTTACGCTTGATCTACAGCTTTTCGGTGTTTTTTTCCTGTACCTACCTATAGGTTATGATACAACATGGTGTAAAAAACTATAGCTCTCACATGCAAATTAAGTTTTATTTTCCTTTTTTAAGTTTTTTCTTTCTCAAGGAAAATGGTAGAAGAATATGTGCATGATGCATTTATTTAATTTGCTTATGGTTTCTTGTGTTGAATAATATGACAGCTGCTGACTTTTTGACATTTGAGTTCATAGTCTACGTCCAGCTTTTCTCAAACTTGCTTATGCAGCTACAATAATTTCAAGAAAATCTGCTCCCCAGAACGCTAGAGTTGATATGCTCCCTCCTCGGAACCAGAACTAGACACCAGGCGTTCTCTGATTTTAGGACTATAAGAAAGACACTGTTTCTTCCTCTGAAAGAGACAGCTGAGTTTTGTAGCTTACAGTTGTTTTGGCTGCAGCCTGTTTTTGAGGAACAGATCACTTGGCAGTATTTCCTAAACTGGCTTTAAAAATGAGTTTGAATTGTCAAGAATCTTTTAAGGATTATTCATGCAATTCATAGAAGTTTTCCTTTCCTATTCTAGCATCCCTTAATTCCTGCACAAAATAACAGCCAGCAGAGCTCCACCTTTTATGTACTCTCTGCTGAACTGGGAGGTTTATGTAAAAGGCCAGATCTCTGACTGTTTCAAAGGGAATATTTTCTACATGACTTTTAGTTTTGTACTGTAATGATGTTCATTTTCACAAGCTTTTATGGCTGTCAACATACTGATTGTTCACACTGGGACACAAGGATTCTATACTCAGTGAGTAAGACTCACCAGAATATACTGAAAAAAACGTAACTACCAAAGTTATATCTAAATCAAAATATTAGGAAGCTACTTCATCTTCATTTACTATAATAAATTCTGAATATCCAACTTTTTTAAAGAGAAAGTTCTCTAAAAATATCAATACCTAGAATTTAATAAAATCCTGCTCAAGACTGCAGGGTAAATGGACAGTGCATGCTAGGAGTAAACATTTAATATGTGGGATGAAAATTATGAAAAACAATTAATTAAATGCATAGGTCCTTATAATCATTTTTTATAGGTGACCATAAGATTGTTAGCTCTTTACATACTAGTCAACCACTTCAACGTCTACTTTACTACAACTCTGAACTAGATAAACTACTATCATCAAAAAGTTCATATTTACTAAGCATTAGTAGATACCCATTTTATATTATTTTGAATTCAAAGATAAGGGAGTACTTTCTAATGAAAAACATGTGAAGCTGAACTTTAATGCCCACCATTGCTAAGATCTAAAAGCATTCTTGTGACCTTTAGTCTTCTGAGAAGGGGTGACATCTTTACTTTTGAAATGTATGCAGCTTCTAACAGCCCTACTGTTTTTTTTATCTATGTAAATTTAGAACTTTATCCCACTACTGCGTGAATGGGTTCATTCACTAGTAGATTATAAAGAGATCTCATGAACTTGGTATTCTTGGTTGTGTAACCAAGATAAATAAAAAGTGCTTCAATAAAGTGCAAAATGTCCCATAGACAACCTACAGCACAGACTAAGAAGACAATCTCAGCTTGGATGCCCTGATGTATTTTCTATTGTTTAGCTATAGCTTTCTTCCTTAGCCACATACATTATCTAGTCACAGTAAATAAGTCTCTGCTTCTTTCTTTTCATTAGACGAGTAGCTGAAACACCTTATTTAGTTGGTGCCATGTTTAACCATTACAGCGCTTTAGCCAGGCAATTAGAGTGACTGATCTGGATCCCGGTCAAAAGCTCCGGCTTGTTTTTCTCTTGAAGCACTTATTCGCTGCCTCTGCTCATAAAGAAGCCTGCTGAAAGACAGTGTCTACTCTGGACTTCAAAGACAATAAGTGAAGGAAAAGATCCTGATGATTGAACATGATTAAATACATAAATAATGAGATTCTATGTGTGCATTATGCCCAGTGAATCTTCTATGTTTACATAAAAATCCCTTGGATCTTTCTTCTACAGTAAAGATTACCCATGACAATCCAAAGAGTTTCCTTTTTTTAGAGAAATAATGTTGAAAAGCCTTGATAACTTAAGGCATTAGATACAGAATTAACTGAGAGATTCAAATCACGTTTTTCCAAGGTGCGCCATGCTGTGGTGGGACTTATTCCAGAATGACAGAACTAACATTTCCAAAAGTTAGTGAAACTTGCTCAATCCAATCTTAGCCTTAAACTCAGGACTTTGGGAAAAAAAAATGCGGTCAGGTCTTTTTGACAATAGCATATTTACTTAGTACAAAAATAACGCATTCATCTAACTCAGCAACAGAAAGCAATACTGACTGCTGATGGCAATGGTTGTCGCTCATTGCTTCTAAATAAAATCTGAATTTAAATAGACCCAAATTGTTTTTCCTTTATATATATATATATATATACACACATACAAATATATATATATCTGTGTATATATATATATAAATATATGTATTATATCTAGGGTCTATAAAGTTATCCTTGAGAAGAACAGTCTGTAGCTACATCTTGAAGAAAAATAATTGGCACAAGGATGTCACAAATGTCTTGGCTTTCTTTGTTTTGAATCCTGTTGTACAGCGATCAATTTGTTGACAGAACATCTGCTCATTTCAGCCCTTCCACATTTAAGGCTATATTCTGCTACTGCTCTGTTTCCAAGAGAGAGGATCTTGACATATTTTTGGCTTTACAGTCACACTCAGTGTCAACAGAAAGCTTTCTATGTATGTCTGTTGCCCCTATGAAGCAATCATGGAATTGTTGTTTCATACACATTTTCCCCAAATGCCATTTCAAAACCTGAATCATCTCAACTGTGTGCAGACCACCCAAATTAACTCCAAAAAGACTTACACTTATCAAAGTACCAAAGCCTTGAGCTATCAGAGTGTCTACCCTGACAAATAAAACCAAGTCAGTGAGCGCTCCCTGGCTCTGAGGCTCAGTAACGGAGCCTACCCGCACTCCAGCTCGCACGCGCTGTGGCAGCCACACCGTGTTCCTGTGACCCTGTAACACCATCATTGCTGGGTTTATTTTTCCAGCTCAGAGGGCCTGCAGAGGCTCTAGGTATTGCTGCTCCTCAGAACGGGGCTCTGCTCTCCTGAAGCTGCAGGGCATGTGTTGGCACACGGGCCTGCTCGCAGCTCCCAGGCCTGCTGGGATAATGGTGGAGGGCTGCATAAAGCACCTCCCAGAGCTGCTGTAGTTTGTCCTTATTTCTTACTAGGACTGATCCCTGATGAGTAATATCAATGGTGCCCCTGAGACGGTTCAGGTCTCAGCAGTGACAATAAAGATGCTATAAATAAAACTATATGAATGATCTGAAGTACAGTGCTTTAGGCTGCTATTTTATTTGTCAAGAAAGCACTGCTTTATTGTTAGAGCAAGAATGCATTTTGAAGCTACCCATCTCCTTTCCACTACAATGTCTAGTTAAGAAAGTTCCAGTAGGCAATCACTAACCAGCTGGTAAAATACATAAACAAATTTTGTAGTAAAATCTGTAAACTAGCAACTTCCCCTACTCTAGCCATTAGGACAGACTTTTGCACTCCCAGCTCTTGCATCCTCTCTGAGTTAATTAGTATTTATTTCACACAAAGTAGTGTGAAAGTCTCAGACAAGACACTCTGTCTCAAGACATTTGAACACTGTTTAGGAGGTGAAATACTCACACCTGGGTCTACCATCGTCTCAGGAAGCTTTCTAACCACCGAGTCTGCATACAGAAGGATATCCTATGTGTCAACAGAAACTTGGGGGTAATTTCCAAACTCCAGATCTCCATCTCACTTTCTGGAACTCAGAACACTCTAGAAAATGAAATCTATAATATTTGGCAATTTGTTTTATCCAGCTACACATAGATCCTCATACTTTGGAGGAGACTTTGAGAACTTGCTAGTTCACCTTTATGCAGTAATTTAAAAGAATGCAGTGTCTAACGTGCACTGAATGCCTCAGATTCAATTTCATCACTATGAAAAATTTAAGGATACCAGAATAAGTTTATTCACGAATAATGGGAAGAAGGCTATTAACCTAAAAGAAGAGACTGGTTTAGGAATAGTATCCTCAGGAATAAGGAATGCTCCAGCATTTCAGCTAGATTTTGTGACCACATAACCGTTTTTCTCCTAACTCCCACCAAGCTATAAACTTGCAGTGTTCTTACGCAGTGTTTTTGTCCTTTGATTGCTAAAGGTGGCTGCCAGAGCCACAAGAGTATGGCAGTGTGAGCCACCTCCATTTTCTCTAGCCAGAGATGGAATGATCCAGCCTTGTTTAGTTGCACCTCTTCAAAACTTGGCTTCTGTGCTCATGGATTGTAATAGAGCACTGAAATATCACAGGTTATTTTGGAGGATTAAGACATTACTCTTCTTGTCATCCCTGAAGTGGCTTAATCAGCATCTTTCCTGAGCTGCTTAATTTGTCCCACCTAAGGCTGCTTTCACCTGTTTCAGTCCTCTAATGATGGCAATAAAACTTCATAAATCTTTTAATGAGAAATACTACACTAATAATCCTTGAACTAGTTTTAAAATATCTTCTTTCCAATAGAACTTAACATAAATCAGGGTTGGTTATTTTTTAAAAGAATGGTCATGGGCCCTGACTTTCAAGGACAAACTTCAAGATTGTGAATTCTGAAGGGAGTCTCCTATAAAGTCTAAATGATACCCTCCATTCCATAACACAAGACCACCGCGTTGTGCACTGTGGTAGGTTTGCCATGATAAGAATTATGCCAAATGCCTTCAAATAAGAACCACACATGTTAATGCTGGCAGAACTTGCCAGTTGGTTTCCACAGGTATATGGCAATTTTGCATGATGACTTTTGTTATGTCTCTGTTTGGTATTTCCAAATAATATTTTGGGACATTTCCACTCTGTATGGGACTGCACAGGGAATATAGCCTCTTCAAATACAAGAGAGAAGAACCCATGTTTGCACAGGTGCTAAAAAGATGATCCAAATAATAGAGAGCCTATCATACAAAGGAGCACTTGCCCTGTTAAAGTTAGCAAAATAATGTCTCAGAAGTCATATAATCACTTTCTATATTAAACATATTTATAATAATAAGTAATAATTTATAATAATAAATAATTATGTTTGGAAAAGAATTATACACCATGAAAGCAGCAAGACTACTTAAACTAAAGGGCACTGTTGGCAGAAAAAAAAAATGCTATAAATCGACTGTGAATAAAATTAAGCTGGAGATTAAGAGTGTTCCTAATGAACATATATCAGTGAAGCTCCAAAACAGCTCCACAAGAGCAAAAGTGGGGTGAAGAAAAATAAAACGCCAAGCAGCCAGTTCCCATTAGGATGGAGTCTGATCTGTTTATGAAAGGTGTACAATTATACACCACAATGGAGATTGGCTTCAGTGAACATTTTCAGCCACATTTTCAAACCTGTTTTTCTGTTTCATCTAATTGCTGCGCTAAGGACCAAAAGTTCAGTCTAGCAAGGCTTATTATTTTAGTGCTTCAGTCCTTTTCTTGATTTGTCTCTTAATGCCTAAACAAGAATCTGTATTTTCTAACAGTTGTACTTCCACATTTTTATCCCTTTTTAGCCCGTACGGAAAATCTCAAAGACTCTCAGCATATTACTTATGAATACATGTCCCATCCCTCAGTACGCAGGCTGTTGCTATTATTGTTTCCTTTTTGAAAAAAAATTGCAGACATTTAAGTGTCATGATCTAAAAAAGCCAATATAAAATAAAAGCAGGCAGTTTTAAACATAAAATGTCATTAAATTAATTTTTGATGAGAACAGAAATAGTGAAGAAGTGAGACCTAAAAAGTGCCCTGTGTGGCAGAAAATTAGCTCTTGGGAGCTAGGGAATGGGGAGAGGAGGTAGAACAGAATATTTTATCCGCCTGGGCTACAATGATCACCGACAAGAACATCTATTAACTGCCTAATCTGCATAAACCTTCTGCAACGGAAACTCTAGTGAGCCTAAAGCATTTAATCCCGAATCACCTTATTCCGTATTTTTCAGCACCATATTTACTCTTTCATCCTCTCCCATTTTTTTCCAAGCATACTGGTGGCAGCAATTGCCCTATAACACTGGTTAAGACTGTCCTTCGTGAAGTTTTCTGGAGTGATTGAGGTAAAAATAAAAATCTTCTGCTATTTACCCTTGGGAGAGTGTATGTAGTTTCCTTGGTTTAAATAGGCTTTAACTACATCCCACAGAGTGCTGCTTCACAGTGTATTATTAGTGTGATCAAAAAGAATGTTACTAGGAAGAACTGAGCACTAGCCAATGTTAAGCACTGCTATGTATATTTCTCATCTATATTTCACAAATTCAGAAATTTCAAAGTGGAGTCTTTTTTTCCAACACTTACTTTGTTCTGTACTTTCACTGGTGTTTTCTACTTGCTGATTTTTTTAAATTATACATTTTCAATAGTAATGTGCAAGGCCTACATGTTACATTTGCAAGTCCTTTTGACAATAACCACGACCAGAACCAGCTGCACAAACGTGCAGACTCTGCAGCAGGGAGAAGAGGGAACTTCTGACACCTGAACATCGCATCAACTACTAACAAGAGGATTTTGTTACAGTTGCTAGGACTGATAAATTTCAGATATTGCATCTCTAGTATATATATATATATATATATACTAGAAAAATAACTGCACATTTTCTTGGCATTGAAAATACATATACAAATATATTGAAAGCATTCCTAATCATTTTATATGCAAAACAATATAAAGAAAACTCCTCTTCTTTAATAAACAAAACAAGTGGCCATGATGTTTGTTTTTTGGGATTACAGAGCTACAACATGGGCCTATTTCACTGCAGCTCCTAGGCAATTCTTCTGTCACATGGTTCTCCACAGTGGCTCAGTATCACTCAATAATCCTTCTTCCAATAGCCACATATAGTCCAATAATCCATTTGTGCTCATTACCAAGCCTGATTCCTTGTGGGACTAATTCTCCTACACATATTTCAAAGGACTGAACTGACTTACGGTTTAGTAATTTTGTGTGAAATTATCGGGAATACCTGGAACCAAGACACAGTGGACCAAATGTGCCCCTGGAATTGCTTTACTAACATCACTGTAGTTATGTAAAAGCTAAATCTGGCATTTAACTTCAGGAATAATAGAGGACATATCACCAAAAGTGCTCAGATACTGCTTGAAGAAACAAAATGACCTAATAATCCTGTATCTTTGTTTGAAAGAAAAACTTGGAAATCAATTGGATTGTGCTAGTCCTGTGTCTTCCTTGTCTTCCAGAAGTAGGAAGGGTAGCTGTCAGATCTGTCTTAAAACATGCTACTTTTGCTAATGTTTCATAACATTATGCAATCTTTGACTAATCAAAACCATGCTCCTGAATGATGTAACTACGAAAGGTCTTAGAGGATATTTGAGGTCTTAAGGAAGCACTTAAAAGATACTGTAGACCTACATGTTAGGGAATGTCTGTTTTAAAATAATTAAAGCTTTACAGCATGATACTAAAGCATTCAGTATAACTGTTCTGAATAAAAGTGGAATTTCAATTGAGTTTTCTAGGAATATAAGGACCTACTAGGATTCAATTGTAATAGTTTCAGTGGCAAAACTTAGCAAAAAGACCTTTTGGTGGATGAAGTGAAATTTTTGCATTACAGAGTTGTTGATTATGCTTTTATTTTGAATAATTCTTTACTTGATAAAGCTTTAAAACACCCACAAATAGAAAGATTCTCTTTAACAAT
>NW_010581927.1:122355-189289 GCF_000705375.1 Tinamus guttatus | reverse complement strand
GCTGAACAGGCCCAGCTCCCTCAGCCTCTCCTCATAGGGCAGATGTTCCAGGCCCCTGATCATCCTTGTAGCCCTGCGCTGGACTCTCTCCAGCAGCTCCACATCCCTCTTGTACTGTATTGTGCTGTAATGTCACCATTGCGTTGTAGCCCAACAGCATACTTAGCTCCAGTGAAAATTTGTTTCAACATAATAGTAAGACAGACCCTCTTGACACGTGTGTTATCAAGAACTCTGCTGATTTAGCATATCTTTTGCTGCCTATAAACAGACGTAATCTTTCATTTTAGGAACTTTAGGAACTTTCATTTTTTAACACAGTCACTAAATGGCACCATGTACAAGTTGCCTTTTTGTTCTTCCTTAAATCTTGCTACTGAAAACACTATGCAAATTCGCAGATTTGCAAGTAAGTCTAGTTATTGATTGGTCTGTGCAGCAGCTGGGTAGGAGAACGACAGCATTCTGAATAGCACAGGAGACACTTTGGTCCAGGTGACACATTTATGTCTAATTTGTTTTTTTAAATTATTATTATATTTTTATTTACAAGGTTTGGATGACCTTATTAACTTCTCCATGGTTCTGCCCTTTCAATCACAGAAGTATGAAGATGAATCTTAAATCAAGGACACTGCATTATGGAGTTCTGGACAGGAAGCAAATCCAGGGAGTCAGTGGATGCTACTCAGAGTGCTGCCGTCCGGATGCATCTATGATTTAAGATGGGTAAAGCAGTCCGCAGTGGTACAAAAAGCTCTCTCCCTTGCCTCACTGACATGGGAGAAGCCAGCACTTTCCAGGAACGGTCTCAGAATAGAGACCACTGGAGATAGGAATTTGTTGGTTTGAAGCAAAACAAACATGAGAGTGCAGTGAGAAACTCAATACGAGTTGTGAGGCAAAACTGAAAAGTTTCACTCCCCCGATACAGTCTCAGGCGCTGAGCCTTGCACAAATTCTGTAAGGACAGGGCCATAAAGTAAGGTTGCTTTGGAAATGGCTAGGCCATTAAATTCAGACCTTTTGAGAAAGTTTCGCAGCACAGATTATACTGCATCTCCTCAGTCCCAACTCGATGCAGTTGCGATGCAGGTACCATTGCAATTCTGTCTTCCACATTCTACTGCAATGGAAGAGCTCATTTCTGGTGTGAGAAACCAGGTTTAAGAGCAAGGGGATATTGCAGGTCTTGGCTGTTTCTCTGTGCTTTGAAGATCCAACAAAGCTGCTAATTAACACTGATTTTGCTGTCCTATTGGTCTATTTCTTTCTAGCCTGTCACTTGTTGGGTTTTACATTGTAGTGAACGTGCTCATGTGACAGAGGTACTTGTAAAAAGGCTCTCATAGAAGCAGTTGTGCAACTCGGCAGGGACAGTACCAAGGCCCTTTGAAAATACAGCCCGAGAGTAGGAACACATGTGTTCTTAACACTAGATACAGAGTGGTGGAAGTGCAACCTCAGAACTGCTTGCCCAATGCTAGAAAATTCTGTAAACACATGAAACTGAAAAGAGTAATTCTAAAGATTAGCCCATCTTTTATAGTACTCAGAAAAGATTGGACTAGGCTGAACTTTTCCAAGATTTGAAGTTGGGGTAGATACTCTTATTTTACAGACTTGGTTAACCTACCTGCAAAAAAATGAGAATGAAATAGAACAAGATATTGTAGATCTCCTGAAATGCAGATTATAAAAAAAAAAAACAAAAAGCAAGAAAAAACTACTTCATTTGATTATGTCAAATGAAGCTCTCAGTTTTCTCAAGTTAACAGCTCTATTGTGTATAACATCTCAGATTCTGAACTGAATCTACTTCTGCTCTAATTAGCTGGGTTTTAGTTAAACTTGTTATGTCTTTTCACATGAGATTTCCAATGTGCAGACTAGCAGCCATTACTCATCTATTTTTTTTTAACACTGAATCTTTTTATACTCTAATCTGTATTATGCAGAGCTTCACATACTCTAGTTGCAGTTTTACACTTTCATGCTATTTAGCGTATGCTTGTTTATTTTTGGTCTCTGTACACACACACACACACTCAGAAAGGTTCTAAGAGATCTAATGAAAGCTCCAATCTAGACTGGAGCAGGCTAAATGCTCCTGGCTATACAAAACTACACAGTTTCAGGCAACCAAATGAAAAGATGGCTTTCAAACCAGATTGACAGGCAAAAACATCCAAAGAAACAGTGTTGTAGGAACACTGGATCAGAATACTGGATCCAAATTATGAATCAAGGGCCCAAACATACAACGAGTTACCTCCATACTTAAGAGCAGAATATTTACTCGTGATTTATTGGCCTTTCCATGTAGTGTTCAAGTCCTGCAAGATGACCTCATCAATGAATTATTCCAAAGAACGTTACATTTCAAGACAATCTCTTCCTGCATGCTTCAACAGATAGGGAAGATCAGTTTCCCTTTCATCCTATGAAAAGCTAGGCTCATGACAAAATGCATTTCTTTTTCTACCACGAACAGCATAAGAAGAAATAATACCTTGTTACACTTTGAAATGTTCATTGCCACCTCAAAATGCTGCCAGATTAGCAAACTGTGTGACAGGATGATTTTTAAAGCGATTTTCAATAGTTTATGATGAGCATTGCTTGTCTGGCTTCATATGCAGTTGAGGAAAAGAAATACAGAAAGTAGAGGACATAAGAGCACAACATGGATAGTAAATGTAGACTTTAAGCAAAAGTCTAAAACACTCTTTTTCATTGTGACAGCTTGCTGATGAGAGATTACTTCCCAAGATCATTACTGGAAATAAGATCACTAGTAAAAATTAATCTATTGGTGCCCACATAATACAAGATTTCAATTATTCATCCATCTTATTTATTACCTAATATGTGTAGGACCACTTAGTCATTTTGCTGTCCTTACTTAAAGAAGTATGTTTCTTTGGGCACACAGAAAGAAATAACAGTTTAATATGTTTTAGTTGGATATTTAGGATGCTGCCTTAAAACAACATAATCATTGTATTTTTCCTATCCACTGCACAAATTAAGGCAATAATATATTCAGTATTTTTTTCAATCTGCTTGGATTAGTGAACTACTAAAGAGACCAGTCTTTAATGTAGTAAAAAGAATAGATGAACACAGTTCTTTCAATTACACTACTGTAAGCCCTTGGAAATTTGCTTTCAATCCTTTAAGTTTATGCTGTTTGCCAAATTTTTATAGCTGTTGGGTCTCCTACAGTATTAGCTTGCCATCAGGAAATGAGGAATGTCAAGGCTCCCACACAGAAGTATTGCACAGGCAGAATTTAGTTATTTTGATGCTTAACTTCAAGGTAAAATGAATGTCATTTTCCCCCAGAGGTTTATTCCCCAGAGAGAAGTTGAATACTATCCAAGCCAACTACTCTTATCCTTATCCTTGTCATACCAACTAAACTAACAACAACAACAACAACAAAAGTTGCAAAATGCTTTATTTTTAAGGAAATGTGACTGCCTGATATTATCTCATCTAAGGATACAGCTTCATAACTTGCACATTTCAGCTTGGTAATAGGGTCACTAGCCAGTCAAATACTATTCCGGACTTTATGTCTAAGACTAAAAGCCACAGTAAGGAAGATACAGATACAATAATTTGTCCTACCAGTCTGCAATGAGATTTAAAAGTAAAAAGTATCATGCTGTTAGCACGACTGTTGTGCTTAATCATCATACAGTTTGACACCATCAGCACTGCAAGTTACAACTTAGATTTACTGAAAAAAAGGAAGGCTGGGAATATTTTCAATTTATCAGTATGGATAAATTTCACATTCACATGTGCTAAGATTAGAGGAGAGGAACGAGTATACTGCCTCAGAAAATGTTTCTATTTAACGATTTCTATTTAACGACCAGTATAAATGTGGCCCTCTTCACAGACAGTCATGCAATTCTCATTTTCTTATAGTTGTCCCAGTTAGGAGATCTAAGTTGGGAGACTTAGGCTTCTTCTTCTAACTCTTCTTCTTCTTTTTTTTTTTTCTTTTCTTTTTTTTCCTTTTTTTTAAAAAATGCTTTTATTCTTCCTTGTATCCTTTCCAAATATAAGATGACTTGCATACTTTTGCGATGTATGGTTTACTTGCAAGATTAAACAGGAACTCAAAAAATGCCTAGTGCTTTCAGATTTTTTTTTGAGTTCTGTATCAAGCCATTTGCATCCCTGTTAAAGAATGTTCTAGCTGTCCTTTTTATTGAGACTCTAGTTTTTTTTCTCTTGTTTGAGGTTAAAAAGTATGGTTTGATCTGAGGAAGGCAGTTATGCACGAGAGACTGCTCTGTACTAAATTAGAAGGTTTCTCATGCCTTGCATTCCTTCTTCTTGATTGGAAGGATATAAGTTTTGATTTATTATTTAGCATCACTTCCATACCGTATATGAAATTTAAAGTTTTCAAAAATAAAATTTCAATTTAATATTATTTCAGTCACAAAAATGGTACATGTGTAAAAATTGTGTGTACCTATTCATCTGAAAAGGAGGATCTAACTCATCCTGTCCAAAGCACCAGTATTAGCTGCTTAATAAGACAAGAAGGGACAGAATCTTTTGTCGTTGTTATTTTTTTTCATTTATATTAACAGTCAAAACTCATGGTTTTTTTTGACTCAAAACAGTCAAACATCATGTGGTCTATATTAATGTTATTACCCTGGATTTTGCCACTTATATTTTGATAAGAAAGAGCATGAAATGATTCTAAATTCAAATGGAGAATTTTAAACCACTTCTCACATCTGTATGTCAGCAGTGTTGCTCCACAAACAACATCAGATAAAATCCTACAAATAAATGTTAATGATGGCTTGTAAAAAACCATGACTGAGAAAAGTAAAAAATCAAGGCTTAGATTCTTGGTCTAAAACAAAAATTTGTATATTTAGCTGACTTCTTAACCTGAGGCTGGTACACAAATTATATTTCACCAGATTTACAACTTAATTTAAGGTATGATAGAAGCAGTAATCCACTCAAACATAGTTAGATTCAGATGGTGAAGAAATGGTGAAGAAATATTGTACAAATTCAAACTACAGATTTCTGTGGAATGAATTACTTCTGTCTAGTTTACTTCAACTGACTCTTATTTTATATGGATATAAAAATAGTACCAGCCCAATATCAGATGACTCACCACCAGACATTTCACATAAGGGATAGTATAGCGTTTAAATAGGAGATTGCATTAGGAAGAAAATCATGAAAACATTTTCTTTAAAAAAAAAGAAAGAAGGAGCAGCACATGCAGAAGATAAACATATTTTATCAAGCAGGCAATGAATTTTAACAGAGCAGCTGGCCTTTCTTGACAGGAGTGTAGGAGTGCCGTGTTCCAAGAGTTTAAGGGGCACCGTGCAAGGGGGATAACAAAAGGGGCCTGCCCGGGCGAGTCACGGCAATTACCCTGACGCGGGCGGCGCTTCGCAGCGAGGCCGCGAGGCCGGAGCTTGGCGCTCGCCACCGCCACGCTCGCTCCTCTCCTCTCCTCTCCTCTCCTGGCCCAGCCACTGCTGACTGACAGCCACGAGCTCCTGTACGCGCTGCGCTACGCAGGGACAGCCCGTGCAAAACAGCCTGCGCTGCACCACTTGGACCGTATAATCTTAAAAATTAAAGATCTGATTTGGGAATATGCTTCCTTACATACGAACTGGAGCTTTCTGAGCCACTGGGAATACCCATATCTCTAAGAGCCAAAACGAACGCTGTTAAACCTTCAAGGTTTGCCAGGTCTGCAGGGCTCCCAATCTGAACAGATGGATTGGTTAAAAGGAGTGCACTTTAAAATTCCTGCCTTTTTTTTTCTTTTTTTTTGGGCAGCATACCCCCTACCTTGTAAAGTAGCCTCCCAGCACAGAAAACAAAAAATATATATATTTAATGGCCCCCTGTTCTGTTTCATTATTTACATCTCTCACATGTACTTCCCCAGCTGAGTAATGCTCTTTGATGATTATATCTCCAAAGAACATTGCTGTGATCATGTAATATGCTGTGGAACCACAGATAATCAATCAAAATGAGAGAAACAGAGAAAGCAACTTTCTTACTTTTAAAAAAAGGATTTGATTCTTATGAAAAACGCCAAGTTGACAGCCCCTGACTTTCAAGTAATCTTCCTGACAGCCTGGGCAGGGACAGTGCAGATTCCGGGAGCCCCTCGCCGGGGCGCGAGGACGGTGCAGGCCGCAGGGGTGGTGCCGAGCGGTGCAGGGCCAGGCTCTGCGCTGGGTTTCACACACTGTGAGCCAGTAAAGCTTGGTCACCTCCGGCCTGACCAACTACTGTCCCCAAGAAGTGAAAATACTCCCACCTTATGCCTTTTAGAGATTTAGGAAATATCACTTTTTAAGCATTAAAGTAGTTGGCAATTTAGTCTATAGTTTAGACTTGAGCTAAAATCTATATAAGGAATTTGTATTATCATTATATACCCATATATATGTGTATCAGTATATCGCTACTATAAGGGATATAACGCTGTGAACTCTGTAACGCTGTAAAAAATGCATATGCTGTAGAACTACTAGATGAAAGACACTGTATGAATCTGAATGGTGATTCATCCTTAAAACAGTTGAAATGTGAGGAGAGAGAAAAATGTAAAGTTGCAGAGAGATGCCTCACAATTAGAGTGAAGTAGTAATTAGCCTTTGCTATTGCAACTAAAACAGCTTAGTGAGTTTCATTTAGTGAAATTTATCCTATTTTTGAATATTTGTAATGTCAACAATACTCGAATTATACTTTTTCTTTTCCTCCTTTTATCCACTCCACCTCTTTAATTCTACTTTGGTCTTCCTCTTGTCATGAAGATGTGGGGCTGAAAAACACAGCTGCAGCTGCTGCACTACAATGAAAATCAAAGGGGTGTGTTAAAAACCATGAGTTTCCTCCAAAGTTTAACTTGTTTTTAATTGTTCCCTAATTATTAATGTGGGGTATTTGTTTGTTTTCGTATGTTTTTTCAGAAATCAAAAAATACAGAAGGCCCCAAATAGATGAACTGAATTCAGCCTTCGGGCACCTCCTGGCCAGACCTCCTTTCGGGGCTGTGCCACTTCCCAGGCCTGCTGCTCCCACAGGTCACACTACAGGCTTGCAGGACGAAGTGCCTGCCCTATTAAGCAGTGTTGGAAGACCTATGCTCCTACAGAGGAACACCATAAAGTGAAATAATTCACAGTATCATCCCGCAGACCTCATCTGTCTTGCAAGAGGGATATCACAGACTTTTGCCCTCCTAAGATTTTGAGTGTAGCTGTTACCTTTGAACAGAAGCAGCTAAAGGAGTATGGCTTCGTATTTTGTTTATGTTTGTAGGCTAGAAATATGTTCATCTTTATTACTGCAAATTTCACAGTACACCTACTGATATAAAATCACAGTCAGTGCTTAAGTTAAGCAGCAATCAGCTCTTCCATTTCATTAAATTCATTCATTAAAGAGCGAGCCGGATCCTGCAGGGAAGAGAACTGGCATCGAGCTGCATGAATAATGTGACAGAGCTCCATTTTTACTTTTATGAAGTAGCATTTTGTGACTCAGTTTGACTATTTTATCTTGGGTGCCTTGTCATTTAACCTTACAGTATCAGCTTCTTTTCAAAGAGACTCTTCAAAAATGGAAAATAGCATCTCTGGTATCACAGCAATGTCTGGATAGAATGTCATGTCATTTTAATTTTTGGGTAGCAGCAATAAAATATATACCATGCAGAACATGGGCACAGCAATTAAATTGTTTCTGTTGGGTTGACCTGTCAATGCATCTTGCATGTGAGTAGGATAAGCAAAAAAGTTGATCATCTGATGAATCTCGTAAGCAAATCTCCAGACAAAGGCAAATGGACATCATAAATCTGGGTAAGTCTTAAGTCTAGAGAAGCCAAGTAAAAGAAAAATTCTGAGATCCTTAAAGGAGTTAAGGAGTTTGATTTAAAACCCAATATTAAAAAAAAAAAAAAGCTGTGAGTAGTAAAGTGTTTATTTTTAGACGTTTACTAATTAGAAGTTCATTATTTTTCCCAAATGTATTTGTTGGTTATTTGAACTATAGTGAAAAAAAATGGGTAAATTTGCTGGAACTTATGCAAAATTCAAATCTCTCCCTCTTTCTGCCAGTATCTCAGGAGTAAACTGTAAAATCAAAATGATCACAAGCTCGATAGCTCTATAAAGACTCTATTTAAGCTACCTTGGAAATGTTAAAGTAGTCTAGCTTTCACCCAGAAGCAAGAAAAACAATGATGTTGTGTAGGCTCTAGAACCTCAGCAGAAAGACACCATGCCTGCCACACAGTGTGCCAAAGGAGTTAAAACTCAGAATGATGATTGCAGTTTGCAGAGTTGCACTGAGCCTTAGGACACCCAGGTGATGAAGGCTAAACATGGGGCTTAGGTAAATATCCACAAGGTTAGAGCTTTATAGAGACTGTTCAGCCTGGGTACTAAGTGTTTCCATGTCATTTATCCATATTAAGAAGAAATACAACTAAGACTGAACAGAATATTGTGCCTCCTAGTGTTTTCAAATTTTTTTTAATAGAGTTCACCAAGAACATCAAGAATTTTAAATACATTGTTTATGTACTAATCTTTCTGACAAAGATTCCATGAAGCCTGTATTTCCTTTGCCATACAAAACTCCCTTCTTCTGAACTAAGTATTGTTAAGTATCAGAAGAAAAATGATTGCAAGCGAGTGTTACATACAATCAGGTAATCCCTATGTGGTTTGGATGTGTGGCAAGTCGAACTATTTATGACGTGTGTAGGAGATACTGTTGCTGAAAGTAGTAAACGACATGCTGTTATGATTTTCCCATAAAGCAATAATAAAAACCGATTCCAAACCCACCTGATAAAAGAAAGGCTGATGCATTTCAACAAGTACAACACAAATGTAACGCACAGTGAGTCCTACAGGATGTAGCTGGGGTGCTGTAGAGGCATTCAAGTAACGTATAACTGGGGTCATGGGCTTAAACAGATGAATCTCTCCTTGGCCCATGGCTGTTCAGATTGTGCCTTTTGATTTAATCTGGAGCATTCAGATAAAAGGCCCTAGTGGCATATGCTGCCATTGAAGAAGCCTATTTTTTGAGCTGTTAAGAACTCCAGAGAGACGTGAGTAAAACACAAAAACACATGAAGCACATCCTTTGGGATATTTGCTTTCCTACATGCTAATGAAGACTGAAGTACAAGAAAGTGCAGACATCAGTTGAACACAGATAATTAATAAAGATTGACTTTTATATATATATTAATTTATATTGCAACTTTAATCCAAGTTAAAAAAAAAAAAAAGATTCAAAATGTCCTGAGATGCTCAGGGCTTTGGTGTTCAAAATAACCTGACATAATTTCAGTGGAAATGCAACCTTTAGTGTGCCCAAATTGTCAACATGAAAATGCAAAAGGAAAGCTATTATCATTCCAGTTTCACAACACGTAGCTTTGGAGACAACTCAGTATGCACAAATTCACTAGTGGCTGTGGCTGCTTTTTTTTTTTCTCCCCCCACATGTTCTTTGAGTTACCTGCTCAGTCACTGCACCAGATACTCGGTCTTTGCGTTTTGCTTAATTACCGGGAGCTCTAATGGGAAGTAGTAGTCAGTAGTTTCTCATTGGAAGAGATGAGCCAAAAGTGCTGCAGAAGAAAGTCCAGGAACATTTTCTCCATTTTGTTAACACAGCACAACAGCAACTTTTCTAGGCTTCTATTATGCATGTTGTGCCCCAGCAGAGGCAGCGTTAAGCAAAACATCGTATCTTGTAGTTGTTTACAACTGTGAGATTCTGGGGTTTCAGTTGCTTCACTGATTCTCCCTAAGGATGTCACTGAATCAAGTCACTGAATAATTACATTTTTAATATTGTTGTGGGAAAGCTGTTTGCCTGCCAAGCGGTAGCCAAGCATAAGAACCAACTTAACCAATTATCAGGACTCCTGTTCTAGGGGTTATATTCAATATGTGCCCAGGCTTTTATGTCTCTTTGTATTTAGGCCATTTATTATCTGAATTGGTGTGGTATTACTGAAAGGTTTCATGTTTACTAAGTTCCCTAAAATTCACGGATAAATCACAAGAATGCTGCCCTACTTGTCTCCTTACCCATTGTAGTTGTTTCAGTTCATTTTATTCCCTCAGGGTGGAAAAGGTTAATGCAAGATCACCTCTTCCTTATATGTGTCAGGCTGCCCGAGGGATGATGTGCTCACGACAAGATCAGCACCTCTACACCCTGCAAGGGGAGTTTCTAGTCTGAGAGTCTGACATAAGGCCTTAGACTGGGATCAAGAAGAGATATGGGAAGGAGAAAAAGCTAGGAGGTATGTTTGGGAATAGGTTAAAAACTGCTACAAAAAGGTACATTCTTCGTAACTTTCTCTGATCCATACATGCACGACTGAAACACGCCGGCCTGCTCAGAAACTCTATGCTTTGCATCCAGTTCCACAAAAGCTTGTCTATTAAATCTTCACAATTATTGCAATAAATGGTATCTAAATAGTCACATGGTTATCTAAATAGCTATCTAAATAGCCTTAAATAGTTCAAGATTTTTCAAAAGGACATCCTCTGCTGGCTAACTGCAGGGGCCATAATGTATCATACACAAATATGCCTAGAGAGGATAAGACAGACATCTTAATTCACATAAAAGGTGCTATACACCCAGACACTGTTTATTCTGTTAATATTTGCTTTTACTTGAAGTGTTGAAAGCACCCTTTCCACTGTGTCCAGAAGAATAACATAATATTGATCCTATAAGGAGAGCGACAGTCTGGCTTCTTCCTCACTGTATTCTTGGCCAAGATTACTTTGGACCTTCTCAATTGCCCAGATCTGTGAAAGGCCAGCTGGTCTGCAAGGTTGATTTCTCTTACCCAGCTTTATTTGTCTAAATACTGGATGTTTTGTGGTAGGTCTGACTGTTGAACACACATAAAAAGATGTCAGGAGATTGGCCTGTGTTCCCAAATTTGTCACAGATTGCTTGTGTTAGCTTGATTCAGTGTGGTGATGTCTCCATAAGTAAAATCACTAAGTTAGAAAAATGGAAGTAGTTATACTCCTCTAATGTTCTGGATTACAGTAAGGAATCACTATCATGTAGTAATAGTAACGTTCTTATCAAAAACACTGCAGAAAGTTGAAATAAAACTGTGTTATTTCAAAATGAATTCTTGTAAATCTCTTAAGACATTCGCTTACAGAAGTAAATGGAGCATATTGTTAGCAACCAATAATAAATGAAAACCATAACCACTTTGCCAAAAACTCACTCATAAAAACTTGCTAGTGCAAAAAGCTTTCGTCTAGTGGACAAAGATCTTTTTGAAACACCACGTAAACATGATTCACATTACGTGAAAGCTATTTGAGTTTTTAATTTTATTAGCGTAACTTAAGCAACAAGAAATTGTTCCTATTGAGGGAAAAAAAAAAAAAGATTAAGAAATGAAATCAATCTACTACACCAGATTATCACAACGGCAAAATTATTTATGATAGGCAAATGGGAATGTACCTGTAAACATCATGTTTATATATATATACATAGTAAGGAGAGTTAATATGTTAATATTTGTAAAATCTTTGCTCTTTCAGACTAATGACTTTAGCATCCAGTGCTTGAAACCACAGATAGAGCTATGATCAATTATTTAAAACACATTTCTTTTCCCTGTGCCCACGCTGCCCTTTTTGGAAGGACTCGCTGTAGCGCTCGCTCAGATCCTGCTGGTACAAATCAGTTTTCACAGTGAGGAGATGGTTTACCACTGGATGTGCTTGCCCATCTGCAGTTTTCCAGTCTAAATATTTTCTGCATTTCTCCATTGGCACTTCTGGCAAATATTTGATTTTCCTCTACATTAGATGCATATGGTATTTCCTGTTAGTCCATCCGTTAATATTCCACGAAATGTTATATTGACCTGTTGTCTTTATATGTTTTTTTTCTCCCCCTCTTTACCTACTTAAATGATGACACTTGTAGCAGCAGCCAATTTTATGGATTAGCAAGAAGCCACTACTGAGTACTGAGCTCAGAGACAGAATAAAGCCTAAAGTTTATATTACTCAGAGTTATGATACGAAAAAGGAAACTTTTCCTGACTACCCCACAGTTTCAGAAGCTTGTTGCTGTTGGGAAGAATTAAGAGCGAGAATTTCATGTTTGTAGGTATGGGATATTGATATGAGAGATCAGAGCCTGCAGACAGTTATGTGGGAAAAGACGTGGAAGTGTGGGCAGGGTGTGAGCAGGGCAGGGTGTGAGCAGGGACTCGGCAGGGTTTGGCAGAAGATGCGGAGCGGTACTTCTACTACCAGACGCGATGGTAATTGAATAAAAGACTTGGGGATTGTGCAAGAAGTGAAATGAGAAGATGCAGGAATTGAATTTCCTGCCTTCTCTGCTTAAATGCAATCAGCAAATATAGCCATGGAACCAAGAGAAAAGCAGAGATGAACAGGTCATCCATTATCATCTACATGAGGAAATGTAGGCTGTTGGTTGGAGGGTTTTTTTTTTTTGTTGTTAGCTCTCATATTCCTACTTAGGGATCCAGGGGTTAAACAAAGATATTGCTATTATTCTAAAAGTAACTATATTATATAGCACATACAGTATCCACCCTTAATGGTTAGAGTATATTATTGATTGAGCAGCTTTGTACATTTTTTTTTCTGTTCTAATTATCTGGCAAGCAACGTATATAGCCAGAAAAGCAGAACTGATTCCCTCACATTAATAAAATAATGCCCAGACTATGGAAAATATTGTTTGTTATCAGGAAATGTAACATTTGTATTCAAGATCCATGTCTAATTATATTTTAGAAGACTTAGAAACACTGACATTTACATTCCTTAGTGAGGAATACCCAGTTTGAAATTTTACCACAAAAGCTAATGACCCTATTAACTCTAATTTGTTTACTCACTAGTCTGGAACGGTTTCTTCCACAGGTACCTCTTTGATGTTCAAAATTAAGCTTCCTAGAGGCTTGAGAAATTAAATGCTAAAGGAGGTCAATTATCCAACAGTTGCCTTAAAGATAAGGCCTGCCCCTCCCACATTGTTTTAAAATGATTTTTTCTGATGAAACAAAAACATGATTGCTAAACACATGTCAGGCTCTCCCACCGGCTTCCTGGGACATAATAGGCAGTTCTAAGTGTGGCCATTTTGGAAAGTGCCTAATTATATCAGGAAATATAAATACCGGATTATTTTTCACTGAGATTTAATCTGTAATCAAAGAGCAAATGTAATTAAATATTATTTTGTAGTGTATATGTTTACATTTGGAATTTGCATAGTCTCTCAAACAAAACCCTTAGCAGCTCCTGGCTAGTACCGGGCACTTGCCACGGTATATTTATACAGAACCTACTTGATATTATCAGCTTCACATTTACTCTTTGTTCTACTTAGTACCATCTCAAATACAACACCTGCAGTGCTTGCTCCACCTACAAAATGTAGTAACGTACTTTTGATTTGCAAAAAAACGCCTGAAATGAAAAAACGCCTGTTTTTTTCAGCTTCCGCATGAACCAAAATTCCTACATTAGTGATAACTCAACTTATTGAACAGCTACGACCCTTTTAAACCCTCCAACTGCCTATCAAGTGACATGGGGGGCATGGGATCAAACTCCAGGGACAACAGTGGCTTTTAGCTTTCTAAATGCAATCTGCTGGCAGTGACACGTTCCCCTGAACGAACCACTGGCTCCCACAGAATTTATAACTTAACACGAGCCCAGAGATTACTGCTAATCACTTCTTGCTAGATCAAAGAGGTGAAAGCTGGTGCCTCACACAAAAAAATAAACAACATGCCCCAGCACAGGACAGGTGCTGAGGAATCCCAGCATGATCCTCATCCACACATTTAGCTACAGCTGCTGGAGCAGTGACAAGTGCAACTGTGCTCTTGCCAAAGGACTGGATATGGATTATGTTTCTGCTGGCATCCAGAAAGCAGCCACTCATCTAAAATGCGTACATATTGCACAGAGCCTTTTTTTTAAAAAAAAAAAGACAGACAGATCCTTAGAAGACCTCAGCAGACTGCTATGCTTTCTCCACTAAAAACGCCCTTATCTGTGCTTGAAGAGCTTCGAGAGGTGCCAGATGTCTAGTCCCAGTCTGTTCTTTGCAAAAGAACATTCGGAGTGTTCATCCTTAATTTGGTTCAGAGTTTTCTGGTGGATGGGAGGACTCAGATCTTCCATCGCATTTTCATGAAAAGAATATTTATCATATGAGAATAGCACGTGTTGGTGGGTATGAAGAATCTTACCACTTTCTCTTTTCAGAAGACTTACAGATCCAAATCCAGCTGCAATTAGTGGTTGAACTACATCCTTCTGAAAATGTTAAGCAAATTCTAGGAAATCAGGCATGAAACTGCACTGCAGATAGGGAAACATAAGCTGAAGGAATTCCGAGAAGCCTTTCAGCTCTCATACAATCGCCTGGTGCTTGTCAGAAGGAAAATGGCTTTCTGCAATATCCCAGTGCCATGAAGAGTGAGGTAGGATCTGTTACAACCTAAATGCTGCTGAAACAAGTGAGCTGGAGGGGTGCTCTGTGTTAGCTAACCTTCCCTATCCAAACTTCATTTGTTATAAAATACATAGCTGAAGAGGAAAGGGCCACGAAACATTCAAAGCAAAAGGAAGATCTGGAGGCAATTTTGGACATGAGACAAAATAATTTTCAAGAAACTGGAAACTCATCATCAATTCATTTGATTCACTTCCAAAATTGTCTTTAAAGCCTGAATATATTGGGACTTTTGAACTTCAATATACTTTTATATATCAAAATTTAAAAGTCTATAAAACCTGTTAGGCTTGTGAAAACAATAATAAACCAGTTAAATGTTCTTGTTTTGCTTATCAGTAATATTGTAATGGAGAAAATATTTTATTACACAGTATTCTTAATAAAAATAACACATGTAGTGATAGTGGAGTTTTACAGCTCTCTAATAAAGAGAGTTATTGGACATTCTTTTAAGTTCTAAGCTGACTTGTATGACAGTTATGAACTAAAAATGTTTGCCCAATTCCACACAAAAATAGGAGACCAATTGTAACATAATTTCTGAATTTTGCCAATAAATGCAGAATATCAGGGTACTGCAAGGTACTTTACTTAGAATTTACTTAGAATTCAGTAATTCCAGATTCAGTACCTTCTGCTTCTTTACAAGCCCCTAACTAAGGGAGCTTTAAAGTGCAACTATCAGAAGTACAAAATCTCTAGAAACCTCAATATGGAGTGTTTCCTACTGCTCAGATTTTGCTTAACAACATCTATGTATCTTGGAGGTTCCCAAGCCACTTTAATGTGCTCCACCTGTATAGCAGCCTGGAAAATGCCAGAGCTGAAGTGTACTAGGATAACAACCTAAAAGAAGAATATACAGAGAATTTTCCTTTTGTTTTGAGTACAGTTTCAATTGAATACAGCTTATGCCTTCAGTTCAGAGAAATGCCTGCATAGCATTCCATCTTTCACTCCAGGTTTTATAACTAAATATATCTTAAGATACTTGTATATTAATGCAAACTTACAAACTCCACAATAATATCAACTTGTGTGTAATATAGTTACAATAACAGAAAACTAAGTCAATTATTTACTGAAGAAGTAAATAAGGCTGCTCTATTCCTTTGTAGTTCTTTTTATCTTACAGTTGCTAAACCAGGAACACTTCAAAATGCCACAGGTCCTACTTTCACAACATCCACTTCATTTCAAGGAATTTTGTAACTATCATAAACACTTCGGCTTGTTGATATGTCCCTGAAATTATGAAAATAACCTTCTTCTTAAAGGCAACATGTTGTTGCCATTAAGCTTTATGACTAGTTATTTTTGTTTCCTGCTCACTATACTATATTTGATTTCTACAAACAAGTTACTTTATAACACTTCCTGGTAATATGTGGTCCATGTAAAATACAGGCAAAGGGACAAAAAAAAGGAAGCCCTAACATTTAGCACATGTTCACAGTGAAGCGAGCCTACCTAGCTTATCTCAATGTGAAAACTTCAAAATCGTAAATATTGAATCATTTCAGAGTGCAACATTTTGCTTCTTTAAAAAAATTAGTCTTGCATCTTGCAGCCTCCCATTTACCCTGAAGGGTAAAGCAAGAGCTGCTTCCTGCCCAATTAGTTTGTGTCCCAGGATCACTTACACTTTGTTAAGCCCCTAAGGTTCATCCGTGCCCTCAGCTCTTCAGGCCCTCGCAGGGGCAGGACAGAGCGGTGCCTCCACAGTGTAAGGAGGATCTGGCCTCGGGAAAGGCCCGAGCTGCTCTGCGTTTCCATACGGACATGTAGAATCTATACTAACTTTACTAACCCTGAAATACATTGCAGAGTTCTCACGCATTCCTGTGACTGCACAAGAGCCCCTTGTGGGGATTTTTCTGGCCATCCTTAAGCTCTCGGAAATAACCAGGTAGCAATTTAGACTGAGCACAAAAAGTGGTGGCGTAAGGGAAAGTCACAAGATTCTTTACAAGATCCTTTTCCGTTTTCAGCACATAACAGCTAAATACTGCTGCACACGCACACAGCCTGCTACAAGATCTTCTGCTGGGATTCCCACTGGCTAAAAAGCCTTAGAGCTGCCTCTTCGCAGGGATGGAGGACAGTAAAGAGCAGCTCTCTCTTCAACCCACCCTGTTCTGTCCCTCTCTTGCCACAGTGACTCAGAGCCCTGCTCTTACAGGACTGCTTGCAAACCCTGCCCACTGACAATGCTGAAGGCAAAAATGGAATGGTGCTTTATATTAATTCTCTTTTCTATAAATGCCTGCATATGGGACTCATCTGAGCTGTGGTTGCTTCAGCCAGAATAATGGATGAACTATCTAGGTTAAGGGCATGAACCTTTTTTTTTTCTTTTTCCTTTTTTTTTCATGCAAGTTTCATATTTTGTGGGCATGGAAAAACTCTGACATTCTCATCTCCAAAGTCAAAACAAGTTTCAGGAGCGAAAAGGAGGCTTTTAAGAAATACCCTTTTCAAAGCAGATTTTCATGCAAGTTTCATATTTTGTGGGGATGGAAAAACTCTAACATTCTCATCTCCAAAGTCAAAACCAGCTTCATAAGCGAAAAGGAGGCTTTTAAGAAACACCCTTTTCAAAGCAGGATAATAAAAGGAAATTAATAAAAGCAGCATTTGATTTCAACTTTGAAAGACCTTGTGGATTTTGTTTTCATTTTGCAATGCATCTCCATTTCCATGCTAGTAGATGGAGGTAAGGAGTTGGTATAGACACAGCTCAGACATTGTCGCAGCTCTCACGTTCTGATCAGACCCATACTCTGAATGATGGTATACATGAATATTTCCAGTTTGGGCTCATCTCTTGCTATGCCTGGAAATGGCAGCTGACAATGAAAGCACCTCCTCAACAAAAATTATTGCACCAGTGCTCTTCACTTGAACAAGAAGAAAAAGATGCTGAGATCAAAAGAATAAAATAAAAGGTTAAAAGGAAATCAAACTTGAAAGAAGGAAAGAGAACAGCTAATTGGAGGGTCTGATTCAGATGTGTTCTCGCAGTGCTCGTTCCTAATTTACTGTCTACAAGTCGTTTCTGCACAGCAGTCGAACAAGAACTCCACGGCCTCCTCGTTTCCCCCCGGCTGTGCCCCCCAGCTCAGACCTGTGCTGCAGTGTTACAGCATTTCCCCTGGCTTTCTTCTCCCATCTTGAGCTTCGGGGCCTTTATACATTCACCATCATCCCTGCGATACTCGGGCACTGCGCTTGGATGTTGGCACTGATGGCCTAAGGATTAGAATATTGTATAAGGCAGGTTTTTGACTTCAGCTCTGTGAACTCAGTTCTAACACTCGGGAGATCCTGACAAAGGCATAAACAAAGGAGACAAATCTGCACAAAGGAACCATGAAAGGCAGGGAGGGGGGAGAGAGTGGAAAGGACAATTCTGGGTGGTTTAGACTTAAGCAACATGCCAGCTTTTAAGGTCTCTAAACAAATGACAAAATACACACAGGTAGAATTCTGCTTGCAAGTATCTTAATGTATGAGATTGCTGGAATAGCAGGAGACAAAGCATTCACATGAAGAACCCTAATGCAGAGATTCGTTTCACTTGGACCAAATTAAAATTCACATTATCCCTTTGTTGAATTACTCAGATCAACATCATTCACTTCTACCAGTTTCAAGCTTTAGATGCCATCTCTCTGACTACAAAAAGACTTCCCAGAAGATTTGCTTCCAAAGGGTGCATTGTTTTTGCAGATGACTCCTGTCCTTAAACAAACACATCAACACAGGACACGGTCCCGTCTACCCCATATCCTTCGTTTTCTGCATGTTTCCAACCCACTGCTATGTGCCTCACTTCCAGAGGCTGGTATACAGCTAAAGCCGTGTTCTCTAAACAGTGAGAATAAAAGATTAGCTTGCTCATGCTGATTTAACTTTGTCTTCAATTGCTTCTTTCCTGTTTTTACTGTTATCCTGTCCAGAGAGGTGTAGAAGTAATCTCCTTGCCTGCCCTTGATGTCAAAGGTGCTTTATGACTCACAAAGAAGAATATGTTGGCTGCAAGCGAGGTGAATAAGTAGTGGTTTGACCTTCCTCATATCAGCTGGACTACATGAAGACAGAGTAAGCTGCATGCAACATGGTAAAAATAGATTAGGACTGGTATAAAATCTGGGATAGTACGTTATTTGTCATCATTCAAATCTCTCCCTGGGGGCCATTAGCAGTCAAACACTATCCCAGAATGTCACCTTTTCTAACTGGGGAGACATTATAGCCTTGCAAAAAAGGCAGTGCGCGGCGCATAAAGTGTTATGCGCAAGAGTAGTTAAAAGCATAAATAGTGAATTTAATTAAACAGCAGGCTAAATAAATGAAATTTTGGATTCTTTCTGAGCCTTTGCCCTACAGACAACTTTAAAATACCTCGCGCGAGGCATAATGCCCGCTTCAGTCATGTTCGCCGCCGATCATTAATTGCTTCAGAAAAAGACAATATTTTATCCGTCCTCTTTGGAGTTCGAGTGCGAATGGTGAAGCAAAAGAGAGTGAAACTGAGTGAAACATGAAAAGCTTGATTTGTTAGGACCCCTGCTGTCTGAAAAGAGATCAAAGCTCAGGAGGAGGCTGTAAAACAGCCGAGTGCACTGCACAGAAACACGGCCCGTGGCAGCTGCTCTGGGCACGCTCTCCCAACACAGGTGTACCTCCAAGCCGGCCCCGCCAGCGGCAGCGCGGCCGCGCGGTACCTCGGCTCTTCCTTCATTATTTCAGCCGCAGTCACTGAGGAGATGTGGGCTCCATCCATCACAATGCACAAATTCACAGTGCGCAGATTCAGCACAGGCCTAATTAAAGCTTTTCCTTTCATTTGTGGAGATAATTAGACTTTCATCTCACCAGGAAGCTTCAGAAAGATCTATTTCTTTCTTCAATAAAAGCTACATCAAACAAAAGCAGATTTTAATCGCCTTTTCTTTGGGGCATGAGTCAATAATGAAAGATGTCATGGGTAACAAAAATTGTGGGCAGGGGGAAAAACGGAGGGAAAAAAGCTCTAGCTATGTTCTTTAATTAACATCATGTTTGCAAACACCATTAATTTCTCTCATTTAAATGATTTTTATCTGCAACTGATTGTTGATAAAACAATCGATTTGAACATCTCATCCGTTTCACCGCTATGCAGGAACCCATCTGCTGTGCTGTAAAGCAGGAATCACGCAGACTGTTAAGCAACATGTGAGAACAATAAAAAATGCATATGTGTGTGTCAGGGATTTGTGAGGCTGACTGCAGGGCAAGGGCCACCTTTCCTCAGAACATGTATAAAAAATGACTTGGTGGCAGGCCAAAGGACAAAATGTCACAAAGATCACAAGTGCATAAATAACAAATGAATTAATATGTGCAGGAAGAAAGGCTTCCATCTGTGTTAGGAAGCATTTGTAAATAGGGCCAGAAAAAAGTATGAAGAGGAGATTTCATACACATTTAACACATTATTAGCTGCTGTGATGTAGCATTAGAGGACAAACACGCGGAGCTTCCTGTCTTTGCTTTCCTCATTATTATTAGCAGCATTAGAGCACAGGCTGCCTCTGCTACCACCTCTCCCACCAGTGCAAGGGGAGAGCAGTTTGGCTCGGGGCCCAGTGCACATTATTTATTTATTTAAGCACTTGACACAGTGCTGCTGTATGGATTGGCTGGCACGCAGGCTCACCAAGATGGTGCAGCTGATGTCGGTGGGAATTGAAGCCCGGCAGCCCGGGGAGCGGATAACACCCTCCTCCACCCCCCGGCTCCAAGCCGCCCCACAGAACGGTCAGGCTCGTTCCACGAGGGCGGTCAGTGCGGAGAGGGGGAGGCAGCCTGTTTAAGCACCTTTTAAACGTCGATGCTTGCTTTGCAGCAGGCGCGGAGCTGCTTTTAATATTGAGCAGCAAGCTTCGCAGCGAGGATGTGCCGTGTCAGCGTGGAGCCCGGTGTCAGTCTGCTTAATGCCTTCCTGGACAGGATCAAGTGCTGTGATTCATCAGAATCTGACCTGAACTTCCCCTAATGGCAAAATATCATCAAACCAAAAGGTTAAAAAAAGAAATGTCATGAAAGCAAAATAAATTCTGTCTGCCTGATCCTGAGAATTTAGTTTGTATTACTAAGCACTCTACTGCTGTTAAGACATGCATGGGAAACTGAGGAAATGAGAAGATTTAATAGAAAAAAAAAATCTACAAATATCGTTAAATCTCCAAATTTTGAGGCTTGATTCATATGACTTTATGCTAGCATATGGCAGTTGTTTGGGAAAGGAAAGTTTGTAGGAGCTTGACAGACATTTCTTCTTGATGCACTGAGCCAGTAAGATCCCTGGTGAGTATCCAGATTCTAACAGAGCTGCACATGTCTGTTCGTGTGACTAAGTGATGGAAGCTGTTCCTGTTTGGGCTCCTCTTCCTCCAGTTCACTCAATCACTTAACAAGAAAAACTGCAAACTTCTGTATATCTTACTTTCTTAAGCAGAAGATTTTATGCTAATCCACTCCTCCCCCAATAATGAAGAATGTGTTTTTTAGTTTAAATTAAGACAGGAATATATGTGTATTGCACTACGTAGATGCAGTCTGCTAGGACACTCTAACATGCTGAAAAATCTAGTAAAACTCAGGCTAGAAGCTTTACAAAGGATTTTTTCCAACTCTTCTCTGAGACCATTACAAAAAGAAAAAAAAAAAGGTTGAACCTTGTTCTGCTTCAGATTTCTCTCCGTTTTCTCTCCATTTTCCAATATCCTAGGATTACAGTTGGAGGCCCAAATGTTGTTCTATTTTATGTCATTTTTACCACGTATCTCAATGACAGTCTTATCACTTCCAAGTTAAGCAGCAGGGAGGGGTAAATTCTAGCTGGTGAATATTGGCTGAATATATCACTGGGAATCTATAAGGGCTCTTGAAGTCCATGCCATGTTGATTCTTCAACAACAACAATAAACAAAACAGAAATGGAGTTAGCAGTCTAAATGTAGAATGGACAAGGTCTCTAGGAGATGCCAAATTAATGGGGAAATTCCTCTGTTTCAATAAATGTTCGTATCTAGAACTGCCCTACCTAGAAGAACTCAAGATCTTATTACTGTCAGTGGCAGGCCTGAACACAAGCAGTTTCTTTTCCACAAAAAAGACTGAACAAAAATTCTACCTGACATTAATCTTATGGCTCTGCAGAGCGTTTGTTTCCCCAAAGAGGCAAGCAACTGTGTCAATTAAGTGGATAAATCTGGCATAACTTTTGGACCGGATACCAGGCTGTATACAAGCGTGTTATCTGAGCCTGTGGGAAAAGCAAATGAGCTGGCGGGTGTGAAGGATGAATGGACTCTGCAAATGATGCTGATCAAGAGAAGAGCCTGAGCTCAGCAGAGCCAGTTGAGACTTGACTTGTTGCTGGTGTCACCCAGCAAAGAAAACTGAGGGCACAACAGATGCAGCAGGGGTAAAGCTGTGCTTAGTGGGACCTGGACCACTGTGCTAAACTATATTTGAATTTACTGTGCATGCAGCTGAAGCAAAGTATTTCTAGTATTACGCAGATCCCTGTTTTACACATGCATCTTCATTAGGATTTCAGTGGGAAAACTTACATTGAGGAAAACTCAAAACAAAAATGGGAAATTATGGATTTTTGTGATTTGCTATACTTTCCTATATTTCAGAAGGTTTTCAAAATTTAGGGGCAATTATATTATGAAACACTAATGTATTACTTATCTTTATATGCAGCTGTTGTTCTTCAAAACTGAAGAATAATCCCAAGAAAAGGTGAACCTAAAGTGAGATTTTTTTCCTTGAAGATCTCAAATGATACTGGTCAGCCAGCAATTGCCAACCTCAAAAGAACCTCTGTAACCGGACGCTAGTTTCACTCATTTTTATATTTCAGACCTGTCATTGGTAGCTCCTTATTTAGTCAAAGAGGAGAGCCTGAAGTACCTGAGCTATCAGAGGAGAATGAATGGAAGACAAGTAGAACAGATTGTGCTCAGTTTGAAGAGCAGAAATGGCACTGGATATGTATACTGCGTGTTTCAACCTTTCGATAGGCTGCACTCCTCCACTGCTGTCAGCTGCAGAAGACTATATAGTTGCCACTGCTGCCAAGTATTTTTTTTCTCAAGTCTAGAGCCATATTTAGTTTCCGAGGAGCCTGTCACTTGTGGTGCAGGGACTGTGTGGGCCCATAGCTGTTGCTAATGAACAGGGAGGTTGGAGGCGGATGATATCTAAAGCTTTTTTTTTTTTTTTAATGGCATGAATAATAGAAAAGATGAAAAACTCATTCGCCCAGCCCTTTCACATCAAAACACACTGCGTGCTGCATCTCTGCAAGGAGACAACTCTTTTTTACTTAGTGGTTACATGAAATACAGCCGAGATACACCCCAAAGACTGCACTTTTAGTTTCCTCTACAAAAAGAAGGCACCTTTCCCAAGTAAAGTGTACACCGTCAGTTACCTACAATGAAACTGGGCTGGAAGTGCCATGAATACAGCTGTAATTTATCAGGGAAACTCACAACAGATGCTATATTTATTTAGATGATTAATAAAGGCTTTTATCGTCTCAACTCAACTTCTGTGAGGGAAACATTGATACTAAGCTATCAAGGGATAGCTTTGGAGCACAATATTTGGCAAGAAAAATGTGTAACTTACTAATTAATAATTACGAAAAAAAATGTTTCAGCTCTGGTCATGTTCAACTGTTATTCTCATGGCAGGACATACAAACGTTGGATAAATAAACTTTTGGGGCTCTGAATGAAAGCATGCACTTTAACAACTTAACAGATCTAAATACCATAATAGACAACACACAAGAACAACAAAGCAAACCTGAATTATATGAGCCCGCAGAGACAATTTCTTAAGTGCTAACTAGTAAGATAAATCTGAACAGATCAAGTAGAAAGCACCGGAATATTTCCCAGATAGAGAGCTATATACAGCAAAACCAAAACCAAGAAGTGATAAATCTTTGCTCAAAATGAGCTTTGAATGTGGAACTAGAACGGAAAAAAACGAAAACATACACTTTAAGAATGGCAATCAAATATAGCAGAAATACTGCAAGCCTAATTTAAGCATAAAATGACTTTTCCAGCTGAAAACTGGAAATTAAGATGATCTTTAGAACCAGGTATCAATGAAATTTAAGTGCCCACCAGATTGCTGGGCCACCCATAGATTATTAATGCACAATTAATCTACTAGGGCAACTGCAGAGTGTCATTTAACTTCAGAGCCCATAAGTATAAAACAGCAACACACTGTGAAATTAATGGTAACACTTAAAGGTCCCATTGTTATTAATTCATTTGACATTCACTGTAATCACACTGGTCTTTTAATGAATTCATTTGGTATGTGAATATTGCATGTACTTTCAAACACATTCCAGAGCAAATCAGTGTTAATTAATGTCCTGAATTGAAATAATCTCCCTTTGTCTCCTTTTATTTTCAGTCTACCACTTTTTTTTTTTGTTAAGCACAGTTTAAACATGACCTAAGCAAGCAAAAACTCTTGTAGTAATTAGTATTCCTACGGAAAGTTAATATGACAGACAGAAATGACCTGAGGATATGAGGTACTGAAGTTCTGCAGTCACTCATTCTAGGGCAATAAACTCTGAACTTCTGAATCTGCATATTGGCAGGTAACAGGAAGAAGTGTCTCTCTTGAATATTCATATCTTATAAATACTTGCAGTTTACTGTTCTCTTCAAATTGCCTGTCTTTGGCTTATATGAAAAGGACTGTGGCCACTGCCTGGTTGTTATTTTATTCAGTCCAATATCAGGCACTGGCTCTCCCCGCACATGGTGACTGAAGCTGCAAACCTGGAAAATGTCTGTATGTGCCAGTGGAAAGAGTCTCCTTCACTTCTACGTAAGCACTGCTCCCAGGAACTGTAGGGTGCTGAGAAAATTCCTCCTAATGTCCCATGCAATCAGTTAATTTCTTCCTCCTGAGGAGGAGATTCTGTACATGGGTTGTGTAACAACCATTTCATGACAGACGCTTTGTCTAAATTGGAAAGCCGCTCATGCCATTAGAACAGCAATACTGCTATAACTTAGAAACTTTCAGACATTTATTTAGCTACCTAGTGACAATCTTCCAATGTTCTTGTCTCCCAGGAAATTAAGAAGGTCTCAAAAGAGTCCCTGATGTAAAACCATTTTTTAAGATAAACTTTAAATGCTCCTTATAGCCTATGAACAGTGTATCTTCCCAGTCTAGTCTTTACGTTAGAGAAATATAGGACTACAACGCCTGGCATTATATTTTACAGAGAATCTACCAACCATTCTTAAATATTGCAGACAAATAACAAAAATGCACGCTTAGGGTGCCCCAGATGTAACTACTTTTAACTATAATATCAACAGCAATATAAAAATAGTATTCCTGTGCTTAGATGAACTAAGCCAAAGCCTGTAGAATAAACATGTAACATGTTACTGAAAATTGCTTTATAATTCTTGATACTGCAAATAAGGCAATTTTGAGAACTGTGACATAAGAAACCATTTCAAGCAATCCTATTTTGATTGAGAAATAACTACACAGACAAGAAGCCCTACTGATTTCAGTTGCTATCTTATTATCACTATTTGCTGACCAAGGTGCTTAAAATGTACTTTTTACTTTTTTCAACCAAAAATTCTCATAATAAGTTTCTATTTTTTTTTCTTTGGTATTTTAGGAGGAAGTAGAAGAACATCATTTAAATCCACATGACACAGTACACAGGATGAAAACCATTTTCTGCAGTCCTGAATGACGCGAGGGTTGCAGAATGTCATAAAAAAGGAAATTATCTTCTAATTACTTTACAGAAATTGTCTCACCGCTGACATGCACGAGATCTGATTGCCAAGGAAGGCCCAATGAGTAAAACTATTTTAAGGATGGAGACATACAGATCAATCAGAACTGCAAATTAGGAGTGTCTGGTCATAAAGCATCGATTAGAGTTAACAAGTATTTGCCTTCCCTCATTTCTTTAACACATTCAGAATGATGAACCTAGTGTAAATGGAAATGCACAATGATTGCTCAACCCTCATCACTAGGCATCAAAATCCTAAAGACTGCATCTTGCAGTTGAACTGCATGATTGGCGTTGCCTGAGGAAGACAGGACAGTCTGCCTCAGTTCAAAGCTTTCTCTCCAATCTAGTCATCATTTTGTTACCAACTCTTGAGGAAAGAGGTTAATGTTTTAGCAAGCTAGCACTTCCCAATCATTGAGGACCCTCTCCCAAAACCTCCAAGTAGACAGCCTCGTTTTATGTCAACAGCAAGCAGCAATGCATACGATGAAACCTGTCAGCCATCTCCCACTCTGTGGAACAAGCATTGAAAAGGGCGAGCCAATGGCTTTAAAAACAGCCTAAATTTGGACATCCTACTAATCTCTGGGAATTTCTGTTTGCATAAACTCACTAGAGAGTGTGGCAGCTAACTTATCTGGGGACTCTGTATAGTCATCATGTTGTAGTCCAAGGCAGTAAGAGCTGGCCTGGCCTTTCCGTGTGGTTGCCTTGTCATTAGCTAGGATCATTCTAGAACTGAAAAGGGAGAACTGTCTCTTTGGTTCCTGGGGGAAACATCATTCTGGCATGCAGACGAATTAGAAAGATGCATTTTCTCTTTGGGTAAACCACATTGTGCCAAGTGGCTTGACCATGAAGCAAAATCCCTCATCCTGCAAGTATTTTCACACTGCTTCCGTACTGGCTTCTGCCAGAGCAGAGGGTGTGTGTAGCCCTGTCTGGTGTGTTCTCACCACAACAACAAATCCACGTTCCCTTTGCATTAGGGTCCCTTCTTCTCAGTCTGGAACTGGCTTTGCAGTCTCTGTGCCAAGGTAGACGGGATGGCCTCGCAGCAGTGTGCAGATGGCTTAAACTCTCCTAGCACTGCAAGCAGACAAAGGCTGGGGCAGGTGCAGATTTGGTCTGCTAACGAGTCTGTGTCAAGTCCTCGCCTGAGCTACAGGACAATGTGTCTATAATGTAGACATGAAAAGGGTTTGGGATACAACAGAAGCACATTCCTCACTTAATGTATGCTTCATCTTCACCACACAGCATTCACAGCACGGTAGAAATGTGCTGTGTGATAAAGCAGGTTGCATTTTATAGGATTTTTGACTCATTTTGCACAAAAAAAGAAAAAAAAAGGCAGCTAAAGAATGTTAATGAAAAGATTTCTACCAAACTTTCATTTTTTTTTTCTGGTTAATATTTGGAAGAATATGTAAGAGAAAATATCTTGACTTCTCAGAATCTTGAGTAATCAAAACATGAACTTCCCAATATATGAAATCTGTATAAAATATAAACACAAAGATACTGCCAGAAAATATCCTGACTTCTCAGAATCTTGAGTAATCAAAACATGAACTTCCCAATATATAAAATCTGTATAAAATATAAACACAAAGATACTGCCAGAAAATATCCTGACTTCTCAGAATCTTGAGTAATCAAAACATGAACTTCCCAATATATGAAATCTGTATAAAATATAAACACAAAGATACTGCCAGTTATTCACATCAAGAAATCAAGCAAATGTAATAATAATATGTAATTTGATTTTTTTTAATATATAAATGATTTTCCTAGCCATTCTCCAAAATGAAATGGAAAGATGGTCACAGATTAATGAGATTATAAAACGCATTTAGCAAGCTTATTGTTATCTGAATGTTCATCAAAAATCTCGGAGGTTTTAAGCATTTCCTAGCTTTGGGAGTGCACAAAATATTCTGCATGAAAAAGATAATAACTCTGATATTTTTGGAGAAGTTGGATGAAGAAATTGGATTCTTCGATGGCAGAAATCTTCCTGGTTCAGCTGTTAGGAGAATTCTGCCATGTATAGACAACATTTTTCAGACACGATTATGCTCAAGAAATTTTTGCTGCACCTTAACCTGGGCCATTAAGTAACCAGTTTCAGGTGTAGAGACAGCATACCATGCTGAGATTGAACCAGTGTAAATGTAAAAAAAATGAAACAAAACCAAACACATAAAATCAGGTATTTTCAACATTAAGTCCAGTGTTTGGCTCTCGTGTCTGCTTAATTATACCCAGAAAACAAAATATTTTGAATTGTGGTAAAAAGATATTGCTTAAGAAACTATACAGTCAGACAGAGTGCTATCTGCAACAGAGAGACTGACAGAACATAAACATGGTCTAAATAGTAGTCCTTTCTCCCTTCAAATTTTAAATAATTATGTACTTGTTCCCAAAGAAGATCAAGTTAACAGTTCCAGGTTTCTTAGCAGATTCACGTTGATGTGAATAGTGCAGCTTCTTGGCAGTACAAACAAGTAGTAGAAGCATAACTGGGACACAAATGGAGAGGGCACATTTCCAAAGTAACGATGAAAATACTCTATTAACTCTTTAAAAAGGATTTTCCATGAAGACAGTATCTCAATATTGTTAAAAGGCACGATTTCCATGAAAGAGGCCACACTGGGCTGTAAGTAACATGCAGGCCTTCTCTGTTGCCCACACTAAGCCATCGAGCTTTGATCTTACTGCTGCAACAACCTTATTCTCCCTCTTACTCTAGTATTATGCTCATTTCCACCTCTCCTTTCTTCTTCCCTTCTTGCAAGCAGCTTGTTCCCCTCTTTCTACTCCTCCCTGTAATATTGTCCACAAATCCCAATATATTGCACATTTCCCTCTCCCAAATATCAAAAGAAGGCAGAGAGAGGCTGCCTTGCCAGTGAACTGGGAAAGCAGACAAATAAATCTAAGAGAGCAATCCCCTAGGGAAGAGGCAGCCCTATTACATTTATAAAAAGAAGGACTATGTCTGGAGCGGGTAGAATATGAAAGTTCAATCGTTTCCGCACTTAATCGGCACGCGCACACACTTTGTCCCTGGCGGCCTGTGCGGACGCACACAGCCCTGGCGACACCGGGCAGCAAGGCCGTGAGGCAGCGCCCGCGAGGCAGCGCCGGGGCCCTCAGCCGGGCGGGCGGCCATGAGGCAGCGCCAGGGCCCTCCCTCAGGGGAGCTGCGTGCCTGTCCCTCCCCAGCCGCGGGGCACTGCTTTCACGGGGGGTTCCACGCAAAGGCGCAGGACTTTTCCTTACAGAAAGACACCTGCAACGTGTACACCAGACAGCCTTCGGATGTGTAAAGGTTATTTAGCGACCTACCTGTTCGGTTCTGCAAAATACAGCTGCAGTATCTAGGTGGTCATATTCAACAAGTAATAACTTGAGATTGCATTAAGGTAAGTTAGACTTAGCTGGACATCACTTCCTTCTCTTAATAACTGTGGCAGGAGAATTTTTTTACTTTTATTGGTATTATACGATGTTGGTTTAAATCTCTTGCAGATGAGAGGATTTCAGTCTTCAACAGCAAATTTGTCATGAGAAGGGACATATTCTGATTTTTAGTTCAGGTTGAGCTTTAGAGAATCAAGACAAGTTTCTGCTGTTTTAAAGGGTATAACTGACCTCACCTTACAGAAAACAAGTGGTTGAAAACTGACAAGCAGGCAACTAGTGTCTACAGAGTTTGTAAAACTATTAGAATACATATGTTGTAATTAAAAACCTGTCTTATAATAACAAGTAGGTTGAAAGCTGTTGAAAGACCAAGAAAAAAAAAAGCTTTTGTATGGAGTTTGAATGTTTGACAGGAAGCCAGCAGACAACAGTAAATTAACTGCTTTTGTGCTATGATTATTAAAAGCATATACAATGTATTTTAAAGTTTTATTGGGAGGAATGATTTCAACAAGGTTTTATTAGAAAAATAAGTACTTAGGCTTTCACTTTATGAATGAAATTTGTTCATTAAATTTTAAGTACTGAAGTATCTTTCTAGCTATAATACCTCTATAGCAGCGGACACACTGGAAGTGTACGGAAACAAAGTCTATAAGCCTGGTAGGAATTTATGAAAAATGCAAAACATTCAAAAGCAGCTGACGTATCAACTGTACAGTGAGCTCCTTTGCAATATTTCTACCTTTTTTTTGCTAAAATGTGAATTAAACTTTCAAATGTGCTGAATCTGCCTTGGGCAGAAGTGGCACAAATCTAAAAATGGAGAGTAAAGCAGTCTTACCACTTGATTACATTTATTTCTGGTACCACTGCAGTAGAAATTCCATGATCTTCTGGAAAGTTTTATGCTATTTAAGTCAGTGTAATGTTGGAAAAGCATCCATTATGTCCTTAGATAGAGAAACTGTTACTCTTTTTTCCTTTCACTTGACACATGCAAATACAGAGAAAAGACAGACAGTTGTCTAATTATAAGCCACAATCACAAGCCACAAATTACATATCCATATTTTCTTAACCTATCATACCACATCTCCTTCACTTTCCCACCACACAGATGCACACTTCTGAGGGAAACACTGGCAGTAGCAGAAGGGCATATTAGTTTTATTATAATGTTTGTTGCTGTAGTGGTATTTTATGACAACAAAATGATTCATTTCTGACAGAAAAAGTCCTTTCTCCAGGCTTAGAGCACTGTTCTTGAGGTTGCAAACAATATTATGTCATCAAGGGCACTTTACTTAATAGCCTGCAGTAAGATTCTAAGTTACAATAAAGTCACAATAAAGTTTCTTTGATTTGGTTCATACCACTTTATACAGAACAGCTGCCTATATGAAATGCCACGAAGTCAAGGCAGTATTCAGGCACCCATCTGTAGTCAGCCTGCATTTCATCAACAGCAACAGCAGCAACAGGTGAAGGGCAAGAGCAACCAACATCAGCAAACCAACAGAGAACTGATCTGCAATGAGGACCTCTGAATTGAATCTGAATTTCAGTTCAGATATCTTGAAGTTTCTCATATTCAGACCACGAGGCAAGAATAAAATTAGAAAGAATATACTACCTTCCCTTTTCCCTGATGATTTCTGGACTTGTTCCTCTGCTCCCACTATCAATGCTTTACTGTGGCTGAACAGATGCTAAATGCAACAGGGTTATTTTACTCAAGGAAAAATGAGTTGTTTTGCTAGTTTACAATGAATTGTAGAGATATATACAAATAAATTAATTCTTTTCCAATACAGATCAATTTTGTATTTATTTTTGTGCTTTGTATGAAAAAAGACTCCTGAATAGTTAAAAGATTCACAGAATGCAAGATAACAAAAACCTTAAATGTCACATAATATCACTTCTCCCTTCCTTTCACCCTGTATTGTGCCATCTGTGACTAGTCTGTCAGAAACACAGGGCATGTTGTCCTGACCTGAGTCATGGAATGTCATGGAAAGTCAAGGCATGAATTTGTCTCTCTCTGAGGCAGGAAATCACAAACATGTCTTATGCAGGTTCAAATTATTTTTTCTTGTCTGTTATATATAGAACAAAAAATCATTACAGATTGAGTGCACAGCCTGAAATATTTTCACATCTTGAGGAAAACCAATGGAGTAGTTTGAAATTAGAAAGGATTCTACTTGTTTAAACTCATTCAAATATTGTTTTAAAAAATCCCCTTTGGTCAGGAATTATATTGTGGTTTTAAGTTTCTTTTAACACTAACAAATACCTGTAGATAAATTATAATCTTCACAAAGAGTAGTGCATGATAAAAGAACACAACATAAACACAAGATTAAAAAACAGAGTTTCAAATTACAGCAATAAAGATTTGTATACCTAGATTATGGTCCACTATAATTGGAACTCTGTAAGTCTGCTTTAGAAGTCCAAAAATAATAAACATTTGCCTATTTCCTGCATTTCATTTTTTAAGTGTGCAGATGAACTAAAATAATTTGCTATTAATTTGAGCAAATATTTAAGTTTTGCTTTATGTGTCCATGCATTTCATAATGCCATAATAATCTATGGCTTTATGTGTCCATGCATTTCATAATGCATGGCATGGTAATCTATGATTTTCAAAGAATTTACTGTTTACCCTGAGGAAGAAGGCTGTATGATCCATTCCAGTAAAGCTTTGCTGTAAGACTGAAGAAATAAAAAAAGAGCTTTAAACAACCTTGGTGTTCTCTATTCTGAGAGCCAGCCTAACATCCTGAGAGTGGCCTAACACCAGCCACAATTCAGCAAAATTCTGAGTACCTTTAACTGCCAGCATTTCCTCAAAAGACATATTCCAAAGATCCTTATGACAGAAATCTCCCTGCTAACCTAATTTTCTTGGGAATCTTTCCCAGATCAGCCTACAGAGACGGAGGTAATGTGGCTTCTAATTTGGCAGGTATATGCAAGGAAAACAAAACAAAACAAAACAAAAAAGGCTGAAAGTGCAGAGTCTACTGCTGCTACATGCTAGGCATTACCTTCAATATGATACTACTCCATATAATCTACTTTAGTTATGTTTCAATTTGCTAAAGAGCAAAAGAATGATTCAGATGATAGAATAATGGCAAGTTTCCATGCTGGAATCATGCTGGATGGTTACATACTGATTAAAGAGGCTGCTTTTGCAGATAAGTTATACTGATCCAGCATAACTAGTAAACATTGGCAAAAAGAAGTTTAGATGGAATGGTGAAACTAGCCTTATTTTAAATATCATCTGCCTAAGTCTCCCTTTTCTGGAAAAATATTATTGCAGAGGCTTATTCCCCATGAAACCTGCCCTACACAGACTATGTTAAAAAATACCTGGTGGATTATCTGCTGTCAGACACCAACTACATAGCTGTGTGTCTTTAAGCTTCACCACATTATGTGGACTTTTCGGTGTTTCTTCATCTCTTTCTTATGCTTTATTTGCAGTTTTGTGGACCTGATCATACATACAAGATATCTCCCTTCCCTTCTCCATCCTTACTCCTTTCACATGTAGCACAGTACTCCAGATGGAGACAGGCTAAAATTGCTCAGATGTTCTATTCTTTTTCCTTTCTTTGAAAAAATATGACCTTTTACTTGAAATAGCAAGATTTGAAATTAAACTACTTGCTACAGTTGTGTTTTTGACCTGCCCAGTAAGCTGCACATTGACTTCCAGCCTTGAGAACTGTTTTTGATGGTGATGCATGCCAGTCTGTTGTAATGGTAATTCCAGCAGAACTCAGTTCTCATTTCTGAATGTAGGAAGTGTTCGGCGTGACACTGCGCAGTCTTATTCACAAAAGGATAAAGGGCTGGGGAAGCAGCACAGCTTACGTGAACCAACACTGGGGCCAAGACACCTACATTCTACTCCAGCTTTACTGACTGCAAGAAAAACAACTTTTTAATGTATTTTGAGAGTGGCTTGCTGATTAAAAGATTAAATTAAGGCGACATATATATTTTCACAGATAGGTTAACTAGCTCTTCCCTTGTGTCTCTGTTTTATTTATGCTTTTCTTATCAAAGAGGTTAACAAGCCAGTGTTAACCTTTCCCCCACTTCGTCCTCTCTTACTAGCACAAAATACCAGAAAAGCGTATCAGATTCCTCACGTTCATGGCTTTTGTGTAAATATCTCAGACCAGAATATCACTATATCCAAATTCAGAAATATGAAATAAAGGAAAAGGTATGACCACAATAACAGAGAGGTTAATACTCTCCAAGTTTCTATTAAAACCATTACAGCTAGGACGCTAAAGAAAAAATCTATTACTTTTGAAAAAACAGTACCTTTGAGTAAAATATTTCATAATTTTAATAAAATATAAGGATAACTGAGACTCTAGTTGTAGTTTATTTAAAAAATGCTGTTCAGAAATATATTGAAATTAGATTTCCTACCAAGCTCTGTTCAGCACAGTGGCAGCTCTGTAGAGATGCAGTCCAAACAGAATTTTGGAAAGGCCTTATCATGGAGAGGTGCAGCTCCTGAAACAGAACAGAATGGGAATTGTACATCTCTGATTGCAGGCCTCACTGCCTCTGACAACCATAAGTTACATCCTATGAAACCAGGCAGACAAGCTATGTGCTTAAGACTGCTACAAATTTCCTCTGAAAACAGAAAATTATACTGCCCCTTTGCACCTCTGTATTACACCCCTGTACTACTTGTTGTGTTAGGGGGATTAAGTTATTACTGTATTTATCTTACTTCACTTTGATTTTACAAAGCACACTCAAGACTATTACTGCGGTAAATGTCATTGCTGTATTTGGTCACTGTTTTGTTCCCAAGCGTCTGTGAACAAGTGTAATTCTCCTTAGGGATGTATCTCCCACTACCTTTTTGATCCTTCTTCCTTGTCTGTGGAAACATAACATCTTCCAGACTGTCAGAGTTTGTCCCTCCTACCATCAGCAACAGCTCCTCTAGCATGATCACCGACTGCTTGAGGCCCTAATGGTGTGTCACCACATGCACAGAGAGGAGGAAGGAAATGCAGGGAGTTTAGGCCAGCTCCTGACCTCCAGCTACCCTCTCCTCACCACATAATCTCTTTAGTCACCCCTCCCCTGGTCTCCTGAATGCCTAACTCTTGAGCAGCACCCATAGTGTCGCCAGCCACATCCCTTCTACTGTTACAGGGCAGGAGAAGGAGAAGGGAAGTGAGAGAGCAAGTAGGGCTATTAGAGCCATTTGCTAGCTCTGAAAATTTGCCAGTTCCCCAAGAATAGACCATTAAAGTAATTGTCCAAAGACCAGGGAATGCCAAATTCAGTGTCCCTTGTTTAGTTTGGTCTCTGCATACATGCAATATGGTATTCAACTGCTTAAATGAACACTTATGTTTTCCCCACAAAACCAAGTGCAGGCTGCAAATGGAAGACGAAGTGAGGTAGATTAGCCAACTATAAAGTGGAATCATAATTACCAAAATCTAAGATGACTTTTAGACCATCCTCTAGAGTTAAAAACCTGACATATTAGGAGTACCTTCTGCTTGGAAATACCTCGTGCTTGCCAGGGAACAGGAGAATACATGGCCATCAAGATAAAAGGCTATTCTGCTCAGGCAGATCTGACTCCAGGATAGTTCATTACTCAAGAAAAGAGGTGCAAATTTACTTGCAAAGGCTCTGAGATAAGTGTGTACAGGCAGAGTGTTGCCATGGAGCTGCTGATGCACGGTAATTTGTTGCAATGGCTATACATCAAGTCAAAATGTTAATGGGAGAGCTGGAGAAACATATAGAGTCCTCCCAGCTTGCGGCTCGTGCCGGCAATACTGACAAAGGAGGGGAGGAGGAGGAAGAAAGACAAGAGACGCGCCCACTCTTACTGGTAATTCCTTCTTCCTAAATCTGCAACTTTATGGGATTTAGCTGCATTGAGATAGTTTATGGATTAGGGAAATAAAATATATTTTTGCTACACATGTATATATTATAAAGTAAAATACTAATTTTAACTAAGGCCTTCTTTGCATAAAATTGATGTTTTCACTTTGCTTTCTGTCACATATCTGTACAGTTATGAAGACAAACTTACTGTTTTTTATACAATTTTTCTTTATTTCAGCTTCAAGACATCTTCAAGATGTAGTCATATACATTATTTCAAATTTTATCTCCTGGGGAAAAATGCTATGAAGAAAATCTCACTGACTTATAATTTTTCTGACTCTTTAAATCAATATTTTACTGAGATGGGTAATCATTTCCAGGATTGCTTCCATGGCTATACATGAATTCTGGCAGGATAGGAAATTGCTTTCATTACTGCCTTTTTCTGTTATCCTTTTCAAAGACTGAGAAATTAATTCATCTGTAGGGCTACGTGTGAAAAAAAAAATAGTTCTGATCTTTATATAGTAGTGTAATTTAAATTAGTACCTAATTCTCTAAAGTCCACAATTTAGGACAGCGCAGAATCTACTGCAGCAACTAATTAAACACTTACTGTAAGGTTAAGTTTTTCATTAAATCAATAGGCCCCTAGTGTCAGTTACAAAGCCCTAATTACTATGCTGTAAATTTAGATTGAATTTGAATTAAGGACTGATTTCAATCTAACCACAGCATGTAAATATTGTAAATTACCAGAATTACAGTTCAATAAAACTGAATGGATTTCACTTTAGAGAAACCAAATGCAAATGAGACCAAAAAAAAAAAAAATACCCGCAGAAATTTCCCAAACATCTGCACAAGAGCCTTATACGTGCAGCATACAGTACACGGGTTTGGCAAAGAGCGTGTCAGAACTTCAAAATGCTGCCACCGTTTACTCTAGCATGTTTTAAATATTTCATTATCTGTTCTGAAAATGAATAAATTTAATCTCTCCCAAGTGATCAAGTAAAATGATGGCTAATGTGCCCACTTACTGTGTTGCTTTAGTTTGATGACTGTATTGTTGTGCTAAAGCACAGTATGAAATCAGGTTATCAGGTTATAACTGGCAGGGATAAAAAAAAGCAGTGCTGGGAAACACAAAACAACACGTTTTCAAGGCATGAATCACACACTTTGAAGATTCAAAAAAACCCTGTAAAAATTACAGACAATGGCACTCTAATCAAACAAGTACAAAATTGAAAATAATTGGAAGTTTGTGGACTTTCATTCAGCTTCAAATAAGCACTGTATCCACAGGATATTAATAAAATTAGGGAACTGGGCAATATGCTCAGTTATGTAGAGCAGAAGAACAAGAAAATGCCTATACCGAGGGTCATGCATACTATTATTATGAACTTTCTACTCCCCTGCTTACATTATTTCAATATACAACAGCAAAAATTATATTAGTAGTTTTAAGATGACCTTAAAAAGTTCATGATAAGAACTTCTAATTCTTAATGCTTTATTCTTCACTCATTGTTACCCCAGGAAGACAAAATATGTGTGAGTAATATCAGTTGACTTTAAGAATATAAAAAAAAAAATCTACGATTATGCTGAATGCTCATAAAGGCATAAACTAAAGAAATGAATGATAGTTTTAGTTACTTTGTGCTTGACAAATGAGATCAGAAGTGAAGGGGGAAAATAAATAACAAACCTCCTTCAAAAATAATATCCATTATTCACATTTTTGAAAGAAATATAATCATACCACTTGATTCTTTACTACACTTATGGTTTTGTTTCTTTTTTTAGAAAGATATTTTATGGGGTCTTCAATTTGTTCATGCTCTACCAAGTTAAATAGTGCGAATGTAGTCTGCAACCATATGCTGTGTGTCCAATAATACACAACACCAGCACCACACTTCCAAACACTCTTATTCTCTGTGGATGTTAAAATTACACTTGAAACAAACAAACAAAAAAGTGTTTTAATGACTTTATGCCATCAAGAAAGGTGATACTTTCCAGTTAAGCTTCATCTGCTGAGCATGGTAGCAAAAGGTAGGAAATAATTTATTATATTTGCCCTATGCATGTATTTCCTACTAGGAAAGCCAAGCCATTCTCTAAGAGTACTCATCTTAGCAGCCCATTGTAATGTTAAATGACTGAAGGTTTAGGAAATGTAATTTTTCTGAAGTTTGGAGTCTTGCACAAGTGGAACACATGGGGCCAAGCTGCAAAAAGCCAAAGTGGGTAAGAGGAAATTAGAACATTTTCCAGATTAGAAAAAAATTGTATTCTTACACCATTCCATATGCTTATATCTAATAGACTATACAGTTTATAGCACGTACAGAGTATTGCTAAATGTGGGAGATGGTAGGATAGCATAGCTTCCAGTTTGGAAACTTATGTGAAGTTAGAAAGTTACAGAAATTTGGGGGGCTTACTTGTTTTCCTGATTGAGGAAGTTTATTTGAATGTCTTCTGTAAAGTTATTTTTTGCTATTCTTTCTAAGTTTATAGCTGCTAGTAATCCAAGTGTTCAGATCTGTATTTCACCCAGTTAAATGGAAGGCTGGTTATTCCCTTCCCAAGTTTCAGCTCACATCTGAGTGATAATGAAGACATATAGTGAGTTAAGAAGGCAATGGGTTCGGCAGTTAGAACTGTACGAGAAAAGAGAATTGTTTATAGTGGGTAGAACAGCAGAAGCATGGAATTAAAAAAGGGAATCAAGGGCCAGCTCCAAAGTTATTACAAGTTGCCTTGTCCAGTCCAATTTCGAATACCTCTGGGGATGGACATTTCACAGCCCATTTGGGCCAGCTGTTCCAGGGCTTCTTCCCTCTCTTGCTTTGCCAAAAAAAAGAAAAAAAAATCAGATTCAGTTGGAACTTCCCTTGCTCCAACTTGTGCAAGGTAATGCATCCATTACCTCTTGTCCTTTCACTGTGCAACTTTCAGAAGAGCCTCGCTCTATCTCCTCGGCTATTAGATAGCTGAAGACAACGATTAGATCCTGCCTTAGCTTTCTCTTCTGCAATTCCTTTCACTGTGCAACTTTCAGAAGAGTCTCGCTCCATCTCCTCGGCTATTAGATACCTGAAGACAACAATTAGATCCTCCCTTAGCTTTCTCTTCTGCAACCTCAGGAAGCTCAGCACCCTCAGCTCCCCTTTGCACAGCACATGCCAGTTTGTTAAGCTCTTTCTTGCAGCTGGGGGACAGGACTGGACACTACTCCGGCTGCAGCCTTGCAAGAGCGGAACAGCGGGGAGCGACGGCCCCCTCGGGCCGCAGCTGCAGCTCGTGTGCGCTGAGCCTCCAGCGCTGCCCGCGTGCTAACAGAGCTCAAACCTTGGCTCTCCGAAAAGGCCTGGTTAGCCAACATTTATCTAGATGGAAGAAATGGAAAGGTGCGAAGCGACAGCAACTTGACCCTGCTCTGTTTCATTTATCCAGCACATGATAGTTAGCAATGGGAATCAGGTCCAAAACCTTTTACTGCAGAAGCCTGGAAGCCTTTTTAGTGTCTAGTCATTAAACACTGAAATATCTGTTAATAACAGGTAATTCATTATTTTGTGTTACTACTATTATGAAGTGAAATATTCACATTTTATGAAAAGATCTAGCTCACAATCTGTATCTCCCATGAAAGCAAGTATATACAAAAAATACTGTTATAACTCAAAACACTAGACAAAGTGCTTGGACATGCAATTTGATAAAACCACCCTATAAAAAGAGTCAGCAAGCACTCAACAGTCTGAGACAAAGGTAACAATGGCAATGCTATTTTTCCAATATATTTTGAAGTAACAGTTACTATAAATTTGAATCAAAATATACTTTAAGAAGGCATTAATTGAGCACTCAAGCAACAAACGTACCAATGTTCTTTTCTGTCAACTCCAGGTTATCTATGCATTTGAACATTTAACTTCACTGCATGCAAAATCTGGTAAAGAAAAATGTGCATAAAAATATACAGGGCATTACTTATTTATATGTAAAACCTTTATTCTATTTTGTTATTTTAGATTAAATCTTGTTTCAATTCTATTCTCTCAGGGAAGCACTAACAGTTTGAGCTCAGCGTGAAAGCCATCAAACACTTGAGCTGAAATTTAGATTGGGCAATTTTGCCTGGTGAAGTAGAAAAGGACATGTGGAATGGCAGAGAACAGAATGGCTTATGGAAAGGCAGATGTTTTAATAACTTGTTGTCTAATGGGAGCCTCAAATATCTAAATTTAAACACTGCAATACATTAAAGGGTGTTACGTAAGTGAGGGTATATTCTTTAACCAGAAGAACTAGTGTAAATGTGCATATTTAATGTGTGTGCAGATATTAACACAAAATTTATTGTACAGTTGAAATCAGAAATAATTGGAAGGTGAGCACAGACTACAAAGGCTGGAACAGGTCTGCATTGCAAAATATGGCAGTCCAGAGCTTAGGGAATTTTCAGTCTAGGGTTTTGATTTGAACCTATATCCCCTGTGTGAGTGGACTGATTAGATCCTTGAGATGTTTTCCCTACTAATATCCTCTTTGTTTCAGCATATCAATCTCCTATTAATTCACACTGGGTTTTAAAGTATATTTATCCCTAAGCGCATTGCTGGAAGTACACAATGAATTTATCTAGGAAAATGTCCAGAGAGGCTAGAAACCTCGTATGTTAATTTCTTTACAGAACAAACAATCTCACAGAGTGGCTGCAAACAGCAATTTAACTCTAATTCACTGTATAATTTACAACCTGGCAGAATTAAGATGACTAGAGAAGAAAAATCTTAAGACCAGGGAAGAAAATCCCTTTCCATAAGCTAGTTTCCTACAAGATCATGAACAACTGGGTCCTAATAAAGGCCACTGGACTTTTGGAAATATGACTCCAGTTTTTATATAATATTTGGCAACACAGAATTCCTTCCAAACAATATCACTTTTCACACTTGCCATCTGATGTCCTGTCCCTGTTTTCTAGAAATACCAGCCTGTATTTTACCAAAAACACATTCGGTGTATCAAACAGAAATAAGAAAGAAGTAATTACAAAAGACATAGTGCCTCATATCTAACACTGACAACTTTCATTTAAGGTTTATCTAATAATTGTATGTATTAAAAAAAAGATGAACATGTACTTACTCACATGGTGACAAATGAAACTGGGGTGGTATCTAAAGAAAGTCAGTGAATTGTAGAGCATATTAGCATAATTTTTAAAGGTTGTCAGTTGACCACTGATTTGGTTTTGCAATAATACTAGCCTTATAGTAATTACTGGATGGAGACAACAAAAGTCTGCATCAGTGAAGACCAAATGAAGTCTTACTAGTTTTATACCTCTACACATTTTCAGTCACATTTTTACTTTTGTTTTAGAGAGTGGACTGTCCAGGTTAGCAGGACCTAAACTGTTCTGGAAGAAACGAAGCCTGACTGTGTGCGCTGAGGGGATGCTGTGACACAGGGCTACCTCCCTCTCAGTTCTTCTGGACACCTGGTGCTGGCTGCTCACAGACAGTCTGTCAGACTAGGAAGATTTCAGGTTGTTCTAACACGGTGGTGTTAGGCACAGTATCGGGGCCTATACAGCTATACAGAACTCGAAGAAGAGGACAAAGAAGCAGCCCTGTGCTGGAGCAACGAGAAGGGGATAAGCCCATGAGAGCTGACGAGAAGAAGCAGAGGGCACTCACAAAGGGTTACACAGGCCTCATATAATCCATGAGAGCAACTCCTAGAGGATTTGGTTTCTCTATTAGTAAGAATTCTGCAGAAGCCATGTATTACAAACAGACCCTTGTTATACCTGTGTTCAAGAGGACAGAGGCCACGCGGTGCTCCAAGCTGCTTCCAGACCTTTCTGCAAGCAGCTGGCAGTGGCCGGCAATGGGGAAGGCGGCGCGGGCTGCCTGCGTGCTGCGGAGCGGCACAGCCGCTGCACAGAAACGCCTCGCACTGCACTCCTTTCAAAGCCCCTTTTGTTACATGGCAGCATCGGTGGCGAGATTCCTTGAAATCCTCTTGTTTCAGAGAAAAAAAGAAAAGCTATCGTTTTTGATCAATTCATAAAGACAGCGAAGGAAGGAATCTATGACAAATGTTTTGCAATAATCATAATTAACAGCACCTTATTTAAACCTCATCTGAAATAGTTAGGACCGCATTTGGGATCTGCCTGAATAACATCTGCCCCACTTATCTTCCATTTCAATTTAATATTCGTAGTGCTAGTGTTGCCTATATCATCAATGTCAAAAACTAAAAAGTCTTATCTTCAACTTTCATTCCAGTGCTTCAAAAGAGCTTTGAATTTGCATCTTACTCTAGGGAAGATGTAGTTTAAAAACATTTTTGCCCAGCTTGCTCCATTAATTTCTGAGGAAAATGCACCTACTGCTGTGAATATGACAGTTCTCAACCTTGGTGTTTTTACAGGATGTCCCTCCCCGGGGAACGACCAACACCATTCTGACTTACCCTGCTGGAACTGCACCTCCTGCTGGGTAATCAGCGACTGCAGCACGAAGGCAGAGACCTCGGTGTGATTAACTGAATGCCCCTTGTGAATGCTAAGGCAGAGGAGAACAGCAAGTTTTCTAAGGGGAAAAAGTGCTTTCAGTAATCATCTATTTTCAGTTCAAGCAGCTAATTTACAGTTGCATAGAGTTGCTCAATTATCAGCAGCACTTAGTATTTTATACATCTCAGTAAGCTTTAAGTTAAAATAATATTCATCGCACCTATCGAATATATTTTTCTCCCAATTATTTCTGCGAGTCAAGAGCAAAATTCATTTTGTAATGATTATCTGACTCAGGTAAAGCTGATTTTCTATTACTCTAGGCCAAAGCCACTGACAAGGGCACAAAAAGGATTATTTTTCAGCAGTTTTCAGCCCAGCTAAATCAGCAGATAATGCCATCTATGATGCAGAGTGAACCTGACCTAAAGCCCTCCTCATTGTTAATGTTTCTCACATCTCACATCTCAAATACGCCTCGGTAGCAAAAAAATATCCTATAGCCATCTTCTGAGATCAAGGAAAAGCACTCTTTTAGAATTCTTTGGATTTTATGTTTTCAGTCAATGGATAGCATTTTCTCAGTAGAGTCCCCAAGTCCTCTCTCATCCCACGCTGCACTATGACATGGAGAACACACATCTGATCTAGTCATAGGATGGAATTTGGTGTCGCACTTTATTTTATGCAGATTGCCAAATACTCCTTGCACTCCCAGAAAACAAATTTGCCTAGAAATGAAACATGTGAAAGAAAACTGCAGTTACTCTCTGGCATTCACCTCAGTAGTTTCTTCTCATTATCAGTGGAAAAGTATGTGGATTTCAGCTGAAAGTTTAATTTATATTTGAATTTATTCTCTGAATTTTCAGATTATGACATTTAAAGTGGATCGTTTTATGGTTTAAGAAATTTTTAGTCATCAATTATATGAAAACTTCATTTTCTTTTTAGAAGTGTTAATCAATCATTTAGATACTTGCATTCTGTCTTTTTTGACTTAAATATGTATTTTAGTAATAGTATCAAAGTGACATGCAGCTGGGAGATTTTCCATTCTGTCATATGTTCTCTTTCAACCCAAAGCTTTTAAATTTTCATATGATTTTTGAATGTGCTTTATTACACTGATTGTCATCAAAATCATCCAGCAAACATTGATGAATTGAACCTTACAGTGCCTCAGGGTAAGGGATGAATTACTGATCTGCCTTAAATATGGGGAAGCTGCACGAGGCATTTTGTGGCTGAGCTCAGCATCAGAACACAAACCTTTATATAATCCTTCCTGAAGAACCTACTGCTTAAGCTAAAATGGATAGAAACACGATCTTTTTAGTGCTGCAGCATTTTAAAGTTATGCGATTACTGCTTAAATGTAGCTATGCAAATGGTGCTTTATATCTCTGATTCTCAGGATAGGTTAATCAAAGAGCAGCCTTCTTCTTTGGTTATTTGTGGATGGACAGGTTTCTAAAATGTTATGAGCACGCCTCTCACTCTCTTCCTAGCCAAAATCTTCTACTCATTCACTCAGCGAATATACCTGCTGATGAGCTGGGGCATTTAAAATCACTAAAAGCTATGTCAAGAACCTCAGGGAACCTGTAAGAATGTGGAGCTGACTGCTGTAGATCCAGCAATAATGGAAATTATAAAGATCTGTTTCTACAAGATAGACTGAGAGGTTGTGCAACAGTGCTTATCTATTCAGAGGATACACTTTTCACTAAACATATAAAGAATGATACTACCAAACCTTTGTGAAAATGAATAATATAAAAATATGGTGTGGTTCTTACAATAATGAACTGTGGAAATATCTTTAAAGATGTGTGAAACAAACAAATAAGAACAGCATGCAGGGAGTTGTCCAATGGACAGATTCTCTCTAGATCAAAGCAGATGTTACGATATAAACAATTTGCATCTTTGCTGGGGCTGGGGAGTGATACCTTCTTAATATGGCAGATATGCTAGAAAGGGTGGCCAAGAGAGTCACCAAAGGTCACCTACATTTGATGTGATCGGGTTCAGTGAAGGAGTTCAGTATGAAGAGGCTGAATAAGTTATGAGAGACTTGAGTTTTAGTTATGTAGATGAGTAAGTCCTTTTCAGAGACCTTTTTCTAAGATCTGTTAAACTTTGACATAGTGTCTTCCCACCGTGTTGTCTCCTCTGTACTATGAAGATACCATTCTGTCTTTTAAAAGTCCTCTTAAAAGTACTCCTTTTCCACACACTGATACACCCACACACACTCTCTCTCAAAACTTTATGATACTTAGGTTAAACTGTATGAGCCCGATTTCTTTTAGGTCAGCCAGTATCGTCTCACTGCCCTGACTGCTGCCTTTGACCAGGATGCCTCCCTCCATCCTTAACCTTCCCCATGGATCCAGCTCTTTCTCTCTCTATCATGTCTTGCTTGGTATTACACCTAGCACAATTTAAGGAATTTAGACATTAAGTTAATACGGAAGCATGTCAGACAACAGCATATGGGATGCCATGTCCCTTTCCTAATATTTCCTTTACAGCTGATGACCTTCACAGCCAAAATAATGTCAGACTCTGCTGCCTCGCTGAGTTGCTTTTGGGACTCAGGAATCTCGCGTACCTTGCAATTCAGCTTGACCGAACCAAGCTGGCTGGGGTGTACTCTATTACTCATACAAGACAATTTATTAATGAAAAGATCTGTGTAGTATCTGCTAAGTGCTATGAGAAAAGAGCAGTACATATACCATGGTAAAGGTTCTCTTGATTGTGATACTGGAAACTCACTTTTTCCCTATATAAGCAGTATTAGCTCTCATCTTCTGACCTGAGGTTATTAAAAATTACTATAAAAACAATTACTATTTAAATTATTAAAATAATAACCCCAAATCACTGGCTTCCTGGGGTCCATAACAATCTGCATTATCTGACAATCTTAGCAAAATCTTCCTTTTTTTTCATTTAGATTTTTTCTTTCTGATTTTTTCTTACTGAGCTAGACAGAAAGCAGGGCAGACAAGCACTCCTTTTTCCTGCTGTTAACCTGTTTGCAATTTCTTGGAGCCACAGAGTATTTCATTTCACTCTACACAATGTATGCCTGCCTACTGTCCCCAAAGCAAAAATGTTGCTATTTTTTTCTCTTCTACTCTCCTTCCTTATTTTCTATTACTGCCTTTTTTTTAACATTTGACCTTTCTTGCATGTGTAATCCAAACCCTCAGCTCTCTTATAGTTGTGAACTCCTCTTCAGTGAGTGACTTCAGTCAATCAAAGCCACATTACTAAGACTTGGCTCCTCATTCTGTTCAGTAAACACTGACTTCTGGCAACCACCATAAATTATCTTTCTGGTTTTAGTTTTTTATTTATGCATACACAAATTTTACCAACTGATTGTCTATTTTGCTTTCACTACTTGTATCTTTATCTCCAATGAACTCCTACATCCTCCCAGGAACAGCCCCTGCACTCACTGCTGTGCAGTAAATAAAAACCCTGCTTAGAACACACTTACTCTAATGCTCATGAAAAACTATGGGAAGATAATGGCAAGCAAGTAACTACACATATCCTACCTGAATAATATAAATAATCTGTCATTTTCACTAAGGATTCCCTCTGCTGCGTCTTCTGATTTTTGGCTGTTGCTGTTGTATCTATTTTCAGCAAGTTGAAGCTTTCTGGTGTTTGGACTATCTCTGATTTTGGAGGAGCCAAAGCACCAATGAACTCACAGTGATCAGTAACCACTGCTGCATTACAAAAACTAGCTATGAAAGCATTAGCTGGCTTAGCAGGCTGAGAAGAGCACGTTAAGATAAACATAAGCTGTGGAGTAATTACATAGTGACTATTAGTGCTTGAAGACAACAATGATGTTTGTAGATACTAATAACTAACAATATTTTATGTAGTGTATTTGAATATGTTCATTAAAAATAAGTCAATAAAAATATTCCTACCAAAAGAACAAAAGGAAATAGAGAAGATAGTGGCATGGTGAAATTAATATATTTTTAGATATTGGAAAACTTACCCCACCAAGGGCATGTATCCTAAAAACCACATTAGATCACTTAATAAATTGAAATGTACTGCTTTAAAACCATCTATCTGATGCTTTCTCTCAACATAATGTCTGCAAAAAGTCAGCCCACCCCTCACATATGAGGATGGAACTGAAATGATATCTTTCTCTTCCTTCTAGATCTAGAAACATAATATATGCTGCCACTTGTCGGGCATATTGGGGTCAGCCAAAAGTCAGCTGACCTGCTCTGCGATCACCATTAATTTTTAAGTGTTTACTGATTGTCGTAAAATAGAAAAAAAGGAATCAGTGAGTAGATGACGATAAATGTTTGCAATTAAAGTTTGGGGTTGAGATGAAAATACTCTGATAAGGATGAAAACTACGGCCTATAACCTTCTAGCATTATATCATTTTGCCATTAAGGTGATTATCCATCTGTGAAAATGATGCATTCCTTACCTTAATTGATGAACACATTTAGTATTTACATTAACTCCTTTGTAAACTGTCCTTATCCTCACAACAACTACTGGACAGAAGTAAATGATTTTTTTCTTGCTGATTTAACCATTTCGTAACAGAGCTCCACTACACGGCTTAGTACCTCAGTCCCAACTGTGAATGCAGGCTGCTGCATGCCAGCTTCCCCCAGGAGAGACTGCTCCTCCAAGCACTGCAGGGAGGCCCAGCAGGTCTCTCCCTTCTGCCTTTGGACCGTAGCTCTAAAACTGCCTGTTGATCTCAGGCCCAGTGATAGCGGATCATGTAATTCCATCTCGTTCATAACCTCTTCACCAAGGCAAAGAAGCAGGACTGTTCAAATGGATGGGAGGTGTTGGCAACCTTCAGCTTGCTGGAGATAATTTAACAGGTTTCGGTACATGTCTGAGCAGATCAAAGCATCGACTAAGAGAGAAGAGAAGCCGAGCTAATGAAAGTAAGTCAGAAAACAGAAAAGGAGAATAAAACTAGACACCAAAGTGTAGGAAACATCCTGAAAGGGGAGAATAAATTCACAGATTTCTATAAAGCTGTAGACCACATGATTAAAAAAAAAATAAAGAAAGACTCATGACAGCCATAGCAGTAATAGAGAATTAGCCAGTTAGGTAAAGTCACAGTTGTCTATCTGCTGACTGTAAAAGTTGGGAAGAATATCCAAATGCTTATGTTTCATATCATATATATTCATAAATTGCAAATAAAGAAATAGAAAAGAAGTTTAATAAAGTATTTAAAGTGGTACAGATGGTGCCCCACATCAGGCAGGATCTGTTATGGCTTAAGCTGATTTTAATGCCCAGTTGGAAATAAGCTTTGATGTGTGAGAAAAGTTCATGGGTTGACTCAGAACTATTTAGGAAAATGACTAGTGAAGGCTAGATCTGTGCAAGCATTTTTACACTCAAAGCAGTCCTAACAAAATGTGAGCTTCTTGCTAATTCTCATATGAAGTATCTGGCATCTGACTTGATTGTATTGCAGAAGCAAATAGCTTTTCTTCTGGGGGTGGGAGAGAAAAGCAAAATAGCAAAGATCAGTCCTAAACTAGATGCTACTACTGAATATCAAGTCTTTTAATTTTACCTATCTGCAAAAATAAAATTTATTAATTTAACTGAGTGAAATGCGACAGCCCAGCTCTATTTAAGTGATGCATTTGAATAAGTAATGATTTGGAAAAATTACAGGCTTGTCTAGAACACCTGTTTATGAAACATATCTAGGAGATTTAAAGAAGAGAAAAATGCCAGTATTGCATTTTAAACAAATTATGTTAGCTTTTAAAAAAATCACGTGTGGAGGAAACTATGAAAATATGAAGCTTATGGAATATCTAGTCACTATCCTGTTGTACGCCTTTAGCTGTAATTTTCTAAATAAAAAGTAAATGATGCAGTGAGAAAAGCAAAACAGATATAAAAATGCAGGCTGGTAATCTGTTTAAATATCAATTATGTTAACAATTTTATTGATGTTTAATGCTTCTCTCTATAGTTTGTGACCTCTCAAGCTTTTCCAGTAGTTCTGAAAAATCTGATGGAACTGCTACTTTTTGGTCCTTTGTTCAAAGGAAAATACTTCACATGGAATCTGACCGTGGTAAGAAATACAACAAACATATAAGTAACTTCCTGAAGTCTCTCTTTAAGTTAGATTGTAATGATTCAAATTCCCTATATTCTCTCACAGCAAAAGTAATCACTACTCCTATATTTCTAGCTAAAGCCAAATGTGCCTTCTATGAAAGGTTTCATAGAAACAAATACATTGATAAATTGATGAAGAGATGGAAATACACTTTGGCCCTTGCAGTTTCCAGTTGGTCACTCTCCTAGTTATTTTTCTAAGGAGATCTTTACAGACTTGGTGAAAGTGCTGTGACATTTAAGTATGTTGCTCCCTTCAGCTTCTATCAGTGAAAATCAAATTAGGATTGGTGCCAGCAATTACTTCTTACAAGCTGCCCCACTGCTGTGAGCTATTACTTTGAAAACAGGACAGAAAAAAAGTATTAAAACCAATGTCTTAAGTAACATGCAGTTAACTTCCATACTGGAGCTTTGTTATAATATTTCATGTGGGACTTCATGTTTTTGTATATCTACCTTTTGTACCAAATTCAGAAAACATGAAGGTAAAAGGAAGAACATGAAGAAAATGAGAACACAAATACATGTGCTAAAGGATACAGCTAAGGATACAGTGGAAAATGTACACTGGCCGCTGAATATCCATAAGGAAGAGGTAAATGTAGCAAAGCTGTGAATGGTTTTGAAAGGAGAGGATTTCAAGCAAAAGAAATTACTTGTGGTAGGAGGTTAAGGAAGTGACTATATGTTAGAAATGTGGAAACAGTAAACATGAGTGTAACGCAGAAATAGCTTACAGAAAGAAAGGTAGTAACAGGCTAGAAACAAAAGATGCAACAGAAAAGAGCTCTGGGAATGAAGATCAATAGAAGCAGCAAATACGTAAACTGAGAAACATTTGAGAGTTGTAAATGAGCTCTGCCAAAAGAGAGCACGAATTTCCATTGGATTAGAACCAGCTAGTAATAAAGACCAAAAAAAAAAAAAAAGAAAGAAAAAAACCTTAGGGGAAGGGGCAATGCAAAAATGTACAATAGAAATAGTTTAAATCATTCTAGGACCAAAAGATTGTGTCAATATTTAGATTACAATTTTCATAGAATTGAGAATAGAGATGCAAAGCAAAAAGGAGAGAGAACTGACAGAGTTGGAAGAATTATAAAGGAAAAAGAACGAAAATATAACCCGCCCACGGTATTATACGAACGTTTACTCTTGAGTAATTTCTTCATGGTGAAGAAAGCATTTAGAAACCTAAAGGAAGTAGCATTCAGTTTTGCAGTGCACAGATCAGTTTTATCACACAGAAGATAAAATGACAATAATCTTGAGAAAACTTACTCTGAATTCCTCTGGACAGCACAAACGCAGAAACAAGCTGTGTGCCGAAAGAAGTAGGATAAAAATTCCAGTGGATAAAAATTATGGGCCATGTCCTATGCAATTTAAACCTGAAAAGACGATATAGAGCCACCAGTTGGAAGTCCCAGTTTGGTCCATTGTGGGATTCTTAGTAGTCTCACGGCATTTCTTTCTCATATTGGCCTCCTGCTGATCACTTCACCACTGAAAAGAATTGGGGTACAAAAATTTCCTGGCTATATCCCTCCTACTTAATGAGGAAGGAGTTCATAAAGGTCATGTATTAACTGCCATTAGGTTTTAAAAGAATACCATAATGGACTATATAGCTAATGTGCAGAGATAGTTCAGCCTACTTGTACCATATATTGTGGAATGCTTAATGAGAATTAGACCTTGTCTTATACAGCAACTAACATATCTGTCATCATCTTTTTTTCAGGGTGGAAAATTTCACTTTTACCATTTTATATTTAGGCTTTGCTTTGCATTTTGGAGAGGTTATTATCATAAACTATCTTAAAATGCATAATACTATATATTTAATCTCAACCAAAGTGAAACTAGAAAGCCAATAAAATAAGTAATTGAATAGGACTTGTTTTTCTAATGTAAAACAAGCTGAGTGAGTTTAAATAGTCTAAATAGTCATTACAGTCTGACTGTGATGTGTTCTTTCCTCTACACTTGCTGCTGCATTTCTTGTATTATTATAATGGTTTCTAGAGCAATAAATTACAGACACAGAACCAACTGCTGAAAAGTGTAGGCGGCTCACACAGCATGATGCAAATCACACTGTTGGATACTGTTTCTTTGTAACAACAATTCCATTAGGTTCCATGTGATGCTGCCCACCATAATACAATTTTACTACACAGCACAGTGTCTGCTGGAGTAATAGAATATGGAAGTTTCCATTGCTAAGGCCTCAATTGTGCAAAGAGCCGGTGTGGTGCTGGAACTTGGTGCTCGTGACTAGTTTTTAGACACTATACGTAAAGTAAGCAATTAAATACTCAAATTCGCTAACCAAAAGGCATTGCCTCTGACAGCTGGCTAGTAGATTATGGTAAACAAATTGGTGGTTTCTCAGGTTAACTCCAAGTGAAATGCTGAAAACATCATAAAAATCCATGCTTATAAGCACCAGTTAACAAACAAAATACATGCTGTGAGTCATGGGATGAGGAAAAGAAGAGTGATGAATTGGTACCTTATAAACCAAATTTCATTAAATTATACCAAACCCTTTAAAGCAAAGTTCATTAAACTAGAGATGCTTGATTCCAAAAAGCTACTCTGCCTATTGCAGCAAGCCAGGCATTCACATCTGTTACTCTGTGCTAAGTCAATTTACATGTTCTGTTAATTGAGACAAATAAAGGTAAAGGTATATTTTTAGTACCATTTTACTTTAATAAATATATGGTAATAAAATACATTGAGAATTAATGTTTTTTCTACCGCTTGAAATTAGTATTGGGATTGGATTAGAATTCATACGCGATAGAATTAGTGATGTGACGAAAATGAATGATGAATACCATGTAAACTTTGGCAGCTACATACCAATTTTGAAAAAAGGCCAAACTAACTTCAGAAGTTCATCTGGAAAAGATTTTTCTTTTGAGAACATATGGCTTGCAACTGTCCATAGAAGTTGTATTTTATGATATTTATAACATGTAGCATGTGTACATTTAAATAGGAGAACCAGAAGTAACTGAGCCTGCATCTGAGGGTAAGGGGGAAGCCACAGAAACCCTTTTGCAGGAGCAGCAGCCAGACACAGCAGACGGGTTTGCTGTCCACGCTCCGGTGCTATTTGATACTCAGCTGCACGGAGCCTGCTTCTCTGGTGGCCTTTGGAGGAGATAACCGGCACTAAGGAAAACAACACACACACTTCTGACCAAAAGCTTTCCCCTTGCCATCCGTCAGAAATCATCTGACATTAGGTACTGAAGAGTTTGGTTTGCGTGGGTGTATTAATCTCGGCTGTTCTACATCAGAGCCCCAATTAAGCAAATTCACAAATATATATATATTTGCTATCTTTTCCATCTAGCACTGATTCATCCATTTAGTTTTAATTCAAGGGAAATATTGTTGAAAATGTTGCCCTGTGGCATTAACAATCATTGTCCTTTTCTTTCTTCTTTCCTGACAGAATTTCCATGATTTTACAGTAGTAATCACACTCCCATTCACCACGGACGTGCATTAGTACAGCAGTTCTACAGATGTGTCTCCCATACCACATACAAGTGGTCCATCAGCATGCTCAGGAAAGGAAAAGAAGGGAATGGAAAAGGAACAGAGAGGGAAGGGAAGGGAAGGGAAGGGGAAAAGGAAAAGGAAAAGGAAAAGGCAAAAAGAAAGGGAGAAGAAAGGGGAGAGTTAAAGGCAGTAGGAGAAGGAGAGGGAGGGAGAGGAGGGAAATGGAAGGGAGGGGAAAGAAGGGAAGCAAAGGGAAGAGAAGCAAGGAGAAAGGAAGAAGGTATTTTAAAAAGATAATTAGGACAAAAGATACAGAAATGTATGTTCTTAGAAAAAGACTATTTACTGAGCCTTCTACGTGTTATTTTCAGTAACTCCCCGGACACTCTGTTCTTTTCCTAATTGGTAGCTCTATGCGGTAGAGCTCCCTGTTGGGAACGTCACATTCACTAATCTTGTCAAAACTGGCACAGTCTTTTTGGTGGCACTACTAGAAAGACCATGCGGTTATACCAGTGTCTGGTATGTCTTCATTTTGCTCCTGGTTACTGGAAATCATGTAGCACTTTAAGAGCCTTACGTTTAACCAGAGATGAGGTACTTGCTAGGATCTGGAGGAATTAAAAGTGTCAGAAATCTTTTTTCATATAATATTGATTTCAGGTCGTGAGGAGACAAACTCTGTTTTGTTTTTTGGTTTGCTTATCATTTGGGTTGGTTACAGATGACTATTCAACTCACCTTAATTTGAAGACACTGATGCAAAGCGGTAAAAATACCTAGAGCAGTCTTGTCATAAACAAGTAATAAATTTCTAAAGAGCTTCTTTACTAACCCTGAACAATAGCTAGACATGCTATAGCTTGATAAGCAATATACAATTGTTTGGTATGTTTCAATTTAATTTATTTTTGCAATATTATACAGAGCACATGCTTTCACTTGTGCAAGAAAAAATCAATATCAACAGCATGTAAAATCCTTTGAAATGCACTTTTGAGGAATCATGTCCTTACATTTTATATTACATAAACAATATATATCTATTGATTAACCGCAATTGTTTCATGTTATCAAGATAATGTAAATTTACACAGGCTCTCCCAAAATCACAGGGTTTAATAAACGTTATGAATATGACCAAGCCTTTCAGCTGCAGCTAAGAAATGTGAATATGAGTAAATGCGATCTTTCCATTTCCCCAGGACTGATCCCATTGTGGATCTTCTAGTATAATTTATAGCAGTTTGTGGATTATTCAATTTATGCTGGCTGCTAACAGATTTAAAAGGTCAGTGCATCAGCTAGAGATCAGAGGGACGTAAGGAATCTTCCATTTAACCCCAGCCTCAAGGGAGGCCTTAAAGAGGGCTCGGGGCTCTCAACGAGGCATTGATGTATTGGGGGGACAGGGCGAGCGCTGCTCTCCAGCGCGAGGAGCCGCAGAGGGGCCGCGGGCCCGCGGCAGCCGCCCGCGCGGGGCCGTGAGGCGCGAGGCCTCCGCCCGCTCCTGAGAACGCGGCCGGGCGCTGCCTTTGCCTGCTGCCCTTCTAACAACTTCAGCAGTCAGAAGGACACACAAAATAAGCACTTTAACGCATTTCATTAAATTTGAAATGACTAAAAAGCAAATAAACAGAATTGCAAAAATCAGAACTGAATCTATCTTTTATTATACCTATTCCCAGATAGTCTTCCTATCATATCTTGATTTGGACAACCACATGAATATTGGCCACATAGGAATATAATCAATTCCAGTGCTTAAAAGTTAATCTTTTATAAAAGAAGTAGAAAGAAAAATGTAATTAAAAAGAGAATAGACAATAAAATGTTTAAGGGGATGGGTTTAATGCAACTCATTTTCACAAAAGTTTCAGTCCATAGTGAAATAAATTGAAATTCTGTAAGTTGAAGCTGACATTCAATTTATTGTGGAAATTTGGAGACAATAAATACGTTCTGTTAAAAGATCACAAGAAGCAAAAAAGAATAAAAAAGACAGAGGCTTTACATATTTCAGATTCCTTGAGAAGAGCACATCTGCCCTCTTGAGATGATCAGTTCTACCAGGTCCCTTTCCAGGGGCAAAGCGGAACAGTTTGTTTCTATGGGGTCCTCAAGTGAAATCCAGCTAAGATGATGCACTTTGTAAATAATCATTTAGTCTGAGTAAGAAAATTCAGAAATTATTACTTCCAAAAGAACTGGAGATTGAACTGTCAGAATCATATATTATTCATAATTGAAAAATGTTGACATTTGTGAGAAAAACATAGATTCCAATATTAATAGTGATACTAAACAATGTCTTCCCTCAACCATCAGACTTCAGTAATTACAAAAACATATTTGAAGAGGAAAATAGAGCTGCAGGCTTTTTTTTTTCATTTGAAATATTACTGTCATTGATAAAGACATGTAATTTCAAATAAAATTAAATGTCTGGGAGGATTATGTAGCAGTTCTCAGTGCTACAGGAAAAGGCAAAGCAAAAGAAACAGATTTTAAAAGGGGGCAATTCAATTTTCCTTGCGCTTTGAAGAATCTATGAAATTGCTAGTGAAAAGCTATTAGAAAGACAGGAGGTGAGATGTTGACTTCCAGATGGAACTGCACAAGAAAATATTTGAGAGAGCTCAGCATTGACGTACAACAATCTAGAAATGGATTAGCTCACTGAGACCATATGGGAAGAATTAACACGCGCTCTGTACGCCAACATAAATGTGGTAGGCTAAGGGAAGAAACAGAAGGGGTAAGAACTACCAAAAATAGCTCTGACAGAGAGGTTTATAAAGCAGCAGACAGTGAACAGTCACTGTCATGGAAGTCAATCCAGCAAGATTTTGAATCCCTGAAGAAGGTGCACCGCACTCTTCAAGATCTTACAGATTCCCTGAGTGGAGAGGGTTCTTACTGTAAGTGATAAATAATGTTTTCTCAATTTTTCTCAATGCTCACTGATCAACCAAGTAGCTAGAAGGGACCTGGATGGCTAAAAGTTAAGCACTGTGATAACTAATGTTTTAGACAACTGGCCTGCTGGGGAGAATCCAGATCTCTATATGAGGTGTGGAGGCTGCTGCTGTAGGGCACGAGGAGCCTGGTGCTTCAGACCAGGGCACAGGACAACTCAAACAGTGAGCTGGGAGCTGCCTGGGGGAAACTCACTCTTCATGCAGGCATCCACAGCTGGCTATTGGGAAAATGCTAAGACAGCCTGTTCGCAGCTCCTCTTTGATGCCTGAAACCTCACAGCACAAGACTATAGCGGGGTTCCTGCTTCAGTTTGGGATCTTAACTCTGAGGGCTTCTTCAAAAGTCTTTCTTTCAACAAGTGAGGAAGACGTCACTTCTTATTTCCTCAGTGCTATTTCAGAAGGATGCACTCCTGTGCTGTTTAATGTATGTTCTGGAAGAAGAAGGTGTACCTGTTTATTCAGGGGATTTGCCTTGGGGAGAGGAAAGAAGCAGAGAAGATCAAGGTGCTGACACACAGTACTTATGCAGTCTCTGCATAGGAAACAAACACCTGAAGGCCAAGGCTCATTATTCCAGTCCTACTGTTCTTGTCATCAGGCTAAAAATTTACACGTGTGTTTTTGCTATTTGCTGGCCCAGAGAACCTAGAATCCTTTTCTGTATAGTGCATACTTTTAAGAGGAGGAGATATCTCCTCAACCCAGAAAAGGCCTGTAGTACCTACTATTTAGGGCATTTGTTAGCTAGGAAGATGTGACAATCTGCTTTCGCTGACATGCAGAATGCAGCCTCAGAGGCTCTGGTGGATTCATTGCCTTCTTGGACTCAGACAAAAGCACTGGTTACCTAAAAATGTGCAGGCATGAGAGAGCAGAGAGTCATTCTGTTCTCCTAGGCCAAGACACTTCAGTCACGCAAAGAAACAACAGCTTTAGGCTCTACAAACTTTAGGTCAAAAAACAGTGTATTTTAAGTTAAAGCGGCCCTAGAATTAGGCAGTAACTAAGGTCAGATCTTGAGAGGTGAATAGTGGACACATGGGCTTATATTTTCAGTAAGCAACTCTTGGGGGCCCCTTTTCAGACTTTCCTGTAATACATCAACACGCTCTAGGTAAGGAAATATGCCCTGGCAGCACTGTTAGACAAATTTAACTGTAAGGCCAGCAACAACACGAGTACCACGTACTCCTAGAGTAACAACTGCCTAAATCGAAGGGCTGAGTACAACTCTCCCCTCTGCTGAGCCACCTGTATTCAGGGAACTTGTAGAATCATCCTTTCAGATTTCCATCCTTTTGTTTTATTTGATTAAAGTTGGTCAACAGGTTTAAAAGTTTTGATGCCTTCAAAGCATGATGCAAAAATCTAAGATAAAAGTAAAGGTTACTTAATATCAGTTAGCAAAGGAAGCCTTGTGGGGTTTTAATCCAGACAGTGGCAGCATGTTGTCCAAAATCTTCCTTTATTCAGTGGCTCCCATGCATATCAATTAACAGTTCACTGTTAACAAAAGTGTGAAAACACACAAAGCATAAGATAATTTCAGGTGACAGATTTCTCGCTTCAGGGCTGTGCATGAAAAATTTAACAATTCTTAGGTAAGCATTTATTCTAAATAGCACTTTCCTCTGCTTAAGTTATGCCTGAGCAGGAATTTTAGGTCCCTGGCATACTTAGCTTTCTATACTATAGCATTCGTCATGCCCGTTTGCACCTAAACTTTGTTAAAGTACGACCTTTTAGTTATTTAGGTCATAAAAAAAAAAACTTCTGTTATTTAGCCAACAGAAGTAAGGAACCTATTTGCTGCTGTTGTTATAGAAAAGGGGGTAAATGTTACTTTTCTTAGCGAGACTTTTTTGCCAATTAATGTACAGCTTCTTATAGAAGATCATGTAAATTGCTTTAAAAATTCCTTGCTGCTACTCCTCTGCTTTCTGCTTACTTTCAACACATTATAAAATTTTCTGTCTAAATCATTTCTTTTGTGCTTTTTCCTTTACTCACTTCAAAACAATATTTATAATATGCAATATTATAACCTTTGGCCAATTTAAAAATGCATATGCAGTTAAGAATACACTGATATTAGTTTATATCTTGCTACTTCAACAAAAGTTCTTCCACCCATCCATCTATTCCAGCTCTGAAACCACCAGCTGAGAGTTTTCAGAGGCAGCAGCAAAACTCATCTGCAGAGCTGGAAGAGTGATGCCCTTGCTGGATGTGTCCTATTCAGCACATCCTCCAGGGTCCTAGAGGCTGCTTTGTACCCGCCTTGACTGTTTCTTTCCACCCATCTGCAAGGGTCTTCCTTGTGTCATGGCTGCTTAATTTCCCTAAATGCCTTTGACGAGGGGTTTTGTTAAAAGCCTTTCAGAAATCCAGATATGCGGTATCAACCAGATCAAGCCTATCTGGTCAGAGTACATTTATCCATACTTTTTATAAATTTTATAATTTACATCGTTTATATAATTCTGTAGATTTTTACAATTCTTGCTTAACCACACAAACCAAGACAGACACATCCAGAGTCACCGATAAAACTATCATGTTGCCCTGGGAATGACCTGTTTTAAAATTACAGGTGTGGTATTCTAAACAGAAGGTATTTGGCTGCATAATCAACTTTTAAAATAGGTCTGAGTTTAAAAATGCTGCAAAGCCATCTCCTAAAGGGGACTACCTCCAGCTTCTAAAGTAATGCCAGCCTCGGCATAGCACTAGCAATCCCATCATCATTTTGGTAAGAGAAGAAGAGCTTTTAGTATGCAAATTAGCAAGAAAAACGTTTTGAAGAAATGCATCAGGTTAGAGATGTAAATGAGGCCTAAAATGTCTCATTAGGTTTTGAATTGCCCTTCTCTTCTGCTGTTTTTTTTTTTTCTTCTTTTTGTTTTCTAAGCATTATAAATCTTGTGGGCTTTGGGGGCAATTTTCTTGCTTGACTAAGCCAGCAAGGGCCTTTCCAATAATAAATTAGCAAAGTGCCTCTCCAAATTCACTTCTGCAGGAAAATATATAGTGAAATGAACAGAACTATTTAGCTTCATTTACAGAGTATTTCATGTTTTTCTCACATAACATCTATTGATACCATTTTTAATGACTCCAGCAAATTCTGGACTCCATTTGTTATGCTTATTTTTTTTTTGTTTAAAGTGAAATTCAGTATTTTAACACAACAAAAATATATATCTAAAATTTATCTCTCTAAAAAATATATATATTTGAAATAGAGAATGTTTTAACTTAATAGAGAATAAGTCTTTGCTATAGAACCCATTTAGGTTAGTTACTACTTTTAAAGGGAATAATTACAAAGCTGGCTAAGTATAACACTTCAAGTTCACACATAATGTGAATTACTGTACTTGACCCTTCTTTTCCTTAATTTTTTCACAAAACAAAAGTGCCTCAATGCATTATCATAGTGTTGCTGTGAAGATACTCTGACACATCCCAGGATTGTTCTACTTGTGGATTTGAATAAATCGAAATGAAAGGAAAGGCAAAACCACACATGAAAAAGGCTCTTATGCTTGGTGTGTCAGGGTTCTGTGAAACAGTACTTATAAAACACCTGCAGACAAATGACATTTTTCATGGAAGGTACCTGATATGGTACCATACCTGCAGTATGGTAAACAGCTTGGTGCAGGTTTTTGTATGGGAAAGAGACTCTCCACATTATTGCAACTTGCAGAATCAGAGCTGAAGCCACATTGGTTAAAATGGGTAAGTGAAGACTCATTCTTTTTTTTTAACCACAACTATATAAGCCAATTTTATCAAAATCCCGTTAGCCAGCAAAGCTTCTGATGGTTCTAGTTATTTCTAGCAGTGTATTCTATTGATACATATGTATCTATGCACTGTTCATTCCCAAACACAAACACATACATAACACCACAGTAAAATTTATCTTTCCCAAAATACTTAACACAGGTCCATCATCTACTTACATAAACCCAATTTACAGTGTGATCAGTTCAGATGATTATAAATATACATATATTTGATAGCCGTGGTCCTCTAATATTCTCGCCTCTAATATTCTCGCCTTTTGGTGCAAGTGCTTTTTTCCTTTAGAGGTACTACTGCTGCTTTTTCAGCAAGAAGAAACTTTTTCTTTGGCATATGATACTCAGTGGATTGAAGTTCCTTACACTTCTGCTTCTTCCCTTTGTGCTTAGTAAATAACTTGGAGCCTTAAATGAAAACTAGATACGAGAGACTGTAGTGATTTCTATGACTCTGACCAAATGATAATGAAGGGATTTTTATTTGTTTGTTTGGTAATTGCCCACTTCCAAGGAAAATTCCTTCTCCCATGAAAATTTTGCCTGGAGTGCATGTTATACTAGGAACCTACGAAACATGCTTACGCCTAAGTCAATGATGCTGAGAACGTCTGGCTGATTCTCAAAGGGTAAAATCCTCTGATGGTTTCTAATTTAGCAACTTGGTGACTGAAATGTGCTGCATCATCTTTAGCGATTCTGTCTAGAGGGCTTGTGGCTGTTGCCTGGATATAAAGGAATATGAAATTTTAAGAATATGAGTTAATCCTTTAATGGTCTTGAAGTCACAGCTACTAACACAGAAACAATCAATATGCACTCTTCAGAGCAAAGGGAGAAGAAATAATAAGATCATGTCCTTGCAACCTCTAAAATCTACTTCTATTCATAATCATATTGCAGTGCACAGATAGGAGAAGAAGCTAAGAAATCCTGTGAGGAGCATTTTAAAATGTTGCTTTGTAAAGTTTTGTAAATTATTTAAAAATATATCAGACAAAACTTAGCCCTGGACCAGCAAAGAGATTTGGATGAATAAACCTTTTCACTAGAGTCTTGCCTGCAGGTTTGAGAGTTAGAGGATATTGCTCCTTTTAAATATCAGCATACCTCCTAGCTATGATAGGAAATTGAAGTGGATACAGATATAATTAATGTCTCCTAACCATAGCTTTTTTCTTTTATGAAAAAAACTTATTATTACCCTTTTGAAGTATTCCATGCAAACACTGTCCTCCCCTGATGGAGACTTTCCTTTAGTGCCCTCTGCTAAATGAATTATTCTTGTTCAAAACCTCTGCTGGATGTATTCATTTTGGCCACAACCCATCACAGGGTATTCAAGTTACCTCATCGAGAGTTCATCACTAATTAAATATCTATAGGAAACTTTCAGATGCATCTCACAGCTTTGACAACTATTTCATCTTTTGCTTCATGTTCCAAACAGCATAAAACCAAATTTCCTTTTGAAAATTACACTGTTTTAGATGTACCTACACTTTTCCCAGGAGTATACTCAAACATTTCCGAAAGAGAGAAAGACAGTTTAGGCTTAGGGTCCCAAAGCTATAAACCACAATAGTCGTTGGGACTATCTGGGGTCGTGTGGACAGAGGCCTGGATGCCACCTGGTTAAAGACCTGACGCCCTGAAAGAGCTCGGTGCCACGTCCAACCTGCCGGACAACACACAGCTGGTGGCCGCTGCTCCTGAACGCAGTTACAGGATGCTCTCCTCTGGCTTTTCCTACATTTTCCCAATATGAAGATAGAAATAAAAAACTCATGCCCATTATTCACTCCTGTATTCAAAGGAAAGTATGCTTCACAGCCATTAACGTTTACATATCCCAGGAAGAGACACAGGACAAGAGAGCACAGCACAGGATGTAGTGAGATCATATGTTTCATATGAGACTGTCTCATAGTCAATGATAACAGCTTCAACTGTGAATTCTGAGGTTGGCAATAAAATTTTCTCATCTGTAAACCCTTCTCGCTTCATTTTGTGCTGCCCATTCTTTCACTGAATCCCCCAATATACAGAACTTCAGATTGTGCCAGACATTTTCTTTTCAGCCAATCAAGGTTCCTGGATGAATAAAATCCATATTAGATATTCATTTCTTATTGAAGAAATACTTTTGGAATACTGAAATTTTTGGCTGAAGGCATTATTTTTTTAGAGACTACATACATGCATGCATATATATGTGTGTGTGTGTATATATGGATATATATATATATATATGGATACCCTAATTAATTCAGAAGTGGAATGCACTGGAAACCTGTAGGAAATGAATGTCAGCACTCACCGGGAATGCAGTGAGGATGCTCTCTTCTGGATAATAAGAATCCAGCTCTGTATGAAGGATCCTTCAGGTTGGTACATTAATTACACCGAGCACTCCTCGGCGCCTGGTGCTTCAGGAGCGCTGCAGAGCCATGTGCTACTGCTCACAACAATCGCACTTCACACACTTTGTTCTTGAGACTGACAAGGGCTGTCATGTTCAGTTGTGTTTTTAAATTGTCAAAAGAAATCAACTTGTAGGAAATCTCAGGCTCACATGTTTATTAGAACGGCTGGCTGTCTGATTCCAATCCATTTTTAATACCTCCTCACTAGTACCCATCATTTCCAAGCCATCAAGTAGAAGGGGCACCACATGCTTCTCTCTTGCTCAGATTTATCAGAGCTTATTCTTAGAATAACACTGAGCAGCGCCTCTAGCCCCCATCTTTCATATTAGTGTTGGCAAATCCACCTTCTAGGTATATTAATAGTGCTTATTATTGTCTGCAGTACCAAAAGTTTTATAATTTTAAAATTTATTTTAAAGCAACTAATCTTTGAAAAATAAGAAACTGATTTTCATTTTTACCAGGGTAATTACAGTGCAGCATGTTAAGAATATGGACATCAGTCAATAGTTAAAAGTCACAATGATTATTTTACAAGCTGCCTTATTTCAGTGTGGACTGAATATGCAAAATTCAGTAACAGACGCTTTGTCTCACCATCAAAACACAGTGCTATAAGAAGTGTTATGTGTTTTACAGTATCATTCCTCTTTGGTTTTAACTTAGAGCAGCACAAAAATACTTGACTCTAATTAATTGAAAAAAAATATTGACAACAGTTGCTAAAGTTTCCACATAAACTAAGATATTCAAGACCCTGACCTTGTCCTGATTTTTTGCTACTGATAAGACATACCTATATTGCCATCCTAAATGTACCAAAACCAGCACAAGACTGTAACAGATACACATAAACATATCAGTAAAGCACACTTTGGAGTACAACTCTACAGCTTCACTTGGTTAATTATAAATCTTGAGAATGTTTTCACTGTTGTAGAGAAATACATTTATAGCAAACGAGGCAATACATCTGACTCCTGATTTAAAAATTATGTATAGCAAACTCAAACTGTCAGGATCACCAAATGGCCTATTCTAAATGCCCAATACAAAGGGCTAAGTGTCTTTGGAGATAAGCACTCCAGCTGAAATCAATGATTTCAGTAGGTCTATGCTGTTTAGGAGCGTGCAGAAGGATGGCAAGCTCAGAGAGATAGCAATGGGAAGAAGTAGGTGGTCAGATGAAGTAATTGTGGTGAAGGATTAAGGTGATTAGGGTTAATGTGATACCATACGGGTCATTCAGCACAGATTTTCTTGCCATGCACTTTGTGGATTTTTTTCTTTGAACTGACAGTTTCAATTATCGTAAAGGGCAAAACTAGTCCAAATTAGTATCAGTTAAAAAAATATAAACCGGTAAATTTTCCTAAATGAAGATAATTCTGTAAAACTTGAGGAATATTTTGTTTATTTGAAAAACAATCTGAGTGCTTTAAGGCCCCAGCTGCTACGAACAGGGGGATTTATTCCCATTTGCCTTCCCCTCTGCCTCTTTCTCAGTAGCGCTACATTACCTGTGCTCCCAAAAAACGGCAGGAGGGCTAAGTTCAACTACATTTTTGTCTCTCAAAACATGACAAAAATGCTACCTGAATCACGTCCATAACATCTCACGGAAGGTCGAGGATATTCATACGTAACAAGCTTTCTTGGAGACTAGTTTGATGTTGTCTAATGTACCTGCTCAAAACAGTGAGTTTGAAACAAGATATCAAATTGATCACTAAGGCACTGGAAGCTGGACCTCTTAAGGAAGAAGCATTTTTAAGAGTTTGACTGTTGCATTCATAAGCACCCCTTGCTGGCTACAGTCAGTCAAGAACTTGTCACTAGCTGTACATGCAGCATGCGCTTTACTGACACCATCTCCAACCAGGGAAAAAATATACTGATGGCCATTCTCAAAGGATGAGATGTTAAAAAATATTTATAAAATAATAAAAAAAAAGTCAATAATACCAAAGCTCTCTGTTGCAAAGTGCCAAGGATTTCAGGAGAGAATGCAGTTTCAGATCACGCTGCTCCTGTTTCTTTTCCCAACATTTTGACAGTCTCGTCAGAGGTCGGTGAAAAACTCACACGAAGCTTCATTGCAAACAATAGCATCCAAAATCAGAGCACAAGAAGTAATAACACGGTGGAGTCGAGCTCTTTGGGAAATATGTCAGTTCTGGCCTGGTTACCTGATTAGACAGGAGGTGTAGACAAGTGCTTAGGAAAGTTGGGTGCTGCTGAGGCAGAGCCCGGGTGTGCAGAGGCAGCGCTGCCTCATGGACGCCTCGGGCTGGCCGCAAGGGCAAGGCCTGCTTCCCTTCGCAGAGGGAAGCGCCTCCCTTTGCCCCAGCAATGGTCTTACTTCCCTGACTGCCATAGTTTCCTCCAAAAACTGTGTATGCTTTTTGCATAGAGCGAAGGGCAAAAGAAAGAAGTGGCGTCCTACATAAGGACTGTGGTGTTTTCCTCATAGCGACTCCTCTACACCTCCTGTAGCACCAGCACGGTACCGGGCTAAGGAGACTGCGCTTTGCTCCAGGTTTCTGTCACTGGCTGATAAATTACACTGGCCAATACACTGCTCTGATTCTGCCCCTTTTTATGGGGGGTATGTTTAAACTAGATTTGATCAAGCTTTGGGAGCTGAGTTGCAAGCTTGTGACAACAGACTGAATATCCTGGAAATGCAAGCTTTGCCTATGGCTCCGTCTCAACAGCTGGCCACCAGGTGATCAGAAAGAGATTTTACATGGGATTTTGTTATTTTACCTGAAATATTATGACTGAATTGTTTACAGAATAACATGATAAAGATCTCTGAGGCCCTAAGACAAAGTATATGAAATCCAAAGTTGGTATCTACTTACAAGAGCTGACACCACTGACAAAGAAAAAGTTTCTGGCTTTGTTTTATACACTCATTTGAAGACATAGTAATAACTCATAGTCCAGTCAAAGAAGTTCAGATGAATAAATTAATTTTGTGACTTGGTCTTCCCAACCATATAGATGAGGTAAAGCTTTTCTTTATGGAAGCCTTTGAATTTAAAGGAAGATAAATAAAGTCTAAAGGTCCACTAATTTACATTTTTTTACCATGACAGGAATGACTGAATTTTGCAAATCAGTGTGTTACTAAATAATCAAGGAAAAATCAAGGCTAGAAAAGAACTAACACTAACGTGAATTTATTTCTATGTTTCAATCTATTATATAAATAGATTCAATCTATTATATATTAGTTTATGCTATGATACTCTGAGACCCTGTATCATGCCCAGCCTGTTTAACAAAGTAATTTTTTTTTTCTTTTGGGGGGGGGTATTAAGAATGCATTATATAGTTTCAAAGATAAACTGTTTTTTGAATCACTGTTATAATAATTGGCACTATTATCTGTAGTATTTTGTTAGTGAGAGATTGAAGACAATTAGTATTAATAAAACATACAGTTCAGAATAAATAACACTAAACTCACAGTAAGTAGCTTTTAAATGAAATTGTCAAACTGACACGCTTGGGACTGTTATGTAAATGAAGATTCGAAACAATCAGCATAATATAACATAAAGCAACAAGGTACTCATTAACAACAACTACATCTCCAAAGCCTGAATGATAGAATAGCAGAATTTTCTTAAATAAGTGTGGATGAACAGCTATCAGCTATCCCCCTACACTAGTTTGGAAAATTATTTTTCTTTTCCTGTGCCAGTAGTCTGTACCACAATGTGTTATTAAAAAGAAAAACTTATCAGGGATTCTTAAACATATTGTTTATACACATTCAGTAAATCTCATGAGTTATGTGTATATATATACATATAACAGAAATGTTATGACTCCCTGGTCATTATATTAACTATGCCTTCAACCTTCATTAATTTAATTTACAGCTTAGTTGATTGGATATAGCATTTAACATCATTTTGAAGGTTTAAGAATTGCAGAAGCAATAATCCTTTGGGTATTTTGATCACTAGCACACAAGTATGGAACATACTTTGTGTTCAAGGGGAACCTTTATCCAGGATGCAAAGCTGGAGCTGAATTATAATCGTCTTCAAAAAGATTGCAGGCCTGTGGGTATTAAGCTTTACACTCACCAAGCTCAGCCAAAAAAAGATTTATGCAATCTACTCTGGGACCTGAAACTTATTCATACAGTAGATCTGATAAGCGCACTCTGAGACCTTGAAGTTTATTTTCATCAGAAGTTTTGCATTCAAGGACTCAACCATTAGACCTTTTCAGTGTTGATCAAAAGTGCTTCATTATGAGCTCAAACCCAGACACTCTCCAAGTACGAAATACTTACCAAAAAAAAGAAAAAAAAAGAAAGAAAAAAGAAAAAAGAAAAAAAAAGCCGTGTACCTCTTAAAATAAAAATGAATCTTGAAAACCTAAAAATAAGCTCTGATATTTCAGACAGCAGTCAAGATTTTCTCTCCTCCTGCTTGTCTGGAAATGGTTTGTCACATATATCTGCTTTCCAATCTCAGGTTGTTTACTGCATGGAAAGACAATAAACTATATTGTTCATAGCTTTATGGTATCCAGTGAATGAGAGAGTGAATTCTGTACAAGCTGGGACTGCCCAAACTAAATGAAGATCAACCATCTCACGATTAAATTAATAGAAAGAATAGTTTTATTAGGCACTTACTTAAACTTAGCCATCTTCCTCCTTCTAGACAGAAAACCTCATGGATCATTTCTCTATACTAAATTCTTTAAATTCTTTTATTTTGACCGGTGGAGAGCTCAAGCCATCTAAATGCAGTCTTTCTGTCAGCTTTCCAGGATCACATTCAGAGTTTAAAATTAAGCCTTTTAAGACTAACAGATTTTTCAAGACTACAAATGTTTACACCCTTTTTTTCCTTCTTAACATATGTAGCAGCAGCAGGAACAATAGCTGTGATGTTTCAGGTTCGATAAGTTTATATACTTTAGGTGTGCCTATCCACTCCAAATTACAGATTTGTTTTTTTCTTGTGGCCACAATAAATGGGGAAAAAATCTGTAGAAATGTAGACTCTTGGATTCATACAACTTCATACAACTGAGAAAATGTACAAGTCCCCTTGTTACCATTTTCTAGACAGATCTGAAAAATCTGTTGGAAAAGCAAAATAAATATATTGCTAAGCTATGAAATGTATCATGGTAAGTCTTCACTGCTCTGAGCCATAAACTCAGGCCACTGATTTATTTTAAGCAAAGTCTTCCTTTTTTCCACCAGCTTTTAAACTGCAATTTTTCATAGAGCAAATGTCATTTCTCCCCGCTATGTTATAAAGCTGAAAGAAGAAACTCTATGAGCAATTTCAGCTAATTCTTAGAGCTGGAGAATGCCACTTTGTGGTAACCGTGTCAAAGCCTGCTTCGAAAAGCAGAAGTTCAAAACAACAACAAAATCTGTATCTCAGATAACAACAGGAGGCCGAAGCCATCACTTTGGCTCAATTCACTAATTCAGTCCTCAAGTTCAAATATTCATTATTTCTGTCAAGTCCTCATTTTGAAAGGTGCTTTTTTCCCCTCTTTGATCTACAGTGCTTATATTCTGTGCTTTATTGCTTTGATGTTTGTTGAAGAACAGTAATTGTTATTGCATGTTAGAGAACGGCCATTTAAAGCAAATACTTTTTGATGAATAACCTCTTAAATTAGTCCTATATACTAAAACTTACAGATTTGTGCTACATATTCTCTTATCTTCCTAAAAAAAGGTTTCTGTAGATTAATAAAAACTGTTTTGTAATAGCTTATTTTACAGTTAAATCAGCTTTAAAGGTCTATTTAGAGTTAGTATTTTGGAAAGCAAATAAAGTATATGTTCTGTGGTGGCAGACCAAAATGACCATTTGTCACAATGGTAATGTACTCTATCCTAGAAGCATATTCTATGTTCCTATACATCAATTCCGAATGCCATTTACATACATCAATTTTTTGGCTGTGTGGACTGATTACAGTGACAAACAAATTACCACACCTCGAAGTACCACAGGCTGGGTTAGATGTACCTGGCTTGCTACACAGCAGCTCCTCCAGAGCAAGAGCACTGAACAGAAACCAACAGCCACTTGCCACTAAACTGAAAAGAGACGCCCAAGTAGTGAGAAGGAAGGCTGAGACTCTGCATCAGGGCTTAAACAAAGGAACCAGTATGTCTTAAGATTTAAACTAACTCAAATTCTCAGCTGGTGAATTTTAGCCACAAGTTTGTGATGAAAGGCGCAAGAACCAATTAGTCGGGAAACAGCCAACAGAAGCTGGGGGCTGCAGATGCTCCTGGAAGAAGGGAGCGGAAGCAGCAATTTGGATTAATATAAGACAGAAATGAAAACGAAAGAAATCAAACCAGAACATGAACAATAACAAAGGCAGCCCCACAAATAATTGCTAAATAAACCCACTAAAATGTCAAATAAACAAAAGATCAGAAAAAATCCCCTGAATAGTGAAGGAAATAAAGGAAAAAGGAAAAAAACAACAAGCCAACAGTCTAAAACTAGAAAGCATAAAGCTCTTACCAGCAGCCAGAA
>NW_010581927.1:96217-122285 GCF_000705375.1 Tinamus guttatus | reverse complement strand
GCTTGACAGCAAAATAACTGTTTTCATCTTTACATTACTTTTTAGTCATACCTTGGGAGCTAAATGCAAATCTGTGCTGTGAGCCCTTGGCATTGCATATTGCATGGCAGTGCAAAGACACCAAAAGGCTGCATCGCCTTTACCTTACAGGAAGAGATGGCATTGTGCAAACAGGAATAATATGCCTTTTCTATTGCTTAGTCAGTCTTGGCAGGCCATTACATTTTCTATTCAATCATTTAATTATCATCTTGTTTGTGACAATAGCAAAGTACATCTTGATTAGTATATATCAGGTATGAATGATTCACAAATCATAAAAGTTGCCTTATCGACAGCCATCAATTTGAAGACATGATCATTCATGGAGATAAGTAAAATAAAGTTTGCAGGGAATAGCAGCAGTTTTATTCAATCCAGGGGGATTATGGCTTCAAAAGTCCCACTGAGCCAACTCAGTGGTTTTAACAGCCATTAAAAGTGGGAATCCCTTTTCCTCTATTCCATGCTCCTCATCTCCACATTAGCGTCAGACCCCTCTGAAAGCAAGCTGAACTCTCCCCGCAAAAAACAAACAAACAAACAAAAAAGAGAATGCAGGAAACCCCAAGAGAAAGCTGCTATTTTTATTAAAGAGTAATGTAGCTCAGAAAGGGGTTGAACAAATACCATGGCTACTGAACAGCACGGGCCAGGATTGCTTAGCAGGAAGCTGGGGAAGGAAGCACCAGAGCAGGCAGGGAAGTGCCGCATGAGCCCTCCCATCCTTAGGGCATGGGGAGGAGCTGTCCCCGGGTCAGACACGGGCGCCTGTGTCACCATGTCACATGCAGCCCTCCTGCTTCTGGCCGGTGGCTAGTGAACGTGCAGTGTAATTAAACTCGATTATACTACGTTTCCCAACAAACCTAGCTCTAGAATAACAGCTACAGGTTACTAAACAAGTTTCCAGGGAAGAAAAGCTTGATTTTGAGGAGATACATATAAGATCCTTATCCACTTTCATTCCCAAAATGTCATATTCTAAATCTAAGACTTCAGGTTGATGGGGACAATTTAAATGGTCAAAAATCTGTCACATATCAGTGGGATTTCTGACAGAATCCAGCCAGTACAATCTGAACAGCTGTTCACGTGGACACACATGCTCTCGCTTATTTCTCTAAAAATAACTTCACCTTCATTGCCTCATTTATTTATGTCGGTTGGAAAAAGCTTTTATTCTGGAGAAGCAGGGAATTTTTTTAATCTTCTAGATTAAACGGGGAATAGATGACAGCCAGGAGTATAACAGTTTGTCTTAAAGTGTTGCATCTCTCTTTTTTTTTTCACTAAAAAAACACAACACCGTAATTCAAAAGGTCAAGTTTGATCAAAATGCAATATTATAACCCTAACATGTCTGGGATATGCCATTCTTTCTCTCTCCTAATGAACACAAAACAACCTTCTAACTGAGATCTCTGTAAGAAGCTAAAATTCATGGAAAGAGAGAAAGTGAACGACTACCTTAAAATTACTCATTCACCTGCCCAGCAGGATTATGTTAAAAGATATTTTGATCTAAAGAAAATAAAACACTATCTCTGTTCCTGTGATTATCTGTTCTATGTAATCATATATGTCTGGGTTTTTGGTCTCTGTGTAATGCATATGTAGTTTCTCTTGTAATTAATTTGTAGCAATAAAATCAAGTATTATCTTATCATGAAAACTGCACAAAGGTTGCAAGCTGCAATTCAAAGGGTAAATTAACAAACCATCAAAGAAAAAACTGGAGCTGTAATGAAAAGAAACCACATTATGCTTGATATTTGGGGTCCTTTAAGAAATTTGACCACACAGAGATACTGTCATTTTTGATGTCTCTTTTGAAAATAACTTCCGTAAGATAAGGATTTTATAAACAATAGTACTGCACATACATAAACATGCACATATATAAATGCACACCCACACCCACGAATACTTCCTCGATATCTGACAGCTAGTGAAAATGCTTTGTGAGTGTTAGAGCAGACACAACGTCCAGTCTGAAACAGTCTATCTATCAAAATACGACGGGATGCCGCTGTGCTATTGTCGAAGTCCTAGATGAAAGGTCAAACTGAACATTTGTCCCTCCATTATGAAAGCTATGCCTGTGCCTCAGAGCAGATCAGGACACTGATCAAATACTTTGATCAGTGATATCTTGCAGCGCGGGTAAGAATGACCAGCTGTACAACAAGATGATTTTGCTGTTAGTTCTGTAAAAGGGATTCCAGGGTTAGAGAGAAACTCATGCTCAACATGAGTCAACAAATACTGCGCTGCTCTGAGAAGGGTAATCTGATGGGGAACAAAAAGTGAAAGAGAGCTTGCCAGCCCTTCCATCCTACCCGGCACTGGTAACTCCCCAGCTGAATACGGGACAAATTTTAGAAATAGAGCTTTCAGAATATGGACCCATTGCTACAACTCAGGCCTAGAATACATGAATTTAGAAAACCAGAAAGAAGAAGAACAAAAAGTCAACTTGTGGAGCAAAGGGTGAGGGCTAACACATGAACACAGAGAATGGAACAGAGGACAGATCAAGAGCAACGGGAAAAAAGAAATGCATATACCCTGGCAGAGCCACTTGATGGAAGACATGGCTTTCTGCTCTGCATTCCAGCAGTGAATTGTTTTACAATTCCCTCTTGAGATAAAAGTTCCACAGGGAGTTGTGGAGAATGCAGTCTAATTTATTTTAATGATCAGAGCAGTCAATTAAGTGCCTACACTTATAAGATAAGGACTTTTTATGCCTGGTCATTTTCTTAATAAAGATTTCTCTAAACATGGGCATACTGGCATTTGGGAAATGTGAGTAGCCATTATTCTCTTAATGACTAGTAAATTCAATACAGGTATTGTAATTGTGTCCTTCAAAATAAGACTCTTTGTTTCAGGTCCTTATGATTTTTACAAAAGCCCAGCATTTCGTCACAGTTTTCATACTGTATTCTGCCTAAACCTGTTCTCCTTAAGTATCTGCTATATACAGTCTGTTGAAACAGGAATTTATTTTTCTGAGCAGACAAAATAAAAATGCAAATGTTTGTTTTCATTCCAAAATGCTTGGAAGGGATTCATTTTAAACATTTGTTCTCCTCCAGATTTTAATGGAGAAATGTATATTTTAACTGAGAAGTCATATCCATTATAATGTTGAAGGAAACATAAAAAGGGCAACTTTTGGGGTAAAATATTGAAAAAAACTCTTTGAGTTTGTAGAACTGAGAAAGGGCTGCATGTGTACGCTGTGCTTTAAGAACCAGACACTTAAACATCAATTTTTTACCAATACTATCACCTACCATGGTAGATGAGCAGATTTACACAAACAGACCCAGAGACTCCTTGTAGGCAGATGAGCTGCAAGATTCAAAGCGGACGAGCAAGGAAAACAGCCCTCAACAGCAGCAGACTTCAACAGCAGCTAAGGGCAGCCTTCGGCTGCCAGAAAATACAGCTACTCAAAACATTTTTAGAACTCCTAAACGTTAATGACCCAGAAGTTTCCATTTACAGGCTCTCCTTGGACATTTTCAAGACTGAACAGCTTCTTTCCCAATTGCTTCTTGCAATACTCCCTGATTCTTGCTACCGTGCTGCAATAAGAGGAACCTGTGTTTTAGCACAAAAGAGCAGATCCTTCTGCATCATCAATCTCAGAAAACAGAGGCTGGCAGGTAGGGAATATGTGAGTGTTACAGAGGATCAGAGGCTTCTCCTTAATCCCTTTCCCATTACGCTGCTTTCCCACATTTTTGGTGATGTTGTGACACGTTACGTCATGTTCCCCTTCCTGCTTTAGCTCTCAGCATAACGTGTGTGAAGGTCCTCTGCTCTCTCTTTTTGTTTTTCGTCTTGCTCCTATTAATGTACCCTGCTAGGTTTCCATTTCACTTCACTCTTCCTAATACAAGTAAATTCACAAGCAAATATAAGTTAGTGAAAAATGCAGTAAATTAGAAATATATGTTTTAGATCTCAATTTATCTGCTTTTGAGTTTCTTCATAAGACTACCCTGCTTCATTTCTTTCCACATATTATATATTGCTCAGTTCCTTACTTTATTACTATGTTATTATAATAGCATTAGATCATAAAAATAAAAGGCAAACACAAGATTTAAATGGTAATGTCAAAATACTCACAACCGGGAATGCCAAAAATTAAGATTAATGCTAATTCATACATTTAAACAAACAAACAAACAACAACAAAAACTTCTCAAATACATCATCACTTGCTATTTGCTATTCAGCAAAACATTTCATTTTGTTCAGGTAGCATGTCTCCTGATTCAAACTGGTTGGAATTGACAACTTCTAACTGAACAATTTAAATTATAAAATAATAAGTTACAAGGAGATGAAACTAAAATCTCACACGCAAATACAGGCAATTATATGTAATGCTATATATGGTCTACCCATGATTAAAAACCCATCCGAAGAGTCACAGAGATGTGAATCACAGGTTCTCTCCAGACATTTCTCTTGGATACGAGTCTACCAAGTGGTGTCCCCTACAACCAAACAGATAAATGTGGGAAGTTTAGGCTGGTTTAGGCTGAACAAGCAAATGAGAATTTTCCTCCTCCTTAAGCTTTGAAGAAAACTTTTTCTTTGCTCATTCTCTTCGTCTCTGATACCAAAATGTTTGTCTTTCTCCAAAGACAAAGCTGTAGTTCTGAGACATTACTTAAATAAACAATACTTCTGCTTGTGAAAATGTTAAGAATCACTCCGAAACTATACATCCAAATGCTTGGGTCAGCAGACAAAATTCTTTAAGTTCCACATAATCTTTTATACCATGACAGTAAGTCCAAATATCTCAATAATTTCCATAGGAAATACTTGGAATGTCTAACTAAAATTTACAATATGGCACAGCTACTTACTTTTGCAAGGTAGCATTCCAACTCAGTTTTGAATACACACAACATAATTCAGACTTTAAAAATAAAATAAGGAATAACTATTGTAATTTTAATGAAAATCTTCCTCTTGTATACACTAGATACTACCCAATTTAGAAGCAATAATAATTTTAAAATTAAACACGCCTATTATAAATTCAATCAGCCACAGCAAAAGAAAAATTATTCTCTGGGAAATGGATTTTACTCATTACTGAAATTTCACTCATTAGAATTTACTCTCCAAAACAGCCATAAATCAGCAAGTTGATTTTTCTTAATGAGACATTTAACTGAACTAAAATATTGCAGAGCAACAGCATTACATACTGCACCATCAAACTCAGAAATATTTTTTAACATAATGCAATAATTCAAATCAGCCTTTTATTTCAGCATTCTTTATATGCAATATTTTTCAACTATATTAATAGTACACTTACTCACTTTTAATTGGTCAGATTCTGAGAGTTGAAGTCAATGGGATCCTCAGTGTTACTATGCAGAAATTAATTTGCTGCATATTTGTTCATACTATTATGGTTGTTTACACGTAACTGGACTAATGACAAATAAGGATATAGGCAAATTACTGCTTTCAGTGACATTCAGATGTGTTTGCAAAAAATGTAAAATGGTTTATGAAAAAAATAACATATCAGAACAAAAAATCATAACAACAATTACATCAAGTATCTTGGGCATTACTGGAAAATTTATTTCTTTGCACATATATATATATGTATATATGCATATACAAAGAAACAACAGCAATTAGTGATGCTAGCACTGAAATGCATTTTCCAGTCATAAATGAGGCAAAATCTCTGTTTTGAAAAGATCATTCTGTGGTCTCACTCTTGCAGCCTAATCTGTGCTTGCAAACCAACTTGAAATGTCAAAAAAAATAAAGTTAAAAAGAAGGTTGTTAGAGAAGTACACATCCATTAATGAAAGCTAACACTTGTACCAGTAAAGGTACAAACGGAGATATTCCAGAGGGTGTGAAAGGGGAGCAACCTGCATTACAGGTGCACAAAGAGCAAGAGGAACAAAAGGAGAGCTCCGAATAACAGGAGTACCTCACTGCAAGCAGGAAAGATGGGCTAAAGAGAACTTTCTTCTTAGACTTCACTGCAAATCATAATGAAAAATAGATTTGTATAACGGTAATTAATGAAGAAAGCAGTCATGAGAAAGTCTTCGGAAGGACAGCAGATTAAAGATTATTTAGACAATTTAAATGTATCAAAATTAGCAGGCCCAATGAAATTTAGCCTGTTGTGCAAGGATAAGCATTACTCACATATGAACTATTAGCAGCTAACAGTTCATTATTAGCAACTAATAGGAAATTCCAGTAGAGTGAATGGCAAATGAAAGCATGTGCTACTAGGAGAAACACAAACACACAATTTAGGAAGAGTGGATTTGGATTTGCTTCCAATACCTTGTGACTTGCTGGAATAATGAAGCCATTTTAACCATTAAGCTGTGTAACACCCAGTCTTGCTGAAGTCAACTCCCTACTGAACTGCCTAGGATCAAACTCAGAATCACTGGCACACTGATATCATGCCAGAGGTCTGTTACAGAAATATGAATGTAAAAAATGATGCTCCAAGACATATGAGGGTGGAATAGACACAGATTAGGGACTATCTACTTGGCTTCAAGCTAAAAAGAGAAATTTCATGGGGCTCTAGTAACACAGATCTGCCTCCACTAACAGAGATGACTCTACGCTACCAAACTGGTTCTTCTCGGGCAAAGCTTTGCCCTATTGTAGCTAAATTCCTGTCTGATTCCAAGAGGATCATCACAGCTGCCTTGAAGAACAGAATTCAAATAAAGATCAATGTCGAGAAAGGGACTGAAATGAAACAAAGAAGTTTCTATAAGTAAGTGTACTCCTTTCAGAATCGTAATTGACAGGCCATTCAACAGGTACATTTTATAACACTAACACATATTCAAACGAATCTGAGTCAAAATGCTGGTTGCACTCCACTGTTAGCCAGCACTGCCAACCACCAGATCTGTCCATTTTTATAAAACTTACAATACATGTGCTATCTTTTTACTATGTAACACAGTGTTTTGAGCATTTTTTAATCTCCAGAATGAAAACACAGTAATTTTGGAGCATTCAGGAAGCTTAGCTGCTTCAAGTGGGTTAAGGTTTGAAATGTATTCATTTTAGTTCAAAACTAGACTAGCAGAAGTGGCTGCAGAGTTGCCACGCATTCTCAGACGTGCCCCAACCTTTGCAGTGCGCATTCTTTGGCACATACTTAGGACAGGCCCTCTTTGGAAGGCCTCAGTACTTCATCTAGGACTTTCTAGAATTTAGGTCTTTCTCTAAAGGTCTGAAACCAGTTCCAGCCGCCTGCAAATGCACAGCTTAGGGAGTTGGCTCTACACAATAATTGTAAGAAAATATGTTTACTTTTAAAATATGCTAGAAAATGGATAAATACTGCATCCTCCCCCTGCTTCTTCCAGATAGGATCTACAGGATAGCCTAAGGGTAATAAGATGGGGTGATCTCAGTGTTCAATTTAGAATTCAAAATTTGAATCTCAAATTGCTTCCTCCTAGCCCTCTAAGCAATCTGTAAGCTGGGGAGGGAATGATACACAGGGCCAAAAACTGAACACAGACATGGGAGGAAACATTACACTGGAGGCTGAGAGTTAGCCCTGACTTTTGCAGAAGGAGGGAGGGAGAACCTAAAATTCAGGCTTTGCATTGTAGGTTCCTAAGTCCTTTGTTGTAGGTACCTTTTATTATGTCACTGGGTCCAGGTAATGATAAATAGATTTATATTTACTGCATCCATCTATTCTAAGAAACTGGTGCAAGTATTTGATCGATTAGTAGCACTAGATAACAATGTAAGCTATTTTTACTTATTTCCTTCAGCTTTCAGCCTCTTGATTTTGACAGAACAATGTCCTTGTTTTATATTTAGATCACAAGTGGTTGACTATAATCAGAAGATACACCATGGAAAGTCAGTTTGTGCACTCAGCACAGAGGCAGATCTCTGCTACAAAAGACAGCAGCAGCACATTTTGGAATTGCTTGTCTATTCAGAAGGTGTGTGTTGTGGAGAGGAGACGAAGCCCCCAAGGAGGGGTGACAGCACAGGTACACACTGAGCTTAACCTGCTCTTTCCTTTTTTTCCTTCCTTCCGTCAAGGAAGAGTTCTGCAGGCAGGCTGGGCACCTCCAGTGGAACGGGACAGCACAGCTCAGCTCTGGGGAACAGGGAACACAGAAGAGCAAATAAAGCCAAGGAGAGTGGGTGTGCTGTGAACATCGTTCTCTTGGGAGTGTTCCCAGGCCCCAGGCTCTCAACTTGTTTTACTATGCTGAAACACGTAACTCTTCCTAGAAATACGCGAGCCTATGCAGAACAAATACCCATACCTTTCTATTACTTCCATGGTCAGTAAGAATCCTAAAAATATTTATATTTCAGTAAACTAAATACTAGCACAGAATGCAACCCTGTGCCACATGCTGTAGGTGAGCAGGCAGTTGGACTAGGTGATTTCTAGAGGTCCCTTCCAACCTCAACCATTCTGTGATTCTCTATATATAGACAGTAGGGAAACAAACTTTATTCTTGCTTACATAAAGTGGAGAAAAACATCAGAATATTATTTTACTATCATTAACTGAATCTACTTGGGAAAAAAAAAAGGGAGAGAGAGGCTGAATTTTGACTATTGAGATATTCTTAGAAGGATTTTTATTTAAAATTCTGTTTCCAGGATGTGACACTAGATGAAGCTGAAGCTATGGAATCTGTCACACTTTAAAGTACTTAATTCTGCTACATTTGCTTCCCTTTTCACTATTTTTATAGCTAGAATGATAACTAAAGCAATTCTGAGGCAGCAAATAAAGAAAACTAGTGGAAGATTGGCAAGAGCTTCATATGGTGACGTTTCTGCTAACAAAGTCAAATCTCAAAAAAGGATGGCATGCCAAACTTTTGATGCTACCATGGATTCAGGCTTTGTCTAGTAATAGAAAAGTCAAAAGACATTTACAAATGACCAGAGCTTACTGACCACAGATGGAGTACTTACTTTGAAAAGTAATTTCTATTTCCATGCATCAATCACACTTCTGTGTCTTTGCAATGGAAATATTTTCATTTTTTCATATATAAAAAAGTAATGTCAGAAATATCTGAATATAATAAACCTGTGATTAAGAAATAAAATAGGATGTATATAGGAGGAATCAGATTACGTTGTACACAGAAAACCTGTATATAGAACCTGGTGAACTTTGTTTTACTTAACCACACTTAAAATCTTTTCTTGTTTTGTTAATCTCTAGCTGTGGCAATGCACAGGGTACCAAACACTTCCAACTCTTTGTTTTGTAGTGAATTTTCATTTAAAGGGAGTAAGGAGCACCCCTCCATCCTGCTTAATGCAATATGGAGAGACTCAAGAAGCCTTCCCTTCCCTTCCTGGCATTTGGCATATTCTGTGAGACGGGGTCTCTCAATGGAAATTTGGAGCCGGAGTGAGTGTCCTCTCTCACCTTACTCTCCACCCGTCTCATCCTTCTTTCAGGGATTTTTGTCACGTACGTACCTCGTAATCCATATTCATATTCGTAATCCATATTCGTAATTCATATTCAAATTCCCATTCAGTCACTCTCAGTGTCAAATATACCCCCAACCACTGCAAGGACTTGTTTTTACTCTGGGCAAATGTAAATGTGATCATTAGCTTTACACATAAAATAAACTGGGGGGAACAGGGGAAGGCAGAAACAGCACTGCCCTGTGTTTTCCAAGCTGCGCGCTCACAGCCAGGATTCCTTTTCTTCTCCTGCTTCCAGGTAATGAGAAAAGACAAGAGAGCAGGATTCTTGGGAGGGCTGTTTTTTTTTTTTTTTTTTTTTTTTTTTTTGTTTGTTTTGGAAAGGATGCTACATTTTTAGCATCTAAATCCTAAGGAAAAAAAAAAAAAGGACCTTATAAAATGTCTGGTCTAAAGCGCAAAGGGAGGCTAGGTAGTAAGCTCATGATTAGTCTTGCTTATCCTGGGAGAGAGGTCCCTTGCTGCCTTCCGCACGTTGCTGAGAATGCACGAGCATCGCGTGCCTGCAACAGCCTGAATCCACGGCTCCTGCCTTACTTTCCACGGGGATTCGAACAAACCTGATATAAATCAAGGGTTACTTCAAGGGTTATTTTCTTATAAAGTTCTCTTGAAAGAGGAATACTTGCAATACATTGTAATGAAGAGAAAAACTAGTTGAAGGCCTTCAAATTCCATCCTTTGAAAGGTAGGAGGTACATTGCTAAGGTCTAAGAGACACTGCAAATGTGTTTCTATCCTCCATAAAAGCAGAAAGAAGTACTTCAAGGAAAATAAAACAAACGTTTCCTGAGATGGAAATCTGTTATCTCAGGGCCTGTTCCTGTCTCCACTGATATCAACCAGAGGCAAGTCAAACATATGGAAGTATTGTACGTGCAATATCTTGTGCACATATAAGCATATATAATATCCTTACACTGCATATGAACTGGCTAATGCAATGTTTGCCCCTTCTCTTACATTTCTAGCCTTAAAAACAAAAGCTTTTTAGGAAAACACTGTGAAAACAAGTTCCTGATTCCATTTTTGGAGCAAGTTTCACATGAGTTATCAACTAGTAGAAAACTCTGAGTATAAACAGCTTTTTTAAGTGTCATTGAAATGCCTTAGATAAATATAGTGATACTGTAGACTTGAGTGCTTTCAAAAGGATCTAGTCATTGCAAGGCCATCTTCTCAATATGACATGATGCATGACATTTCTGAAGTGGCAGAGCAAAAGGAAGGCATTGCCTGAGGAAGTAAAACTGAGTCACTTTTCACACTGCTCTGCTATTTCATGACTGTCAGGTGGAAATTTTTCAGGATTAATGCTTTATAATTCTCATATGGCTGCTGCTTTAGAACTTCAAAGTGTAGTAGAACATTTCAAATTTTCTTCAGCCCATGAGGAAAAACCTTTTCATTGAAAGTCGCTGTCAATTGGAAACTTGAATTTAATACCATACAACAACTACACATTTTATGAAGATTAAAATTATGCACAACGTGTGCAGAGATGTCCTGGTAATGCAAGTTTGTTTCGGTATAGAAAATGCCCGCCTCAGAACTGAAAATTACACACAGCTATACATACTTCATAGTTTTCAGTATTGCACAGGAAAAGTTTTCTCAACCATTCTTCATTTATAAACAAGCTATCCTTGGGTATAATGTTTTCTTTCACCAATAAACAGAAAAAAAAAGATCCCTCATTGAAAAGATAAGCAATCAGTGCTTATTATGAGGAAAATTAAATGAAAATCAATATATAGTTCCTGAGGAAGAGTCTTACACAGTTTAAATTTGAATCCTAATAGTGGCAAGTCATGAATATAGAATTTGCCACTGTAAAAATAATCTGTTTGCTGTAAAACTGGAACCATCCCTAGTTATCTAATACTTCAAGATACAGTGTATTAGCACCTTCTCTGAATCTGTGTGAAGCTGGCCCCCTTTGGCAACTAGAAGAACTCTTTGAACCATAGAACAGATGTAATGAAAATTGATTCCATTAAATGCAGCTGGCAAATTACAAACTGAAAAATTAATGCACAGTACCAAGACTCTGGAGGCTAGAATGAATCAAGGTGTGGTTGCCAGATGCTAACAGTTCTTTTTTGGTCCTCTTTTACTTCAAAATAAATAATTTAAAAAATGGAGTAGTTTATAAATGTGCATTAAAACAGGAACTATAATTACAACATAAATATTAAAATGAAGCCAGCAAAAACAGTAAGACCAAAAGGAACTTCCATTGCTACACTCCAAACCTGCATGCCACAGCAGGGACAAATGCAAAGAACACAACATGGGACAGATTCATGGAAGAAGAAATAGCCAAAGGCTAATTAATTCAAAAATGCAACTTGTGGCCCAGGAATTTCTCTAAGCTGTAGATTGCTGCAAGCTGAGGGCTGTAGTTCTGCTCCTTGGCTCCTAAGCATCCACTACTGAGTACAATTAGAACAAGGCGCTTGCTGGGGAGCAAGGCTTTGTCCTGGCCCAGTCACTCTGTTCTTGTGTGTGTATTACTTGAATGCTTAATCCTCATCCTGAGAGAGACCTGGCTGGAAAGCCACTCATCTGCAATGTTCTCGGTTAGCTCAGAGCTGGAGCCATTGCTAATACAGTCAGCAGCCGTCTCAACTTGCCACATATTCATTTACTTTCATGGCCTTACATTTTCCCACATGGTTTTCCCAGCTAGAAGAAAAATAAATCAAAGCACAGGTCACACACATCTGGCCCCAAATGAAGCCACACTGCAATTAATGCTCAACAAAACTCTGGATTTCCCTCCAGTGGGGAATTCCAGCTTTCTGACCTAATGTCTCCCTTCCCCTCTCTCTTCCCACCCTGTGGAAGAAAAATCAAATACTGCAATGTTTTACTGAACAAAGGTTCAGTAAAAATTGACTGATAAGCATTTAGATATTTTTTCTTTAAAATATTAATCCCTATGACTACCAGAGCTGCTACCATGCCTTAAACGGTTAGTTCTGAGTCCTCCATGCTTCTAGTCTCCCCTCTGGGTTGACGGCTTTGGCTAGACTACATCTCCTATGATGCACGTTAGTATTTGAATGTGGTTGAGACAATAGGGAAATATTTCATTAAATAGTTTTTACAGGTAGTAATTGCAAATAGTGATGTAACTTCTATTGTTTGATCAATCACGCCTTCAATAAAGTACGCAATATTTTTTAATAGTGAACCATGCCACAATAGTGCATTGGGACACTGCTGGAGAAAGAAGAAACAGATATAAACTGCATCTGAATAAATTCAGGATATGAGAAGAAGTTTTCCATACTTAAAGACCACTATGGAAAAAAAAAAAAAAAGTATTACTTCCACAGTAGTTGGACTAGCAGACTTATCCCACGGATAATGTGGCGTGGTGCCTGAAGTATTAAGAGACAGGACACAGGCACTTAATCCTTTCAATGAGTACTATTGACAGAGCAATATGAGCACCAGCTTTATTTATTCACTGAAGGACAAGATGTCACCAAAAGCCTCTTCTGTCAGTTTCAAACCGCAATGAGAATAAAGGAAAGGGTCTGTCTTCAGTTGTGGCAGCTTTTGCAAAGCACTGAAAAGGTGACTGCTTTTAAAAGCAGACAGGGGTGTAGTCACCCTAACCACCTTTTCCGTTGTGTGTGGGTACGTTCATGCAGGCTAGGGAGACATCTTGACAGAACAGTAGTGTATCACAGTTAGTAGTAGGGGAGCTAGAGAAATAAAAAATAACATACTGTGTATGCATGCCATACACATATGGCAGTAGAAAGTCTGCAGAATTGGTTCTGTCACAACCTGAAGCATCTGTCAATCTCCAAGCAGTGGCATTTCCTGATGCTTGTAGCCTACTCCAGCATTATTGCTGAATTTCAAGGCTTTTTTCACCAGATGAAGTTTAAGTATTTTTGAATAATGCCTTAATGCGCTACCCTACTGCAATCAGCACCTCTTTATGTCCATCTTTGTTATGCACTGTGATGTCATATGTGCATGATCCTGTATAAAATTAAATGGTAATAAAAATGAAGGTTGATGGAAAACAATTGCTCGGTAACTTTCAAAAATTAGTGCATGAAAGGCTATCATAACAATGAAGAGGACAGACGTAATCAAATGGAAACATCTCTTATGCAGAAAAAGAAACACTAAGAGGAATGTTCACAGTTGCAGACTTCTCTCTGTGTTTGACTCTCCTGCCTGCTGTTTGAGTAAGTAGGGTCTGCTTCTTCAGCGTGTCCACAGCTGCTTATTTGGTAGCATATATAAATGGGTATTTCCATTTTAATGAATTCTCGCTCTATCACAAGCCCTGCTATTGCTTTACTTCTTGGCTTTTGTCTTTCCAAACGCTGGCATAAAGCATGCTGCATCTCATCTGACACTGGCATCGGACCTCCTGTGTTTTCCAGGGAATAATCCACTAGCATCAGTCAAAAGGATGGCAAGACAATACTTTTATAAGCTATCCAAGGGTTTTTTCTTTTCTTCGCTTTCTTGGCATTCCTAACAAACACATTCACTTATGGTTGTCCAAACTTTGTCTTTATTGCTTGGACTTCCCATTATTTTACACTGCCTTAAGTCCTTCTTCTGTGGTTCCCAAAGCTGTTGTCAGTTCAAAGAGTTGGAATGCACTGCCTTGCCACACGGTGAAGTTACAGTGTCATTACGCGATGGATTTGCAGAATACAGATCTAGGCTACGGATATAGGCTCGAAGTATGATATGCCCATAATCTCAACTACACAAAGTAAAGAATGGTGATTTTAAAGCTGGTAAAGTTCGGAATTCTTATACAAGGAATAGAAGGTGCAGACTTCTCCCTTACTTCTCTATCTTTTTAACTATTTATAGAAATAATATATCTATTTATACTTCAAGATCATAAAGGGAAAACTGCGGAGATCAACCTGTTGCAGCCCTACAGATCACTGAAATAAACTGTCACTTGGAAAGGGGACACAAGATGCAGAATGTGGTTTATAAATATAATTGAAATAGTGTCTTAGTGAACATGGACAAAAGAGCAGTTTATATTACCTCACAGTCTAACCTATATAAAGTAATGAAAGCCAAATGACGTTCTTGGGGAATGTATTGACTCTTATTCAACCTGAATAGGGGTGATAGCAGAAGATATGAATGAAATTTCCTGAAAGAGCTCCCAGGAGTTGCTTATTTGAAAAAAAGAGTAAGGATATTAAAATCATCATAATTAATTAAAAGGGAGTGAGTGTTCAAAATTGCCCAAGACAAGACAAAGCTGCAGCACTTTTTAAGAAAGAAGCTGTATTATGGCTGATTCTACAATTTCTATGCCATGGTGCTAACATTTCTGGCTTGATAGGCAAATCCAGCACAAAAGTAATTTCTATTCTTACTGCATGGCAAAAGCATGGCTTAGAAAGCTATGAATCTAACACACACACACATCTGCTTACAGATGCACTTAACATCAGGATAGGTATTTGTTTCTTAAGGAATAGAAAGAAATCATTCAGTTGAGTTTTTTTCTCCTGCTTTAAAAATAAGAACTTTCTCAGAAATTGCTAAACTATTAAAATTTTAAGGCCATTCAGTGTACTTGGGAAAGCACAGCCCCTAGTGTATTCTGGTTTCTAGGAAAGAATTCAGCAGAGAGAGGAATCAACAACTCTTCCATTTAAAAATATAAGCGTAAAGACTAAAAGTGAAAAAAAATATATACTAGCTACTAAGTTTATTTATGTTTTGACTGGATCGCAATTAAGAGTTATGTAGCAGCAGGCACAACAAAAAAGAATTAGAATAGCACATTCAGAAATCTTGCATAATTGCTCCAGACAGCTGTAGATACCAGGTACAGAAAAATAAAATGTAAGAAAAAAAGGTAAAATCATAACAAATGGTCTTAGCCATATACATTTCTTTTCTTTTGTTTGGAAGCACAGCCTCCATTTTCAGCTATGCTTCAGCCATAATTACTTTGGAGCAAGAATAATGCAGTAATACTGATCTGATCAATTTTTCTAAGAATATGTGATAGGAAAAAGGAAGTATAGCTTCTCAGTGGTTCTATTCATGGACTATGTATCCACACCTCCTTCTCAAAAATCAGGAGCACAATAAGATCAGAATTCTCAAATACATATCACAAATTCCTTACAGACTTTGAGTAAATGACATTCCTATTCTGTATACAGAATTGCTAGACCCAATCGGTGACTGTTTTGTGCATGTAACAGTCCTGTTATGAAGATTTCTAGAACCAGGGATTCTTTACTGGTATTCTAGGCTAATATGTTTTAAATGTTGATTTCTTATATTACATTATTTACATTTTACCATTTATGTTTAAGTTCTGTGTGCAAATATTACAGGAAACATGAAAGAGACTCAGTGATGTTCAGCAACTGTTATACCATACTGCACAAAGACTGTACAGAAAAACCCAAACTGGATTTTCTTTCTTACTGTGAAATCCAATCAAAATCATAATTCCACTGCCTTCATTTTCATGTGACCCTCTGCACTTCAGTGGTGAGAAATGAGTTACCGAAGAGGAAAGGTAAAAGAAAGCAACAGTAGCAGTATTATTTGGTGATTAAGTCATGAGCAGGGACTGTATAAAGCAATGAATATTGCCTTCAAGATCATTCAAACAAACATACGCATGGTCACTGAAGGGATAATTAGAAAACTAGATATTATGTATCTGCAGTCAAGCCACGACTCTAGTCATAAATACCCAAAAGTAATTGTGATTATAAGATGTGCTTACTTCTATTTCTTGTGTGCAAATCACTATAAACCAATAATGTTGAAGAAATTAACTTTAAAAGGACAGCTATTCATTTTGTTCTGTATTAAGCTGTAAGAGTAGAACTGCACTTGTAATAAGGAATTAGTCTGTTTTACCTTCAAAAACAAAATTAGTATTTTTACATATGACACCAAGTCACCTGGCTTTACAAAACAAAACACACACTGTTGCCATATTTACTGTGCACCGTAATAATAGTTTATTTAGATTTTAGAATATTAAATATTTATCTACTGATAAGTTTACTACGTTCCTATGTTTCCTCCTAAGCTTACTAATGTTTCCTATTTATTTCCTGACATTTCTTATTGATCTTTTTAAAATAATAAATCAGAAATGCCTCTTTATTGCACTATCTACAAAAAATAAAAAGTTTTCTATACTATAAACTCTTACGATTTCCACTAGGTCATCTTTCTACCACGAAATATGAGAAGAGGTAATTATAATGGAGCTCAAACAAGACAGGAATCGGTCTGCCAGGGTGCTGGGAATTTCAGGTGCAGACACAACACACAACCAAGTTTGGAGAAACAAAATCGAAGTGTAAGTATCCACCCCCGAGGCAGATAGAGAGGGAGATAAGCTTCTTTTAAGCGAAGGGTGGGATAGAAAGCTGTCTTGCATCTGTCTCAGCAGACAGAAGGCACTACACTTTTTACTGGGAGATAATGGGAATTATGCATAGCAATGGATAATGTGTGGTCTTTGCAGTCATGCCCTTTGATTTACTCCTCTTCAAATTCTGAGTAAAAGTGCTCATAATATATCTGCAGAAATCTGGAAGTTTTACATTTAGTAGTTGGGCTCTCTTCCATGTTTTTACACTGCCCTGTTTACTTTCTCTCAGTCTAAAAATCAAATTTTGAAGTTGAAATTTTCAGCTTCAGAATTTGATATAATTTACCAAAATATTATTTATATTATTCTTAAATTATTTTTATATAATTAACTAATAATTAAAATTAAATCACTATTATTAATATATATAATTTGAGTCATAACTGCAGAACGGATTATTGTGGTCTTCTTTTACTCATGATGATACTTTTGCACTAGATCAGAGCAGAGTTACTGAAAAAGATGGTGCTCCATCACTTCCAGCTGCCACCTTGCTGCTGGCACTGACCTCTAGCTGGCCCTTGTAGGAAGAGAAAAGCCCATCATGTCTCCAACCAGGATGTGCCATGAGAGAGACAGAATTCTTCCTCAGTCTCTGATAGGAATTATTTTATATTCTGAAGCAAGATGTTCAATACCCCGTGTAACTTAACCAGTGTATAAGCGAAACCAATCCTGAGTCTTATACAAATTTAACATTTATTTTTAATTCTCGGTGAACTGCTCACGATGGGGGAGGAATGCCTATTACTGTGTTTTTATCACTAGAAATATGCTCTCCTCATATACTAATTTAACAACATTTGCTGCTTTTGTGCATTACAGGACATATAGGAAAATTATTCAAAGGATTTAGGTTCTAATGGGGCATTCACTATTTTTACAATGTCTCTAATGTCTTTTTTTGTATTGGTAACTACCAGTACATTTTTTCAATTTGGTATTTTTAGCAAAATAGCCACAAACTGACTAGAAGAGCAAACACTCAGGACTTGGAAGCAAATGCAAAGAAACACAACTACATTTATGAACCATTTTGAAAAATGACACTGATTTTGATGCCTTGAACCAAAAATTAATTTTAACAAACACGGATCTTGTTACAGGTTGTTTACTCTACACAACTTTAACTCTGACCCCTTTTACTTATTTTTGGTAATGATTCTGCTTTTTGTACTTTAGTGTGACAAATCCACTTCCTAACACAGGTCTCCATAGATTTTGCAAGCAGACATTCCACTGAGAAACTGGGAGTAGGTGGAATTTGAAAGTACTGCATATATATTCTACCTGTCCTGCAATATTCCTTGTTTATGCAGAATTCTTGCTATTCTCCTCCCTGCCCAGAGCATTATATGTAATACACAAAGATTTAACTAACTAAAATTACAACTCTCCAAATATTTAGGAGTCTGTCAAAAAAAAAAAAAAGTTCATAAAAGAACACTTATTTAAACAGCCAATCTGCCCACTTGATAGATCAATATATGATCCAGGTGCATTTCAAGAGTTCTCTGTGTATCAACACATGATCCAGGTGTACTTCAAGAGTTCTCTGTGTATCAATATATACGTATACACAGTTCCTGTTTCTTCTATTGGCGTGCAGTGCATGCGATTTAAATGCTATTTATACAATACTTACCATGAGTAAGACACCTGATTGCAACCTACTTGGTAGTCAAGCAAATTGATCTTTCTTATTTCTTTTCTTAATAAGCAAAGTTATAACTTTCTTAAACCAAACCATCCAGCACTGCTTGACAGAAGCTCATTCCACAGAATCAGAGAGGGTTTTTGCAATTTTTCTGTTTCTTTTAAAAAATATTCTGCATAAGATATCTTTCCAAGATCCTGAATCAAAGCTACACTATTGCAGTGGTAAGCAGCAGTAAACAGAAAGGGCTATGCTGCTTGAGCATTAATATTGCAAGGAGATGCACTGGAAGGAGAGTTTTCCAACAACCCATGGCTTCTGAAAAAATCCCTTGGCAGGAGGTACTAATGCTCCAAGAAAACTCAGTACACGCCTCTAGTTGCTACGAAAATGTAGCATTTCACATGCAGGCAATGATGGGCAAAACTCTTCTGTCAGGGTCTAACTTGAACTGAATGTAGAAAAGCAATAATTTAACTCATAAGCAAGACTATTTGCAGAAACAAGCATCATGTTCAAAAAAAAATTTAAACCTTCTCTTTATAATTTGGGTCCTAATTAAACTAGATCATTAAATCACATTTATAAAACTGCTGGCTTATACCACCTTCTTCCAGGCAAAACCTGTTTTCCTCTATTAAAGAAAAGAAAACCGTAGAAAGCAGTAGTAGAAGTAGGGGGGGCAGTGACAGGGAGCAAGTGCAGTCCTGTGCCAGTGTCATATTTCGGCTCCCCAAAGGCAAACCGTGTTTACTTGGTCAGTCTCATAGACAGACTCGCTCACTATGCCCACGTGCACAGAGGGAGGAGGAGGAAGTCAGTCACACAGAACACAACCACCCACTGGGACCCGAGGTCACATCTACTAGTGTGACACAAGAAATCATTCCAATCTGGTTGTTTTGAAGGGAAATAGCCTGTGCCCTAGTGGAACCTAGTCAGCTCCATATGACAATGGCCTAGTTGCTAATTCAATAAAAAGTAATACGAATTCTGAGTTCTGGTCTGTTTTGTCCTGGCTTGCTGCTGTTATTTACTGCATCTTCTCTACTGTTGACCAAACATGGCCATGGATCAAAATTAATTCAAAGAAATATCACTCACTGATGGAGCTTGCTGCTTTTGGTACACATCAACCAGAAGATCTGTATGTCACTATATTTCTTGATTTGCTTCTGTCTTGTATCTTCCCCAACCATTTATTCCTACAGTTAATACTTACACATTCATTCCCAACACAGTCACATACAGACAAGGTACAAGGCAAAAAATCAAACTTGATAGGAGACAGAGTATAGTATTTTAACAAAAATGAAACAAAATATAAAAAGATCCTACAAAACCCTTGCGGTATATAACATTTTGGCATAGTGTAAGTCTGTGGAAGAAAGATGAAACTTCTAAAAAATAACAACTGTTAATTTTTAAACACTTTCTTGTTTTCCCTCTTTAAGAACATTCAGTGATCCACTTGCTATATGCCTACATACAAACTCAGATGTTCTCGAAAACACCTATATATGTGTGTGTGTGTGTGTATACATGTATATACCCAAACATGTGCACACACACATGCATACACACACAGAGTTATGTGGGATAACTTGGGGGACACTGAAGGGAGAAACAGATGAGGGAATTTGATGGAAACAGGTGGGGAATTTGACGGAAAAAGCAGGAAGTCTGTTAAGTTGTATATGGCCCCTTCGGGGCACCACCCATGATGACAGACAAAACGTTGCCAGCAGTGAGTTTAGCAGAAGCTGGAATAACAGAAAGCCATTGTAACTAGTAGGAAACTACCACAGCAGGAAACAAGTCATGCCAAAGAGGCAGGTTGAGTCAGACCTCCAGAAAACTTGGATTTTCAGGAAAAAAGGGGTGTTTTGTGGCATAGTATCATCAGAAGCCAAGTCCATAAAATATCTCATTGTTTCGTAGGCTTGATTAAACATTAGGTAGTAAATAGGCCCAAAGGAAGGGAGGGAGTGCATAAGAGAACATAAAAGAGGAGGCTAAACCTTTTTAGCACCTTACTGAGGAAAAAAATAAAATAAAATAAAATAAAGAAAAAAAGAGGTAAATAAGATGCTAGAAATATGAAACAAGTGCTGGAAGCACTGCAGTCTCCATGTAGCTCCTGGGATATAATAAGATTGTAGAGACTTGTATTTTAAAGTCTAAAAGCAAAACCAATGTAAATTTCAATTACAGAGCTCAGATCTTTGGTAAGTAAAAATGAATTTAAGGATATGCAAAATCTGCTAATTAGAGTCATGGAACACTTAACCCCAACTTACATGGAAGATAGGGCAGAAGAACAATCTAATCCTGTAGAAATGTATTCGAGTAAGGAGAGAAGCTGAAATTTCCTGGTAAAGGGGTGAACACTGACGAACACATCGCCGTGATACTGCAAGGTAGTGTAGCCCAGGAAACAGGATTCCTCATGGTGTGTTATTTTATGGAAGGGATACTGCTGCTCTGTGCATTTCAAATCATTTATCATCCCTTACTGCTGGTGATCTCTGGAAAACTTTTTTCCTGATGCTTATGTGATACAGGGAGAACAGAAAAATGCTCATGCTCTAACGGAACTGGGTCACCAAATTGATTTAGCAGTTTAGCCCCACTTCTTATTCTCTTTATTTGTTTATGTGTCTGGGATATACAGATTGTTCCTGACTGCTAAAGCATAACCTATATGAGACCTCTTATGATAACGCAGAGCTTCAGGATTTACTCAAAGATTAGAAAAAAAGCAGGCATGGTAGATATAAGAAGCACACAAAACTAACTGTGTATAATTTTTTGAACTGTATCTATCTGTTCTGTAGATTCTATTTTAAAAGGGGGTGTATGTTTCTGTTTAAGTTTGCTTCACAGAAATTGTGGAGCCAAAAACTTGGATTTGGAGGTCTAAAAAATAAAAAGAATTAGCAATATCATTTCAGTTCAAAAGAATCTTATTTTCTATTTTGACTAGAGCTGAAATTATACAGACACACTTTATATTAAAGAACACAATTCTCCTGATTTTTTTAAATTTCTGTGTGTGCTTTACTATACGGAATCTCTCTAGGTATTGAAACAGCTTTACAGTGTTATAAAATATCTTGATGAATAGCCATAAATAACTCTGATGGATAAGAGAGAAATCTTGAGAGAAAGATGATTCTACAGCGAAGAACATTCCTTCAGTTCTCACTTAGCTGGGGAGGGAGGGCCTACTGATTAGGAAAAATACATTTTTATATGTACGAGAACAACAGATTTGGGAACCTTGTGATCATACACCTGAAGTTAAATCCTAGATAAAACACAGGGTGGTGTGAAGCTGCTTTAAATTTAACTTTAAAACCTGTTAGGAGAGCCATATTATCATAGCAGTGGAAAATTTCTGACTTACTTAGGATACAATCAACTGTAGGATAACAATAGCTTGTATGGCAACCAACAATCGACAGCTTTAATCAGGCAAAAGATTTGAAAGGCTTATTTGCAAACTGTCTAATAATTAGTAATTTCAGATGTCTCAAGGCCAGTCATAGAGAGTATGTGGTCTTTTATAGTTTTATAATCTTTGTGACATGCTGCCCTCCAGCAAGCACAGGGTGGGTCCTATTTCAGTTGTTTTAAAAGACCAGAATGTATCAGAATAAAGTTGGTCTCAGCATGTTAAAACAGCATGAAATACATTCCCTTGCAAATTGTTTACAGAAAAAAATGTGTTTATGGAAATGTATCACTGATTAAAATTACCAAAGGTAAAAGACTCTCTCTGAGTCTTTTAATTGTATTTCTTCCTAGAGTGTGGCTAGTAAGGATGCTATGCTAAACTCCCACTATGACTAATAATAACAGAGTACTTTTTGAACTGCTATTTTTTTCTAACTACTTTGAAAGTTGTTGTAAATTCTAGGTTTCTATAAAAACTCATGGTTGGCTTGATGCACAAAACCCCAACCCCTACTCTGCTCCTGCAGTCTGGGGTTTGTGGACTGCCATAGATCTTTCACTCCCTGAGAACATAACCTATTAGAATTTTATCTTAAAGCCACCCTAATGAAGAAGACAATGTTTTTATTCTGACAAAGACTGGCTACTGACTTCCTCATTACTGAGACAGACCATAGAAACCTGGGTAGCGCAAAATCAAGAAAACTGAATTTAAAGAAAAGTGGCAGAAAAAGGAAGTTGAGCCTCCAACTATATTCCTAGTCCAATTAGTCAAAACTTGACAATTATTTTAAGAATGTTTTTGTTTGAAAGAGAGATGTTTTACAGTAAATGAAATAAACTTCCCTCATTTGTAAATTTATTCTCTTCATTTAAGCAGTCATCTCTGACACAAATGAGTAATTAACTTTAGTTTAAGACAATTAGCCAGAAGTTCAAAGGTTTGAATGCAAATGGTGCAATGGATGCAATTATTTTTCTGTTAAGGCAAAAGGAAGAAAAATTCTGAGGTGCATCTAAGAAAAATGACATGCATTGCTATTCATGTGAAAAAGAAATTATATCTAGTTTAAATACATTGCCTGATCAAAGTAGTAGTATCAGTAGTGGGAGTTGGTTTTGCTTCTCTTCAGGGAGTGACTGGAAAAAGCCAGCATGGCCAAAGAGGACCTGTGTCCTGTGATCAAAATGGCACATTGCACAGTTCCTGGTTGTTCACAATCCCTCTAAAATATATTTACACCACAGAAGAAGTATCTGAAATATTTTTTTTCTGCAAGAACTTTCTGTCTGAGTGAAAAAAAGTACGTGAAAATCTGAGTGCTGCCATTGAACTGAGCTGTTTTTTTTTCAAGTTGAAATATCTGACTTCCATATTTTTAAATGGTAAATTCCTCAAATTAATCATTTTGATTTAAGACAGAGATTAAATCTTTAAAATGATCTGCCTCAACTTATTTTTAGTTTCCAGTTATTTATACAGCGTTATGCAAAGACATTCTTTAAAAGCTGCTCAAACTCTTCAGACTTTACTGTGTGCTTCCCATGAAGAGAAAAGGAGTGTGTCTGGGGAGCTCATGTGTAGTATGATCTTTAAAAAAGCAAAGTAGTTTTGTTCTGGTGTAAAAAAGAGATGCAGCCAAACCAAATTCCTGAAATTTGTCTTACAGATATATAGTGAAGACACAGTCCAGCAAGCTTAGAAAGGGCAAAATGTGCCAAGTGAGCACAGGAGCAACATTATTACAAACCGAAGATAATTTAGACACCTTGCCTTCTTAGTACTAAGACATTTACAAGTAAACTGCTAAATATAAAAGATTACAAGTTCGCTGAATCAGAAGAGCCTCTGCTTTTGGTATGATTAAGTTTTAATTGTATTTTTCCTCGGGGATCACTAGAAGCTAATAAGCTCATGAAAATAGGTCTTTAAATAGTGGCAGTAGTAGTAGTAAAAGTCACCATGTCTTGATATGCTTGGCTGCCTAAGGCATCCTAATACCTGCCATTTCAAGAGTTCATTGTTCATCATTATCTAAAAATAATAATAATAAAAACCCTCATTTTTGTAGTGACAACTGCCTGGTATATCTTTAATATATCATGTACCTTTGTGAATCACAGATATGAAGCTACTGTGTCTTTCTTCTTAATTTTATTCTGGTTTGTTAGAAACACTTGTTCGTGAGTCATAAGTTCTGAATCACACACTTCTCATGGAAAGACACACATCTCCCTGCCTGGTAACCGTGATTGCAATGATAATGGGGATTTGCTATTGCTGCCATAAGCATGTACAGCATAACTTTTAGCCTTATAAATATGCTTTTCCACATTTTTGAGACTATTGACTTGGTCTGCAATTAATATAAATTTGTTCACACTCCTTTCTCACCAGGATCGAGGACCTCATCTTGACTGGAGAGAGAATGTGCTACTTCCAGGAAGGAAGCAAGCAGAGCTCGTACAGGGCCAACCCATCTACGAACACCAGATACTTGTCAGACTGGAGATGAAGAGCATCATTCTGAAAGCAAATGAGACTGGAACACAACCAAAACCACATCTGGGGTTGGTTTGGCTGGCAGGATGTAACAGAAGATAACTTCTTTCTTCCAGGAATTTTTATTCATTTTTCCTTTCTTCAGGTGCTTCTAAATGCAACAAGATAAAAACCTAATATGGAATATAGAATATTTATATACTGCCCTGTTTAATGCCTAGAGTAAGTTAAATTACAACCTGCCACTAAAATCCTTTTGAGAGTCTTCACTGCATATCCTAACCAATGTCTCACTTCAAATTCAAATAAGGCCTTCATTCATTTATAATGTCTAATTTGGATGGTCATGTTGGGAATGTTTCTGCATAATTTGAAACAATATAATTGCATTTCTATAACTACATTTCTGCATTTGAGAACAGATGTAAAACCCACACACACAAACACATGGGAAGAATATATTTTTTTATAGTAAAACCATTATTATTTCAACCAATACCTATAAAAATATATTAGCTGGACTGAGGATTATGACATGAATAAAGGAAGGATATCCTCCAAATCATCAAGGAGATAAAATTAAAAAATATAGTACCACCTTAATTGATTTATTAATTAATGACAATGGGCTTTAATCTCATAACAATTTGGTTTGTACTATCAGAAAATTGGTATCGGCATATGACAACGGAGATGCAGAGAAACGACTTATGGAACATCAAGGTCAAGAATTTATTAAATGCTGAGAAAAATAACAGCACCAGGGCATTCAGCTTCAGAATGAACTAAATCCCCCGGACTCGCGGGCCCCAAGGCGCTATAGCAGGTGCAGCAACTCTGCGCGGCGCAGCTTGCGGGACGTGCTGTCCGGCCTTTCGGGAGCTCGCCGGTTTGGATGAGAGAATCAACTGTTAATTAACAAATATTAAGATCCCAACTTGTCAAGCAAAATTACACTCAAGGGAAGAAGTGTAGCTGCCCAAGAAAAACTAAACCAGGTCAGTACTAGTGCACACTTCTTGGAAAACTGAAGGGACTATTCAGCAGTTTCATATCTTGTGGTTCAATTTTCATTTTCTCTGAAATTCCAAGAGCTTACGGACATAACTGAAATAAAAGTGAATCTGCAGAGTAATTTTATGTTTTTTTTTTGTCTGAAGGCTCTGAATATACTATTTAGTGAAAGTCCAGAGATGTGCACTGCTTCTGTGCTTGCATGAGAGGTATCTTCCCCTTCTAACAAGACTGCATGGACTTCATCCCGGGGATTTCTCTCTAGCACTGAAAGGACCTGAGGGACAGTCTTACTGCTTGGGAAAACTATCCTTTCTGAAGATGGGAACCTCACAGTCTTGAACTATAGAGCTTCCCAGTCACAACTGCTGCCTCCCACAGGTGATGTGAAAAGACATTTCCTTAATC
>NW_010581927.1:2306-96188 GCF_000705375.1 Tinamus guttatus | reverse complement strand
CCTACATGCAGGGCACTTGCTTTGCTGAGCAGCTCTGAGTATAAGTTACTCTCATATCTATGCACACACACCCACAGTACATGCACAACTGTACGAAGACGCATAATCCTCCAGGAAACCTCTGCACTTCAGTAAGAGGATGAAGCTGAATGCAGAAAACTAAATATTGCAAGCAAAGTTACTGATCCGGGATTTCTACAGATAAAGAGGAGGAGTAAATTTTGCAAAGAAATATGTTTATTTTGGATGTTATTTTTATATTTACACATTTGATGATAGTTTAAATATTCACCAGAAATAAAATCCTGGCACCCCAAAATCTATGTGCTTTGCAAGTGTCCTGAGTGAGACAACGATTTCACATTTTTTTTTGTCTTTCTTTTGAGTAGATCCTGAAATCAAAGTGAAGCGCAGGATCATCTTTTTTTATTTGATCTAGCCAGGATATTAGTATTTAATTTCCCCATCTCTCAAAGTAACCTATTGAAATTTACATATCTTTTCTATAGGAAATGTGTAAAGCTTGCTTAAAAACCGTGTCAGAGCATGCCCTGCTTTCACTTTTAAAAGGTAATCTGCACATAAACCAGACATTTTAAAAAATTATGTCTGTGGATGCACATGATGTGAGTGTGTTTCAGGTCCACTGTCTGCTGTTATGATTGCCACTAATACTAACACAATTGCCAGAACATCGGGAGAAAAACACAGCAGCGCCGTTCAGCCACTTATCTCAACAAATACTGACAATTTCTACCTGTTCCTGCAGGGGACTGAATTACAGCGAATCTTTGCTTCTCTGAATTAAATGTGTTCTCTCAAATAAAATAATTCAGAAGATTGAAAGTGAACAAAGCTGGGCCAAAATTAACTTTCTGAATACATTTTTTTCTGCTTTTGCTTTTAGTATTTATCAATATGCTTACAAGCTCCAGTTAGTACATCCAAAATGATCATGAACGCAAATCATTTCTTTTATTGAACTAAGATCAAACGTTCATTATTTGAAGCGTTTGTTCACAGTCCAAATACTTGACTGGGTTCTTTTTGTGGGCACTTCTAAATACAATGTAACAGTTTACAACCGCTCCATTTTAAGTTGCATTTGGATGTGATAGCTAAAATTAAATGGTTATTTCCTCCATATTTGACTAGATACCTGAGTTAACGCTATTCTCCATTTCATTAAGGGTAATACTTCCTATTTTCAGGAAAAGACTGAAATTAACAGATAAAAAGCACAGAAGAAGGTGTCTTTTAGGCTTGCCTCTAAAATATTCTACCTTAAATTTCTGTGGCTGACAAGGAAGTGCCTTAAAAGATAGGAAGGAATGTTTAAAAGATTTTAATAAGATGGATACTGGAAAAACATGCCCATGGCTAAAATCCAAAGGGCTGTATTTGTTTGTATACATGAAGACAACACTGAAAATTCATGGGAACGTTACAGCAAGCAAACACACATGCACGCACGGTTTCTGCTATCGTGTGACCATGGACATGACACCCAAGTGACAGTAGCAAAGGCTGGAGAACGGACACCCCCTTAGTTTGCAGCCCAGGTGACAGAAGCCCAGAGGAAGCTGCGCTGAGCGCTCTGCGAACACTGTCACTGATGTTCATCTGGAGGCAACGCCACTCGCCAGCTCTGAGAGCCAATTCCCACCCTCAGCTACCTCACATCTAGCTCTCTCCACAGTAGGGAAGGGCAGTTGTGCCAAAGCCCACTGAATTAATTGCAATGATTTGGCGGCGTCTCTTGCTACTTACTAAGGCAGAAACGAACACTGCAAAATCACTGATTTGCTCTCTTTTAATGTCCTATATACCATACGAGCTGCAAGCTCACTGTGTTCTTGAGATCATTCATCACATATGTTACTATGGTTTAAAAAAATAAAGGGTTTTCTTCATGTGTTATCAACTGATTCACTGAGCTACAGAAACTTTCTCATTCAAATGATAAAAACACCTTAGTTTTACACACTTGTGAAGGAAAAAAAGGCAAAAAAACATCACTCTCTGAATCACATCAGACATACCTGGAAGTTTGGCTTCAGTCAGACACAGCACTGCCAACCTGTTGGAAATTCTCTTTGATTTCGACTTGACTGTCTCAAAATGATCCCATGTTGCCTTTTATCTGAATGTTTATGTCTGAAAGCAGCACAGCAAAAGCTCTGCCATATTCTTTGAAGGCAATATCTTTAATCAAAATAGCAATAGAAGAACACACATGAATGCATTTTAAGTTCGTCTTTACTCTTTTAGAAGCTACCTATACAGCTCAGTTTTTGGCATGTTTCTTCTGTGGGTGCATGGAGGCTTTGTATTTCAGGAGGGCAAATTTAAATCTGATCAGTTCACAAAGCTGCTGAAATAGTGCATCAAGCACACCCATAAAAAAAAACACTCGTCTCTGCTTCTGTGACTATCACCAGACAAAGAACTTAGGGCAAAAAGAATGAAAAAGTGAAGTGGAAGCAAAAAGTAGTAGTAAGTGAGGGAGGAAAAAGAACAACAAGCTGGAGGCTTTAATAAGTTCAGAAGCCAAAGAAGAAAGATCTTCTTTCTTTCTCCTCTCCCACAAATGAATAAAAAACCAATGAGACGGTATCTGAAATAGAGATATGTTTTTGTTAAAAAAAAAAAAAAAGAAAAATTCAGATGAGAGAAACCACTTTCTTTATATGGCCTTGAACGGGGTCTAACTTCACAGATTTGGGATGGGTGGCATGGAAAAGAGGAACTCTCTTCCTTGGTCCTGTTTTCTGTGTGTCCTGTAGAAGATTCTGGGTGAAAGCAGAAGAGATAGGCTAGTTCTACTGAAAAACAAAATTATGCACGTGCAAACTGCCTATTTGCTCAAAACTTACAGTGACAGAGACGACAGAGATTTCCTGCTGCTGGGGAAGATCTCACCAATTCATAGGGGAAAAAAAATATGCAGCAGCTTTTTCATTTGCACTAGATGAGCACTGTAAGAAATTGAGCACAGAGCAGATGAGTTTCTACATACACTGAAGTGACTAGGCTACAAGATGTATAATGTAACATTAGTAGTTCCTGGCCCTCTAGCTCAAAGTAAATGTAAAAAGTTAAAGCATGAGGTAGATCCTTCTGTCAAGTATATCCATATTGACACTGTAGCAGGGCTGAGTGACAGGACATGGGAGTTATTTCATTACTGAAGGTTCACAAATTCAACCTACATGCTTTATGTACCATTCTATCTTCTACAGAAAATCAAAAGCGTTTCCACTTATAATTTAAAAATTTCTATTACCCATATTTTGCCTTCAGGATCCCTAATAAAAACATGAGCTAAAGAGTTAGTTGAAAGCTTAGTTGGTGAATTTCTATAGTCTCTTACTACCTTGAAAATTCTTAATATTCAATGTTATGAAAAGCTATGGTCACCACTGTCTATCTAAAATTAGGTATGTAAAGTTATACTTGGACAAATAAATGCATTGTCTGGTTTTCAGACATACAGAGCCTTGGACTTTTGCTGAAGCAATAACCCACCCTCCCCAGCACCTACTTATAATGTCTATCTAATACAAACAGACCGTTCTAAACACATATAGAGTAGCTGGATTTACAGTTCTGCTTGGAGGCAGGTGTTGTAAAAATAACACGTGCAAACCTTATTTCTTTATATATGATTCTTCCCTTGCCAGACCTTCCTGCCGGAGTCTCCCAGCTCTCTCCAGGCAGGCTGGTCTCTCTCCTCCGCCACGTGGCGCTACTTGTGACACTCTCCCTCCACCGGCTGCTCTTCCACCAGCCCCTGGGGCGGCAGTCTCGGGCCTGGGGGGCGCCGGGGCCGCGCGCACACAAACGGTGCCGCTCGCGCGTGGGTCCGGACACAGAAAGGGTATTTGGGGGTTTGCCATTCTACTGAACGACAGCAGGAGTGAAGAGTATTATGTAATTTATTTCTTATTCTTAAGGACTGGGTGCAAGCATCAGCATTTTCCTAGATATTTGCTTTTAAATTTTAGGGCTTTTGGTTTTAACTGAGAAATAAAAGCTGGTGTGGACAACCCTGTGAAACTGTTAAATCCAAGAAAACTGTATTTACTATGTTCAGGCCACTTTACAACCGAGAATACATGTATTTTTATATTAAACACCTTCTGCTGCTTTTAGAAAAACATATTCATTTCTGAAGGCAGTTCATAATGAAGTTATTCTTATAGATTATTTAAAAGAAATGAAAGATTTGTATTTTGTTGAGAAATGCATTTTGAAGCTATGGACAATAATACAAATGTACAATGTTACATCAAGTCCCGACATACAAGTTTATGTTTTTTAATATTGCATTTTCAATAAGTGATCATAAAACTACAGCATTTTTTTTTCAAATACATAAATCTAAGGAAAATCTGTACAGCAATAGTAGTTGTACAGCAATATTTTAAAACACAAATCTGTTTGAAGAGCTTTTATATTAGCCTTTATCTAAAAATATTTAGAACTAAAGTAGGACTCTCAATGATCTAGGGGAAAGTGGACTTTTGTTGAGAGAAGAGCAATTCCCAGAGAGTAGCTATTGTGCTCTTAGAACTTTTCCAGGCTTGCCAGTGCAGGCATCTGTCATACGACTTTCCCCCTGCTACCCAACAAATGGCCTGAATTTAATTCAGGAGGGAACATCCAAGCTGTCAAGTCTTACAGAAGCTATTTATGATCACCAAGAAAATGAATAGATATATGCAGAAGGCTTTACATATTTTTTTCCAGTGAAAGCGCAGTAATGTCAGAAGTTTAAATATTAAAGGAAATGTTCCTCTTTGCATGTAAACCATGAGAATTAGTGTTTCACAGTCTTGAATGAAAAGAGTAACATGATGAGGAAAAATATTTTTTATCACTTTCCTGTATTTGCGATAATCAAGGGATGACTTCCTGGGGCATTTATATCTAAAAAGAGGCTAGTATTTCACATATATTCCATAAATGTATCAGTAAATTATCACAACAGCAGCATGATTAGAACAAGTTCTAGATAAAGTGTCTGGAGGTGTTATTCTTGACTTCTGAGTGAGAAACAAATAAAAATTTGCAAGGATATTTAGTGAAAGGCATACTAAAGCAAAATCAGCACCTCTGGGAATTCAAAGAGGAGTCTAATTCAGTGTATTTTTGCAGGTGTCAAAAGATATTATCATAAGAATGAAATAAAAACTCCTAGATTTATCACAGAGTTTCTTACACAGATACTGTAGAAAAATTGCAGAAAATATGTATGTCCTTAAGGACATACATAAGGTGGGAAAAGTAGACAATCATTACAATGAAAAAAGAGGTTCAAGATTCCCACTTAGAAGCCTACAGGAAGAAGCACAGAGATATATATGTTTAAAGCTTTAACTTATAAAACTTAAATTTGATCCTGCAATAACAGGCATCTCTAACAGCAAACTGTTCCATGTCTGTAATACATAATCATGGGTGATTTCAACCTTTAAAAGATACCAGGGGAATATCTCTTGAAGCCAGGAGAATAATATTATTAACATCTTCTTCTCTGCTTGGAGTGAGTTCAGCATTTGACTCAGAGAACAAACTAGTTGTCTAGCAAACTGATTGAAAACTGAGCAGTTTTCCAGATTTCAAGGGCCTAATTTTGTTTGCTTTATGCAAACAAAATAAAGCACCCATAAACACCATGTGTATTACTAAGTATGCACAATAGACGCAATTCACAATTTTATCTATTATAATTGAAAGTATAATGAATTTTTATTTGAACATGTGACATTTTGAATACTGAAAAGGACTCCAAGGTTTCTCCAAGGTTTAAGAATACCAGTCAGCCTAACTGACAGGAAAACATAAACATACAGCACAGGTTAAGGTTATCCTGGTGGATGCACAAGTCATAAGTCCACAGATGCAAGAAGGTTAAGCCTAGTGAGAAGCTCTCTATCCTTGCAGAGGAGACGGCCAGACAGTACCGACACACTCACATTCACAACCGGGAGCACAACCCCCGCTGAGGCAGACTAATGCTTTGAACACGATGACTTTCTCACCCTTTCAGATTGCCAGACTTGAGGATAAGAATAAAATTTCTTTCATATTAAACTAGTTAAAGACCTTGGAATTTCACTGAATGCAAAACAAAAAAAAAACAGTAGAATCATCTGGGTAGAATTTGATGATTTGAAAAGCCATCAGGTGCTGTTTTGTCTTTCTCTGGAAGGAAATCTGTTTGAAACAGATACCTTGTGATATCTGGCTGATCAGCTCTTCAAGTCCTATGAAAGTGCACTGGCAAACCATAACATGCCTAACTTGCAGATTTTTCCCCAACTGTTTGCATTGCTAGAAAAGATACTAAGGAATTTCTAAAAGTAATAAGAAATCTGTGTGAAGAGGCAATATGATAGAAAATGAAATTCAGCTTTGAAAAAAAAAATCTGAATTAATGTTATTGGAAAGCACAAAAATTATTCATTCACCCTGCCAAATTCAAAAGCAACTGTAATCTCTCAGAAAGAAAAAATCCTAATAAAAAATTTCTTCATAATAAGCCCTGACAGTCAATCCAGCACACAAAACAAGGAAATGAGAATACTATTTAAAAATAATGATGCATTGCTGCCTGAACTGGTGTGTTCCATTCTGTCATCTGAGATCAGAAACAGAAAAAATTTTGACACAGATGGCAAAACTGAGACTCAGAACCATTGCAACAGAGATGATACTAGCTTTAGCATTGATACAAATGACAGAATGTGATCAAAGGATACAAAGCAAAGAATAAAAATCGAGCAGGCCTATTTATTTTTTCAGCCCGGGGACATGCAGACACTTGCTTACATGTTATACTTACAAAGGTTAATCACAATGCTTATAACGGTTAATCTTTCTCACATGGATTATTATACTAATTGACATGGAACATTTCAGAAGCAAAGAGTTACAAAGACAATAGTACCTTGTTAGCAGATAGTTAACCACAAGGGTGTCAGTCTTTGCAGCAGATGGGGGACAGAGCCGAGAAAGACGAGGACTGAGGAACACCTCCCCCTGCCCCGTGTGCGACGTGTCTTGCCAGAAGAAAAGAAACAAAGAATTCCAACTGGTGTCCACGGCCCCCTGGGGCGAGGACTGGCAGCACTATTGATTGGGCGATTTTCAACAACGAGACAAGGGCTGTTTGTGTTACCTGCAGTTATCAACGCAGATTTCAAAGGAGAAATTAAGATAATGGTATGGACTCCGATACCACCCTGTACTGTGCCAATGGGAAGATATGGACGATATATTGATTGCTGCAGAGCAAAAGGAAACAGCAGAAGAGGCTCTGCATCAGATTACGCGAGCAGCATCAGCTGCAGGATTAAGAATTGCGGAAGATAAAGTACAGGAAAGTCCGCCTTGGCGATATTTAGGATGGAGAATTTCTGATCATCAAATTCGACCACAATCATTGACCCTAAAGACAGACATAAGGACTTTGAATGATCTTCAAAAACTTTTGGGAACTATTAATTGGATCCGTCCCTCCTTAGGGATTTCCACAGAAGATTATCTAGTCCAGTAAATCCGTTCGTAACCTGTCTAGTAGGACAGACTGTTGATGTTTGGCATATTTTGTTTATTGTTAGCATGCCTGCTTTGTTTCTTGTTATGTGTTTAAGGATAGATCATTTAATTAAGTCATGGCTGTTCAACCAAAAACAAATAAAGAAGGGTGAGATGTGGAGGCTTGTTCAAAGACAATAGTACCTTGTTAGCAGATAGTTAACCACAAGGGTGTCAGTCTTTGCAGCAGATGGGGGACAGAGCCGAGAAAGACGAGGACTGAGGAACACCTCCCCCTGCCCCGTGTGCGACGTGTCTTGCCAGAAGAAAAGAAACAAAGCCAGACAACCGCGCAGGTGGCCAGATGCTGATTGGTTGTGAGCTTTGCAACACTTGTGTTAAGAAAGTATAAAAAGAAGTTGGTTTGGAAATAAAGTTGTCTCACTCTGCACCCCAGACTGAGTCCGTTTCTTCACAAGGTGCAACAATTTCAGAAGCAAAGAGTTACAAAAAAGTTGAGAGCTAACAAGAACTTCTACAGGACGCTGTGGATTCTGTGTTAACAGAATACACCAACGTGTTCATCCGATCCTTCACAGGCAGCCCAAAGTAGGGAGGTCCTGGACAGAAATAACCAAGAAATTAATTCCTCCTGTGAAATTCTCACTGGTTTGATGTCAATGGAGGAGTTGAACCTGCCTTCTACACTAATTGATGAAAGGGGGTACTATGCAGTGGGATTGGGTGGTGGTAACATTCTCCTATCACGATTGCCTGCTGTGCTGGCTGACTTGCAAGTACAAGCATCTTTTTCTTTAAAGAAACAAAGTAACCCCTCCCTACCTTCCAAAACAACTCAGAGAATGAAAAATCTTCTTAAATGCTTTAAGAATTAATTAATTGCATTAACTAATGCATTAATGCTTTAATGCTTTCTTAAATGCTTTATCAATTACTAAGAACTGAAGTTTGAAACAAACTTTTGTCTGAGATTAATTTATTCCAGGCCATTTTGGCAGTCTTGCATTCATCTGAACTATCTGATGCTACACGCAGATGTCTGAAGCAGAATATGGGAATACATGAACCATGGAGCTAATACAGTATTCCACTTGATGTTTAAAGATGATATACAGATCAATATAACCATTAAAATGCAATAAGTAAAATATATTTACCTGCTCAGAGGCGACTGTTGATAGGGGGAGAACTTTGGGCTAGAGTTTAACTGTATCTCCTCTTATTAAAAGTGACAGACCATCTTTAACAGCTACTTAATGGGAGAAGACATCAAACCTCTCATTATTTTTTTTTCTGAATACTTTGGGGACTGTAAATTGCAGAGAATCAATGGATTGCGCCATGGAAATATGGAGGGCTGAATTTCAGACCTTTCTAGTAACATAAGTGATCTGTGCCTGTTCTGTTGATAAACAGATACTATGGCTTGATTAGTACCTTCATGAGAAGTGGATTAAAAGTACATTACCCCATTTTGTTAAGGAAGATATATAGTCTTAGCAACAGGTATATACCACTGTCACACATAAATAATCAAAGGACATGATTCACTGAATGCAAAACAATTATGCCTTAAGTAGGTATTATGCCTTATCCTCAGTTTCTCTAAGCTGGTGCAGCAGACTTGGAGGTGCACGGTCAGGTGGGAGAATTTTATTCATGAATACATGTGCAGACATCCTGTAACAATTCAAATAACAATTCAGAGCCACAATTTCGGGTGAGTAACTACTCCTTCTGTTTGGAATGACTGCTCCATTGTACACTTAGGTGCTCAATATTCTCAGCAGCATCCCTTGTACTATGTAGACCCTTACAACTGGTGGAGGTCCTCACACTCTATAGTCGAGTAAAGATGGAATTGGACGTTGCCAAAGTGTGTTTTTTTATTTTTATTTTTATTTATTTTTTCCTCTAGACCTTTCAGGAAGTGCACAACAGTCAGCAACAGTGTGAAAGGAGCTCCAAATGGCTGCACCACAAATGTCAAATATGAGGAAGTTTCTACTACGAATAATATGAAGTGGCTAGAAAGCCACTATTGGCTTGGCTTGAAAGGTAGCCAAGTGGACCTTTTAGACTTCATGATTTTGAGAGTGTTCTTTCACATACCAGACAGCTTTGAGAGGAGACCTGGTGGAGGTCCTCACACTCTATAGTCAAGTAAGAGTCAAGTATAGTCAAGAGAGGAGATTGGCACTTCTGTGAGTCTGATGAAAAAAGACTTCCAGCAAGGTCATGTAAACATTATATATAACGTCTAATTTTTGGAGATTTGTTTCCAGAAAGGAAGTCTGAAGTTTAAGAAAAAAGGACAAGTTAACTTCCTTCAATACATGAAAGTTAGAATTCTCTTGAGGTAAAAGCTTCAGACGGATGCTACCACTTGTCCTTATGGAAAACAGCGCAAAAGAATTAAGTGTTAGAGCTTGAATCTCCGATATCCTTATTGTAGAAGAACAATCATAAAAGCTGTTTTCACAGATAAATGCAGAAGACAGCATTCAAAAGATTCAAAGGGCTGCCACATAGGAAGATGAAGGACAGGAATTGTTCATTCCTGACAATAGGCTAACTAAGACTAGCCTAGCATGATCTGAAAGTATTTCCAATGTGAAGACTGGCCCATGGAAGTTCCCAGAGGCTGAGCTGCAAAACAACTTGCCTTGTGCAAGCAAGAGGATTACTGAATTCCAGTTTAAACATTTAGATTCTTAAGTTTGAAATATGTCTTCTGCACCACTTGCTTTTTGTAAATACAGATAAGTTAGTTGCTGTGAAACCTGTAAATGTAGGTAAGATTGCATTTATGTTGAGGCAGGCTTCTCTAAGACTTCTGAGAGAGCAAGAAGAGGGTATCTCCAGAAACTGGACTGTAAAGTTGTGGGCTACTGCAGACAAAATCTGTTTGTCAGATATGATAGACTTCCACAGGTGATGCAATTTGGACAGCCAGTCTGAAAACTGCAGAATACTAAGAAAAAAAAAAAAAGAGAGAGAGGAAGAGAGAATTGGTTGCATTATGAGAAAACACAGAGTTCACCACTGTCTCTTTAAGAATTTTTGCATTGATGCCATGGTTTGCAGCACTGATACTGAAAGTGCCAAAGGATACCTGGGACTAAACTTTAGTTACTGGAAATTTGGATTGCTTTGTCTGGGCAGAATTTGTATCAGAAAAGATAGAGTCCATACAGACATAAAGGAAATGACCTGATCTCTAAGTTATGACTGTTGCAGAACGCAACCTCAAGACCCCTGGGTGTTAAAGTGATCATTCATCTGAAAGAAGAGACGTTTTACACGGCATAGTGTGTTTGGAGGAAGTGTCTTCCCAGGGCAACGGCTGCCAGTATTGACCAGCTGACACGGGCGAAGGCAGGAGCAGCACCCTGATGCAGTGTCCTAGAGACAAGCTTGCTCTGAAGTAGGATAGATCTAAAACATCTTCTGGAGTTTGGTGGAATGAGATCGGAAAGTAATTTATCTGGAACAGTATTTTTGTCATTAGCAATACCATTTGTAATGTGGAACTGAAGAGCAATCAAAATTTTCTATTAGCAAACTCTTGACTTGTGTATATCCCTATTTCCAGATCAGACACACTGACATAAAAGTATGAGTGTCTGTGTGTACATACACCTGTGTGGGGAACAGCTCTGCTATGCAGTTAGGGGGCTTAGAGTCTCCTCTGGAGGAAATTCTGTGATAACAGGAGAATTACAAGGGAGTACTCTTACTAAAGGAAGCAGGGGTTATGCCTCATTTTGTGATTCCTCTTTCCACATGCCAGTAACTTATTCTTAAACTAGGATTTTCATGTGTGTGTGTGTTTTTTGAAGTGGCTCAGATGCCAACACCTTTTCATGTCCCGTTCCAAAAATGGTATGACAGAGTTAAGACAAAGGGTCAAGAAACACCATTAGTTTCCCTGATTCCATCAAAGAAATTGGAGCAGGCTGGGGAAGGGGGAGGGTGCTTCAAAGAGGCACACGGCATCAAAGGCACATGTATGAAGCTAGGAATTCAGTTTGGTTTAAAAGAAAAGACAGGAAAAAGATTGTATAGGACTGAGAAGGAAAAGCAAACAGCTAATGTAGGATCATAAAGGTGTTACAAAAAGAGTCTACAAAGAAACAGTGGACTACAGCAGACTTCAAGGACAGGAAGAAGCAAAGCTCTGATCTGGCCAAGCAGTAAGAGGAATTAAGATGAAACTGGAGCTCTGATCACTGTGTGGATAGCATGCAAAAGGACAGGGCTTGGAAATGCTCCCTCATGAATACAGCTTACATAAAACCTCCATAATGCTACTAGTAAACTGCTGCCCAAAGTGTATTAGTATATAGATAAGAGTAACCACACAAACAGATTTAACTTGTAGATAATTTGTCACCCCAATTATTTCCTTCAATGGAGCTAGTCACGTCTAGTCTAATGTACTGTATATTAACTAATCACATTTTAAAATATTCTTTCAGTCATGTGATTTTGTCTTTCTTTTGTTTCTTTATAAGTATCGCTTCAACAGTTTGCCATAACAACACTTAGCAAATCATAGTTATAGGATAATTGTAAAGACCATATAGATTTTCTTCTGAGTAATATGTATTTCTGGAAGAGTCAAGTTTTTAAAACCATATTCCAAAATAAATACCCACAGAAAGGTAAGTGTTCATAATGCCTTGTATGTTCTTAATTATACTATTTAATCATTTTTAAAAATCTACTTAAAAACAACATCTATATTGTATTCAAAAGTATCACTAGTTTATTCAGAAAAATCAAAGTTTATTTTAAATGAGAAGCATACGGGGGCACACAGGGGGTCTGGCCAAACTATATCCATGATCCAACAAGCATTTGGGGTTTGGAAAAGAACTGATAAATGGATTTGTAAAAAGTGATACGAAGTTGACACAAACCCCAAAACGGACCACAAGGGAATGACAAGGGATTCACTACATCCTTTCTTTTGCCTCGAGTTCTGAAAGCACTGATTGCAGCTTGAAGTATCAGCCAATTCTCACATTAGTAAGAAAAGAGAACACACATTATCTTGTAATTTTTCATTAATAATGTGGCTTGTTTTAGTAAAAAAGCACATTTTCAAAGCACAGTGAAGGTAAGTGACTTCTTCAAGGTCACAGCAACTGCTAAAAAAAAGGAATCTAAGACAAAACTACTATTAAGGAAAGTGGTGAAGTGCAGCAGACCACTGCAGTCAGCTTTTAGTGTCAAAGAGTTTTAATTTACTAACACTAATTTGCTAATTTGTATATTAAGAGATTAAAGCAGACAGTTTATTCTTGTTTGACATTGTATCAAAGTTACATATTAAAGAGATTTAATTTAAAAGTTATAAATTCAGAGTTGTAAGAGAGTCATGTAGAACGTACGAGGGAAAAACAGAGAAAGAAATGCGGAAAAATTACAAACGTTACTACAGGATACGGAATGCCTCTGAAAAAGCATGTGATACATGAATTACGCCTGTAGCTTGTAGCTGCCTAAAAAAAAAAAAAAGGTTTTGGTCTGGTGAATGTTAATATCTCCTGAGGTAATTTTTCTATTACATTTGGATTCAATACTGATTGAGATTTATTAATATTATGTGATGCAAAGTTTTCAGCAGGGTGATTCAATTTCTTCACTGTGAATTCTTTAGGTTCTGTTTTTTATTGACTAACTGAATTGCAGTAATAGGAATATCATTGAATTTTTGGTGCTCCTGTTGATTAAAATATTCTTGTGCTGCAGAGTAGACCTGCAACAGTAAAGTGTGTATACTTATTGACCTTAATTCAAGCAGAGTTCAATTTGGTGCACATACATTCACTCCTTTGGTATTGAAACAAAAATGGATTATTTGTTTCTTCAATCAATATTTGTTCTAACTCTGTAGCAGCCCCGTTAAAGGAGTAGTTGCCACTTTCTACGAAGTCAGGCTGTGATCTTATAAACGTCCTGTCTAAAATGCTTACGGTCCTAAAAGTGGAAGTGCTAATACTCATCCTTACTGATAGCACAGACTTTCTTTTCTTGACAGTCTGCCCTAATGCATGCCTAACTCAGTCTCAAAATCCCTCACGAAATAGGTATACAACACTCACATGTAAGCGTAACTTCAACTGAGTTCCTCACTGATTCCTCTGCCGAATCAGGAAGAGTCCACTGCCACCTCACTAAAAGGGGTCTGTCTTCTTCCTGTGATGTTCCAAGGCATCTTCTGGGGGCAGATGTGAACATAAACAATGTACAGTCTGCATGGCTCCTGAACAAAAGAACTATCTTAATTTCACTAAATGCTGAAACTACATTTTTCTGTGGAATTTCTGAAGCCCAACATTGGAGAGGCCTCATGCAGCCTTCCCCTTCCCAATTCTAATCACCACGCAATAAGACCACTGCAAACTGATCTGAAATGAAAATTACAGTTTTGTGGAAACTGAGTGATTTAGGTATTTACGGGACCACAACTCTTCATGGCACATTAATCCTAAAAGCACTCAAGGAACATGCTATATATTGCATATAGGAAACAAGTTCACAAAGACCATACAATTTACACAGGAAATCAGCGATAGACTGAACTATTTCTCTTCATCCATAAGGATAGAGTTCTGCCAGCTCTTTTTTCTCCACACTGAAGTTAATTCAGATTCTGAACAATCTGGAATCATACTCCAAAAACAGCTTAGACAGAGATTCTTTAGATTTCATACTTTGGAACTTTTAGTCATCCAATTTTTAATCATCCCATATGATTTAAACATACTTAAGTTATTTTTTCTTAATAATAAATGAAACTCACAAGTGTATCTAAAAGATTATAGTCAAACAGTTACAGCTATGGTCAAACAGACTGGACAGTTACTGTGTGCCTCACCTCTCCCTCCCTGCTCCTTATCCAGTAACAAAGTACAAAATCAAAGAGAACCATTCTGTATCTGAAAGCAGTAGCAATATCCAGCTGAGTCAAAAGAAAGCTCCACTGGGCTGGTTGGCAGGTGGAGAAAGCCCATTTATAGGTTGTCTCCACACTGAGTCAGATTTTATTCTCACAAAAAGAGGTGAAAAATCCTACAACATTTTATCTTTTTATTGTTCTCCCTGAGAGCCTACAGTTCTCTGCTAAATACATTGCAGTCTGTTCCTTGCTATAAATAATATAAATGCTTTTAAAAAATTATTGATGGCAGCGTAGAAGAAAAAAAAGAAAATACAGTGTTTGTTAAACCCTGAAGTTAAATCTGTGCTTGCTCTCCTATTCTCAAATCATTTATAGACAGAAATATGGAAAGGTCTATAGTTCAGTCATGATGTTATATTAATTGTATACAGAAGACAAACATGGTAATGAGATAAAAGCAGGATAAATGACAAAATACTTACAGAAAAATAAAATACCATTACAAAGTTGTCTTGATACAAATCTAATGTTTCTTCAGTAAGTAACTTAAAGTATCTCATCACATGAAACACACTGTTTCTTTAAACAGTGTATATGTCTTGTAAAAAATATTTTTCTAAATCTGTATTATGTATTGGGATAGATCAATCTTCAAAAACCTGTTCCATTGGAAACACAGGACTGCTGTTTGCTATTTTTGTATGGGGCCAGAAACTTGGGGTGGCCTACCAGTGCTTTTGAAAAGGTAACAACAAAGCTAAAAAAAAAAAAAAAAGTGACAGATGGTAAATAAGAAGCAGAGAAAAAAGTATCATTCAAAGTGCATGGCAAGATGCCTTCCGAGTTGTAAGATGCAGTGCATTAGATTTGCTCAATGGAAGTGTTTATCCACCTCAATACACAGAATTTTGACCCTTTTTGCTCTCTCCTCCAGCTAAGCTGTTCAAGTATCAGACTTGGGTTCTCTAGCAAAGCTGCTGCAGTTTGATTCATTTGCTGATTACAGCCACACCTGCAGACCAAAATGTCAGAAAGAAACACTTTTAGCTTTGAAAGTTTGGACTAATTTTAACCAGGTATATCTGCAGTTAGTCCTGAATAACTTTTAAAAGATCACTGTTTCATGAAACAGAGAAATCTCATTTTCAAATTTTAACAACTATACTAGTAACACATGAGAATTTTCCAGCTATGCTCTAGATAATATTATCTTTGTATTCACAGTATCATTATGAATACCAAGAAACTGCTATTTTGTCATCAAGGGAAGGTCACACTTTTTAAAATGTGATCCTTATATAAATCACGCATTATAGGTGTCCGTAGGAGATGGCTGTAAATTTTAGCAGTAATCGAACGTGGCTGTGCTGCTCCAAACGGTGCAGAGATCCCGCACAAGCGCAACCGGCGAGTACCAGCAGCGTGTGAAGTGTCCCCGCGCGCTGCCCGCTACGTGTCTGAGCTCTGGGGAGGGAGGAAGGGCAACAGCAGCAGCCCCCAGCACGCAGCAGCCGCGGCTCCCCCGGCCCACGGCAGCTGAGGTACCTGGAGTCCGGCCACTCGCCACGTACGGGAGCCTCCGTGGGGGCAGCAGCAGCCCAAGGCCCTCGGGACAATCCGAAGGACAACTACAACCTACGTCAGACACCCAGCACTGGTCTGTCACCCGTGCTGAAGAAAAATGTCGTCCTGACCCTCGCTTCCCCCAGAATTAGTCCTGAAAGAGAAAGGCATGGCCTGATAGCCACATTGTAAGACTGTTCTTAAGTAGAACATTTTAAGTAGAACTGTTTGAGCACAATCTCCAACATTTAAAGACCATTTGTAAACTTGCATGTGAAACACAGTCCATCTGGGGTCTTCAGACAACAAGGTACTTTCAAAATAAGAAAGTGCTATTATTATTATTACCCATAATACTTATTTAATGTCATTTAGGATTAATATATTTTTCAAGATTAACCAAGAAAAAAAAATCCTGATTTTGCTTGTAGTCTAAATTTGTACATTACTCTGTACTCAATACAAAGTAATTCAATGGAAGGCTTAAGTGGATACTGCACAGACAGCGTGGGATGTATCCAGTGTGCTTCCTTCCATGGATAAGAGAGGTAGTTAGTTCTGGAGGTGTTTTGACCAGTTCTAAAGCTCCATAAATACTATGAAGCATTTACAGATATCAAACAAGTGAATCCAATCTATGGGTTTTCATGAGGTCAAAGCAGCAAACGTATCATGGATAGCAAAAAAAATCCTTTTAAAGCTTTTGGAAATGTAAATTCCTGAAGTTTCTAAAAGAGCATCTCAGTTGAATAGAAGAGCATGACAGGAATGTTACTGGATAAGCAATATTCCAACATAAAGAATTTTGATGTTCTGCTTAAAACAATATATTCACAATTATAAAATGCTCTTTAAATTAGACAAGCAAAATTCCAAATTAAACAGATAATGAAAAAAATCTTTCAAAATGAAATAAAGCAGATTTTCTGGCATTTCATTACATGAAATGGTTTTTATCTTCCTGCACTCATCACGTCAGTTAGATAAACAGATCAAAAGATTGCATATGTATTTCTTTAGTCTATTTCTTACTGCATGTATGTGCATAATCTTCACACTAAAATAATACAGGCCTTAAAACAGGCCTTGGACCACTCTACCTTGCTGTTAGAAGTCCACAGCACAGACTGTGCTTTTAGTGGTTGCGTTTTACCAATGCCCTTTTGCAGTTACAGATTAATAAACACAAGCAAGATAGGCCAAATACGAATTGAAAATATGGAATCAGTTTGCACAAAATAAAGTGGAATATAAATGCAAGCAAAGAGTAGTTGCCTTGAAGCAGTGCAGTCTGGCAACAAGACCTGAGCAGCTCCGGTTGCCGCTCGCAGGCAGGCAGTGCAAGTGACACAGGCCCACCTGCGGGGTGTCATTTTGCAGCAATTCCAGACACATCTGAATACAATAGAATGCTCATCGACCTCATGTAAAATGCATGACAAAAGTTGCATATTACCCATTTTTTTTTTTTTTCTTTCCCCAGTCTTTGCATAAGAATAAAACAGATATAAAGACTATACTGAAGTTCATTTTGCCAAAGTTTTAAATACTGGAGTGGAAAAGGGAAGAATGGCAAGCTGGTATTCCTAAAGTCTGTGCTTTGTTGTTTTTGAGCTCATGCAAACTCATTCATGTTTGAGATTATCAGAACATTGGATTAAATATAAGGACACAACAGGATAGTACAACATAAGTGTAAGAAAACTTTCTAGTGCATAACAAAAAAAAAAAAAAAAAAAAGGACCAAGAAGTGTTGAAATTGCAAAAGCAGCATTTTTAATAGATGAAGCCAAAAATGTGAGTTTTTTTTTTCTCCCCTGAGATTTCATATTATCAGGTTGTGCTCTATCAACTACAGCATGTAATTGCTTGGTTAAAACTTAAAACTTTCTTATATAAGATAAATGACAAGTGGGAACTCTAATGCTAGCAAAGGTTTTGGAAATCACCAAAGACTGAATCTGGAGTCTATGTGGCAGATGGTAAAACATGCAGGACAGAATTAAAGAACAATTGTACAAAAATATTTGAAAGCCAAGGAAAATCACTAATGAACTCTCTGAAGGCATCAATGAGCATATGAACAGGACAAATCTGACGGGTGTAGTCTGCTTCAGTTTACAAAAAGTATTTGGATCAAACCTGGAATAAATTGCTTTAGGCTGAAAGACTAGTACCTTAAAGAAACCAGGCTACCAAAAGATAACAACAAAGTCTCTCTCATGTGTAAATAACTGGTTGAAAAACAGGAAACAAAGTGTAGGAGTATGTATTCAATCTTTTTGGTAAGGAGGGACACAGCAGGTGAATACCACAGAAACTTATGCTGAAGACTGATATTCAACATACTAAAGATCACCAACAAAATTGGAGAGAGTACTGATGATACCACTTTGTGCAAAGTAGCAGAGAGAATTCAGATACAAAAAAATCTATCAAGAGAATGAACAAGCAATAGGATGGTACATGAAACTGTGCTGATATAAGATCAGTAATTGTCAGGAAAAAGACTCCTAACTTCATATAAAAGAACAGCAGATTCTGCACAAGGTTTTGCTCTGAGGAACAGGCACTTGGTTGTTCCAGTACTACATTTTGCATATCATATGCAATACAGCTCAAGAAGAATACAGAAAAGCTGCAAAGAAAATGCAAAGAAAATAAAGCAGAATTCCCTCTACAGGAGAAATAACTACAGGGGAAAAAAAGTGTGAGATAGAGCATTAAAAAAAACACAAAAATATACCTGAGAGATGAATGTGTGCTGTTCCGTTCCTTATCCTATTAATATGCAAACCTACCATAATAGCAAAATAATTATTTGCTGTTATGCTAACAGTGTTTGTTACTATTACTTTGACTGGAGAGTTTTCGGCAATCAGAAATTCCACGTTGTTCCTGTCACTGCAAGGACAAGTAAACTTATACAGCTGGATGACTAGCAAACGGGAATATTTTACTATAAACGGGATTATTTTTCATTCCTTTACATAACTATGGTTTTGTATTTCACATATGTATAAGAAATGGCAAAATTCAGAGGGCAAATAGAGCCCATGACTCACAGATACATACCAAACTAAATTTTAATAGTGTTGTTCTATCACTATATTTTGTGAGTACCAGATTCTTCAATGGACATGAAGAAAGAAAAACTAAGCATACGAGGTATTCTTTCCATTCCAGAAATATGGCTGATATATTAATGATCCAGAGCAATTCTTTGGCTTGAAGATATGTAATCCAGTTACTGTTATGATTTACAGACACAATCCTGACGAAAATTTACACAGTGCGGCAAAATTTGAGACACCAGAAACAGTTTTTTTTTCCCGAAGACCTAAGAACTGTAAAACCAAGGAGATGTCTTCATCCGCTTCCACAACCTGTGGAGTGACCACCACCACTGGCAAGTCTCATTATGAAGCTAGCAAAGTTGTGTTGGTCCTGCTATACCTGGGCTAAACCTCCCTGGGAAGAGGGCAGGGGCAGCTGTGCAACTGCAGTGCCAGGCTAAGACTGGCCAGATATGGGGAAAAGCAAGTGGCCAAAGTCCTTCATAACCCACTTGTAATTACACGACTGCAGGTAACAAAATCAATTCACTTTACAAAATTAGCATTAACAGTTCTCCCATGTATCTGTCTCATACAAGCACTGTCCTACTGAAATGATGTTTTCATGCACTTCCAGATACAGGGGGGAAGACCCCTCAGTGCAAAGTGCAGAGCTACCATCAATGCTGATATAGCTACCTACCTGGGAAGAGACAGAGATCCTACATATTTCCTTCCATACTAAGCTCTGCTATATAGGAAAATTTTGTTACTGTACCTTACTTTCATTTTCTGCATTTTGTTGTAGTAAAAAAAAATACTAAGGCAAAAAACCACACCTCTACCAGAAACTACTATTGATCCTTCTTTCAGTTTTAGACTTACTCGCTCAGTTTTGTGGAACACAGAATTTTTGCTTTTCCCATACGAGACTTCAAGGATTTAACTTTGCAATAAAGACTTAACCATTTTGGTATTTAAAAACAACAGAACATAATTGCATTACTGAAAATTAGGAAGTGCTTTCACATCCCATACTTCACATGCATTTTTAATAACCATTTGTTATTACTGCTCTGTAATATGAAAATCCATACGATTGTTAATATTGTACAAATTCACAACTAATCACATTATAGTACCAAAGGAACAATTATCGTATGTGAATATGTATAAAGATTAATATACATATCCTAATAAATCTCAGCTGACCCATTAATGCATAATGGGCCCAAAGGATATCTCATATCCTTGGTATATAAATGACACATTTCTTTCTCCCTCCACTCCTTTCTTCATTTTGTTTTATATGTACAAACTGCCATAAAAAGGAAAATTAAGCCATGCAAAAACACTCTCAAACATCAAGAGGCTAATCAAAAGCACAAACCACTTTCTTTTCTTATTATACTAGCAGAACCACGCTAATATTTGACATGCATGTACAATGAGCTTCTATTTTTCCTGGACTCTCCCTGTTGTGCACGAGGCTTCTGAAGTGGTAGGCAGACATCCATACCTCTCTGTGCCCTGCCATGTACAGATATCACAGGTGCGTAAAAGGACGAGCTCTCAGTGTTAATTGTAAATGATAATGCCTTTTTCCTGGTTCAGGGTACACCTTCAGCTGTTTCAGTTAAATCTCTTGTAGTTTAAAATGACAGCAAAAGAGAGACAAATGATCCTTTTTGTTATGTAAGATATGCTTTACAATACTGCTACAGTGACAATTCCTTGTCCTCCTGTCACATTCTGTCCCTTAGACCATGCTGCAGAAAAGCAATTTTCTGCCTCAAAAGCACTCTATTTTTTTTAAAGTTTGTCTCTGGGCAATTTTCAGGTCTACTAGAGCTTCACAACTGTATACAGATGAGAAAAACCCAAAATAGGGCAATTTATTTGATTCCTCCTCTTCAAAACATTTAGCTGAGATTGCATATCCAACAGAGAAACCCCAACAAGAATATTCAGAGATGACCTGCAGTGACACAGATTTTTTTTTTCAAAAAGAATTTGCATTAAACATCTTCTCCAGACTCTTTAGATAGTCTAGATTTGCCTTTTGTTTAATATGACCTTTAACACAAATAGTTCCCAGGGTATTAACAACTAATTTCTTTTTTAAAGGAAATCGTGCAAACTAGTCAGTTAAATAAAGCACTTAAGGAGTTTTTCAGAGGAGGAATGGCTTCTTTTTAAGATGTGCATTCATTTGAATCCAGTTTCTTTCTTAGAAAGAGAGTACAGAACCACTTAGATGGGAAAATACATTTTCCCCATGTTCAGCTCCTGGTAACTTAGCATCTATCAATGCCTGAAGCTACCTTGACCTCAGTATTCTCCTGATAGAGTTCTGCCCTAACACAGAAAGGGCACTTCACAGTGGAGCACAGGCCTCTTTTTAACTGGCCACATCTTGAAAACCATCTCACCTTCACCTAAATCCTTGAGGAATTATTATACTTGCAGGATTGGCACCTTGCTTTACATTTGTGAATGTTTCATTCGTGTGTGGTATGATTAAAAAAAAAAAAAAAGTTGATAAGATTTTTGAAAGTTCTCAAGCAACTAGTTAAATCTGAAAGCTGAAAATGAGTGGATTACCCCTTCTTCAACATCTAAAATCAGTTTAAAAATGGGTATAGGCACTTTTGAAAATTTTAAACCAGACTGATGGTTCACTTAACTCTGTTCAGACTTGGTTTTCTCCATTTTCATTTCTATTGCTTTTTTCTAATAATAATAAAAAAACCATATTTAACTTCATCTCAAAATGTCATGCTGACATGTAAATTAATCATATGTTAATAATCACTATTGACTTCAGAAAATAATAAGGCATAATTCCTATATATATCTGTGCATGGTACTGATTAGCAGGTCAGACCCCAATGGTTTAAGCAGAAATTCTTTTTGCTAATATAAAAAAAAAATACACATTCTCTTTAACTATATACATTATCTTGCACTTTAGCAATAAATCAGCATAATATTCACTGGATTAACCTTTGTGCCAGAAATGCTACCATGGGCCACGCCAGCATCTAAGAGATTGTGTATGTGGCCATGACACAGAATCTGGCTCCTGTTATGCCTAATTTTGCTTTCTATACTGTAGGGCTCTTCAAGAGGGAATGTGTACACACCAAGTGGAGCGTTGTGCTGATAGGCCAATTCCAGCACAAACAGAACCTAGAACAGAGAATATGACTTGAAGACAAAGAAGATTTGCAGATATGTCCATGTTTATGCTTTATGTTACAACAGAAATAGTATACATCGACATATATCACGGAGGACATGAGGGGAGAGGGACCTCTGTAATTTAACTCATTATGTTGCCTCTGCACATCATACAGTGAACTCCTGGAGCTGGGCCTCGAAAATTGGATAAGAAACAATGTGAGCAGCAGATAGAAGGGATAAATGAAACTACAAACTACAAAAACTTTGAAAATGCCTAAAGGAGGACAGCAAATGAAAATATATTTTAAAAATTATCTTCATCTCTCATGTCTACCTTAGAGTGCTTGAATATTTAGTGGAGCAAGGCCCTAATTAACGTAGCCCTCTGTATATCTCGCTGGCTGGCAAAGCTTCAATTTGGCTGCAGGTTGCTGTCAGCTGGTCACAGCTCACTGACCACTCAGAAGTGTAACTGCACACTGATGCTCTATTCGTTTTGGCTTCTTTAGCAGTAATGCAGTGGCTATGTCAATCAGACGTTACCAGAATAAAAGCAACAAACTCATAATACAGAGGTTCGCTGAGCCCTCCTTTTCTATAGTGATTAATTTTTTTATCCCTCATTTTTATACAGCAGTTAATTGTCTTCTGGTCATTTGTATACACACATTCACCCTTTGATTAGATGCCTATGAAGATTCTTTAACTGAGTTTGAAGTAATCAGTGTTCCAGACCCCCCTTTTAACCATATTTTAGCACAGCAATCATAGAAAAACATTCACCAAAAACCTGTATACTGCAGAAATAGCAGAAAACTGCAGAATAAATGCTGCAAGCACACAACACATAACTAGAACTGTGGGTGCTACTACCTACTATAACTGTGTGTGTAGCAGCTGTTTTGAAGTTAAGCAGTGCAACCTTCTATGATACTCATACAGAAGTCCCTTTCTACAGCAACTACAAAATTTTAAAATTCACAGTTTGGCAATTCCAAATCTTGAAACAAAATTAAAATTAAATTATTCTACTATATATCTAAAAGCGGAAACAGAAACAAACAAACAAACAAAAAAACACACCCCCAAAAATTCTGAAATATTCTATCCACCATTCTCTTGCAATAAGTATTTTATGGTTAATACTGACAAATATTTTATTTGAACTTTGCCAAGTAACTGTAATAGATTAACAAGAATATATGGATAACGTAGACCTGGAAGTTTGAAAAGCAGACAAATCTACTTAGTTACCTAAGTGCTGCCATATGAAGCTGGTGCTTCCTAAATCCTTTGCAAAACAGTTTTCCCTACTAAGCCCAGTTTGCTCGAGTTTCATGGCAGAAACAGTATAACAATCTCATTTTGTAGTTTCTTTTGGAATTTCTCTTGCACTCTACTCCAACAAATCACACTTACAAAAATGCAGTTCAAACAGGAAAAACTTGCTTTCATGATTTTCATGTGCATATATCATTTTTCATCTTTTTATTTTTCCTTTCTGCTTGTAATGTGCTAAAATTTTAATGGTATTTTTACCTGATGAATTGCAGATATGTATTACTCAAGTATCTAACAGAAAGTTTATGATATTTTGATTATTCAGAAGTATCCATGAATTTCCTTGAGCTCTGAACACTGTATACAAATAATCAGTGGTTGGCATCCTATATTCTTAGTGGTAAATTGTATATACGAGCAACTGGTTTGTAAGTTACAAGCAATTCTGACTTACAAGCAAATAACTTACAATTTAAATAACCAATGTAAAACTTCAGCCCAATATCAGTAATTCACCTTCATGTATTTTGTAAGTTAAAAACTTTGCGGAGAACTGTTTGTTTTATTTATTTGGTGAATGAACGATCACCACACACAAGGAATGAAGAGTGATAAGTACAGTTAATCAGAATTTGCTTTTTAATTATGAGAAATATTTGTGGAAAAATTCCCTGCTATCGAGTTATCCCTTACTTCCAATTGGAGCAAATGGATCCCAGTTACTTGTAGGATTGTTTTTTACTGCCTGCACATTTTAGCCTTATCTAAGGCTACGTGCATGTTGCCTGTCTCCTCTTCTACTCCTCAACAATTTTTCAGCTGTGTGGTTGTCAAAAGTCAACCCAATCAGAAATAGGAAGTCTTAAATATAATTAAGCTCCTACAAGTTTCAGGGAGGGAGATCCAAACTGTTCTCCCCAGGGACAGAAAGAAATATGGGTAGAATTCAGGTGTTTTGACAGAAGCTGTCTGGCCTGCTCACCATTCAGAGCTGCGTTCCAACCACAGTTGTGTTGTTTCTCAGCCAAACAGGATAATTGGAGATAAGAGGAATAGGAAACTGGGGCTGCAGTTCAGATTCGTGATCTTAAACTACAAAAAAACTTTCTACAGGAAATCTGGCTTTGTTAGCTCTAGCTCCTGAATCAGTTTGCCTCACTTAGATGGCAGGGTTTTTTTTAATTATTATTTATTTAAAAATAAAAGTATTACATACCAATTTTTACCAGAGTCCTAAGAGTTTAGGAAGGAACAAGAAAATGTTGTTAAAATTGAGAGAATCTTACAGATAAAAAGAAGAATGGATATATTTTTAGAGCAAAATCCTTTACTTAGGGAGAGCAACACTGTTTAAGACTGATGATAGTTTGTACAACTAGAAGCTAATGCAGTGTGCACAATCAATCAATATTTGAACCAAGCTGCAAGGAAGTGTCCTCATTAAGCCTTCATATGTAGTTCAGAGCTACTGGCTTCAAAGGGGTAAACTTGTCTTTAAAGCTTTCTGTGTTAGAGCTTAGACTGGATTTCTCTAAAAACTTCTGAAAAATAGTCGAGGCTTAAAAAAATAAAATAGTCATCAGAGGTATATTAACTCTATTCTCATACAATAGGTTATAACCAGCAATGTTTTTAATCCCATATTCCGCATGTAAAGGCAAGAATTATTAAGTGTAAATACATACAGAATATCAAATATATTTATTTCTCACATTCTCCTCACCTCTGTTTTCTTAAAGAAAGCCCCTTTACATTTTCTATAATGTCAAGCTGAAACGGAATATCAAATACATAAAAAATGCGATGGAAACGGTATTTTACTGACTCTAGAACCACGTGGCATATCAGATTGAAAGACATGACTGCATCAGAGAAATTAAAAATGGAAAACATGTTAGAAAACATATTAGAAATTATTGGCATACTTTGTCGACAAATTCTAACGCTGGATCTAGTCACAGGTAAATAAGCGACTGTTCTTGAGAGCTGACTGGTAATTAGCTGGCATATCCTAGGATCTATCAGAAAATAAACAGTTAAAAGTATGATCCTCTCTGATCACATCCTAGGTTCTTCCCTTTACTGAGGACCCAGCAGTTGACATGTGCCCAAAAAAGCCTACGATCATCCCATAACCTATTACTCCTATGCTAGCTGCTCTGACAAGAGTTCTAAAAATGTCGCTGTAATCTAAAATACGATTTGTGATCTGTACACTTATACTTGGAATCTTTCATGGAAAATAAAAAAATCTAAGAGCTATGCATGTCTTCAGCTATTGGTTAAAGACTGTCAACAATTCTGTTTTATTCGGTTTTAAGGAAAACGGCTACATGCACAAAATTTCAGAAATGATCAAGCAGGAAGTTGTTCCGTATAGCTACTGTAAAGCTATGCTGCATCCTATAAAGAAATAAAATGAGTTGACAGACAACTTTAGAATTGTACCACCATTAAAGAGAACTTTTTCAAAGTCAAAATGTTTTGCAACTTCACCGTCTCTCATGTTTTGTGTGGTGTGTAACGTTAATATCATACATTATTGAAACCAAAGTTACAGTTCTGACTAGCATGATATTACTAGATACAAAGCTGTAGGAATGAATTCATCCAATACCATGTTTATTCTTTCCTTTTTTGAAATCATTATTTCAAGGACCTCTGAACAGAATGAACAGAACAGAATGAGTCAGTGCTGAGTGTCACAAAAACACTCAGAAAAAAAGCTGATGCTGATTTAGTTGTATACCGCGATGCTAACACAGAAATAAGCAAGACACCCTGATGTAGTTATTACAGAAAGAGGAAAGACAGAACGAATTGCTAGATCCATTGTCTATATGGTTAGGTAGTCATTTACGCAGTGCTGCTAAGTTTCTGCTCTTCTCCTTCTCTTCCCCACTCGGTTCCCCAATTACTCATTACTAGAAGCCAGGGAAATTAGTTACAACCCTACAACATAGCTGGAGAACTTCCAAATGCTATCACTCCTCACTCTTTAAACGGGCCTTGTCAACTACTTCCAATACTACAGCTTTCCTGGACGGTCCTGTAGGTATCAGAATTTCTGCAGAACTGTGATTCCACCCTACACACATTTCCCGAACCAGAAGAGTCCCCAAAAGCAGCCTATGACTTTCCTTCTTAAATCCTACACTTAGGGAGTCTCATCTTGCCAGAGCTGGTGTGTTAGGATAGAATTATATCATTCCAGACCACATAGGCAGCACAAAGCAAAAGATTCAGATTTGTTCAAGTGCAGAGAAAGAAATGCTGTTAAATACCTCAAGCTTTTATTACAGAGAGAAAAAAAAAAACATATGCTCTTTAATACTTGGTAAAAATGGAAAACCCTGAAGTCACCGCTACTTTTTTGAAACAAGTACCTCTGCACCAAGGAAGTGCTTTCCCCATGTGGTCACTCACCAATATTTATGAGTGAAGGTCACTTTGAATGCCACCAGCAGACGAAAAAACAGGAGGGAAGGAAGGGTTTGCTGTCTTCACTGAGCTGGCTGATTCTGCCAAAGTGATAGCCGACACTGACATTACACAAGGGAAAGGTTGTCATAGTCTCACAGTCCCAGCTCTGCTGCAGAAACAAAACAAAACAAAACAAAAACAGAAAGGAAAACATGTGTATACTTTTCAAATAAAAGTAATGCAAAAACACTAAAACTCTGATCTCTGGAGTATAAATAAGGCTTTAATCTTGGCTTTGAAACAGTTATTTCAAATCTGCTTTAAAAATTAAGTTTTAAAAAGACCCCTAAGAAATTGAATATCCTTCTGTAAAATTAATCAATCACATAGAGGTTTCACTGGAAGGAAATGGCCATAAACATGTTACATACTCAGTTGGGGGTTGAAGGCAAGCAGAAATGACAATTCTGTTAAAAATAGGGAAAAACTGAGATTTGAAGTGAAGACTGTATGCAGAGCATCTGACAGAGAATGACAGGGAATTTTATGGGTGCACGTGGTCTGCAGAAAACTTAAGAGAAAGGTGAAGGATTAATGAGGGATGCCAATTTATTTATTTATTTATTTAATACATTTTTCTATCATCTATGTGAATTATTACCTATATGCCTGATAAGTCCTAAAAGAAAAAACTGTGATGAATAAATAAACAGCTCTAGAAATCTTCAATAGGGTCCTTTACCTTGCAGGGAATATTATCATTGGCTTTTGATACAATTTCTGCTGCAGGGAAAGACTTTCAAAGCGCAGATTGCTGAAGTATTGCCAGGCGCTCAAAGACCCCCTGCAGTGCGCGTCAAACTAAGAAATCTCTCTGAACTTGTCGAATTAAAAGTCATCCCTCTCTCTCTGCAACCCCTGCATGAGCTGGGAAGCTCTGTCCTCATTTTTTTTTAGGCCTTCCACGATAAACAAATGGAGCCTGAAGCATCTTTATTCTTTTCAGGCACATAATTAAAATTCTTTAAAAAATGTAATTGAAGGCAATGAATTTCAAAAGGAGGTTCTAGTTATCAGCCAGGCTAGAACAGTTTGAGTAGGCCATGTTGCTTTACCGTTCAATTGTGTTTCAAAGGTAAAAGCAAAACAGCTTGTTAAGATCCTGGGTAAGTAAGTGGCTTTTTCTTATTTATTTATTTTGTTTGTACATCAAGAGGTTGCCCCAGACTTAAATATCACAGCAGGATTTATGCTTTCTGGAATGTCATAAGACTTAATTACTAACACAGCAGAGAAGTAAACTATTAAATATGAACAAAGCAGAAAGGTTCCTTACTTTCTGGAAATTATTTTTTATATATCCCCGAAGAAAATTAAAGAATATATTTATTAAATAATTATGTTTGTATTTTTTGATAATTGTCTTTCATTCACCCAAAGCATTGTAAATATTCACAATCTGGCAAAAGATTTTGAATCTGATAAGGCACAAAATGCTAATCTTCTCTGATCACTATGCTGTGGAGAAACATTATGCTTTATTATTATGTCTAAAATGTTAGGCAGAGCCACAAAAAGGGCAAGCAGTGACATAATGAATAATTTTAAATGAATAGAAAAAGAATGAAAGAAATATCTCGTTGGATTTGAATACTAGGGATTGCAAAGCAATATCAACCAAATGGCAGCAGAAGACAATGTTTCAGAAAATACTCTGTATAGTGGCATCCTGGAGAGCTCAGTGACACTGAACATGTCTTCTTGGGTCACTTGCTTTCTGTACTGGAAACAAAAAGCCTCAGTTTGCACCTGTTTTTCCCATACTCTGTGTTTAAACCGGTGTTTCTGACTATAAATGACCATGCAAGATGTGTTATTTTTAGGGTTGTCCCTAGACAGAGTGGAGATTGAGATGTTCTGGGGAAAGTTATTTGTGATTCGTGTAGCATTAGAGAAAGACAGTGTAGCGAGGTGGCACCACTCCCACCACTTCTTGGCTTGGCTCGAGATAGCCACAATGCCTCGGGGAGGCCGGGGATAACCCGGCTGCTGTCCCTTCTCAAGGGGGAGTATAATGGGAATTTCGCATGGATCACCAAGTATCACAGCTGGTACAGAGGATATGTTTAACCCTCCCGAATAAGGCAATACCAGTGCAGATCTAGCAGGCACAAACTCTGATTTGCACTGTCAGAGAGCAGCCCTGCAGTTCATTTCCAGGGCCTGGTTACTTTTTCATCCTTATTGCTTGAAAATTATTTCTTTCCTGGGTCCTTGTTTGGAGTAAAAAAAATAGTGCAGCTCAGGGAGTAGCCCGTTGCAGTTGTCTATACTGAACTGCCAGTATAGACAACACAGCACCGAGTTTGTCCCTCTCTATATTCCACAGTTGTTCAGCATTACCTCAGCAAGATTTAAGGGCTCCACCTCCCAACTCCCTTCACGTCACACCCAGAATATGCAACATACAGCACATACATATTTTTACTGTGCACTCGGCACTTTCACAGGCTGCACAAAACCCACCTATTCTGCCCTGAGATAGACAAAATACACAACTGAAGATTCTGGTATCTTAGATCCAGCAAGACGCCATATAGGTACAAGAGGAAAAGCAGGGCCAAGGGCCTAGAAACAGTATGTTTCCAGCACGGTGTCATTTTCCAGTACATACTTTGCCACTATAAACAGCCAAAAATTAAGTCAGTCCCCATTATGCTTTTTGCATCCCTCTATCCACGTTGGGCAAAATGAACTCCTCACGGCCTTCTCTTCAGAAGTACTAATGTGTACTCACCTATATTTTCAACTGTATACAATAACTTGATGTATCATGAAAACACACAACACACTATTATAAAATAAAACAAATGTGGGCAATTTGGTATCTTCAAACTTGCTTTCTACTATAAAACTAAATTTTTGAAAATATAATTACAAAAGGAACTCATTTTTCACCTAATTCTGCTGTGCAGAATGTGAAATTCACCGGACAAAAGCAAATTCCACAAAAAGAGTTTGTCTGATCTTTAAGACAAAATCAGAGGGGCCCAGCTGAGTATTAAATGTCTGTCTGCAGAATGAGCAAAGGCTGCTTTAAGTTTCCTGAGCACACGCTGTAAAGTTTAGAGAAGATCAGTAGCTTAGAACAAAGAGGCTACTGAAAAAGAACATCTAAGAAAAAAAGTGATCAAGGTCTATTTAGCTGCCAGAGTACCTTCAGTTTATTCCATTGCTGTATCTATATTATTTGATTGAGAGGTGTGTAGATATAAGTGAGCCAGGTCTCTCTACTACTATGTGGCCTGAAATTCTCATTTGTTATGTCTGACTTCCCCTATCAATTTCTCTTTCCAAAGCAGCAGCAGCTGAAGATATTTTTATAACATCTGGGAACACATTTGCATCAAATTAAGTTCATAGGAATTCTGCTGTCCCTTCCTAGTGTAACTGTTACTTAAAAAGCTGTGATAAATTCAGAATTTTCTATAGCTGGTTGTTGCATGCTGATACAACAACAATCGTGTCATGACATTCTTCTACATTTTGGGGATCTCAAGCACATTCTTCAGTGCAGAAAGAAAATCTTATACCACTCTCAAATAGGAGGTTAAAGGGGTAATTTCATAAAACAATGTTTACAGACTTTTTTTAACTTAAGAGCACCTATCACTTATATGCCATGAAACTAACATCTAACACAGGTAGTAAATTAAGATTCCTGCACCAAAACTCTCCAAGATAGTTTTGATCCCGTAGTTCAGAGTATTGTAGACAAAACTGTTGACAAGTGTTGCCTTGATAATTTGATATAAGGTACTGCTATTTCAGAAGAAGGCAGAAGAGGGAGTAAGTGAATATAAATCTAAATTAGGAGTTCAAAGGGAAGTACAAGCACAAGGCCAGACAGAGTATTTCAGCTGCTATATCTTTTCCAAAATAACTTCATTTTAGAGCTTTATTTTGTAAGATATAACAGGTTTCCTATACACTTACAAAGTTAAAGTTTATCAGAAGTCATTTAAAATTTCTAGAGATTGGCACACTCTAAGATTCTTTGCATCTTGATTATTCAGATTAATATGAATTCAGGCCCCTTTCAACTGTGCTCTTAGATTAGAGTATAAATTCAGTAACTACCACAAAGCATAACTTTCTATGCTCGATTTACAGTAGAGATAAACCAGAACCATAGTAGGGGGGAAAGAGGGAGAGGAGGAGGGAGGGACTCCTTTAAGGAAGTTTGCTATATAATAAGCTGTATGTGTGGAGTTAAAAATACTAAGTAGGTGCTTAAATTTGATTAACAATTTCAATCCCTTACATCAGTGCTGACTTCAATACTCCATATGAAACAGAAATCATGAATCAACTATCATGAGCTATTTCAAACTGCCTTTCTCTCTCTCTCTCTCTCTCTTTTTTTTTTTTTTTTGGTCCAGGCAGAGGCAATAAATGATCCTCTCCCTGAAAACTGTTTTAATTATCTGGCACCCGACCCACTATTAGGACCATACCTTAATATCAAACTTTGATTAGGAAAAAAAAAAAAAGAGGATTTTCTGGCAATTGCATGTGTATCAAATTAAAACACTCTAAGTACTTATTAATGGTATGAAGTAAAATCTTTGATTCAAATCTTCTGAGAATTGATTAGAGGATGCATTAAGCTAGAATGCCATCATAAGTAGGTGCATATTAGGGAGTCCAAAAAGTCCGACTCCCCTTTCTCTGCAAAAGCAAAGAAAGAAATTAAAAACACCTGGCCTTATGCAATATTTTTTTTGACCAAATCTTTTAATCAAGCTTAAACAGAAGTAATGTTAAAAAGATATAACAAGAAAACAAGAATAATATCACTTTTTTTTGTTTTTGTTTTTAGCACTACAAAAATCCAGTAAGTGTTCCAGGGAACTATAATCACCTGCAACACGATTCAAGACTAACAACAGAGATGATGGCTCTCTTACTAGGGCAATGCGTTCTCTAAGAAAATTTCATTTACTAAGCAGAAAATACAAGCTATAAACACCTAGAAAAAGTGTTACCAAGCATGCACTGAGAACACTTCTAGTTCATTGCAACAATATGCATATATTTCACAGAGGACCAAACAAAACAATGCAGAGTGTATCATTATTGATGATACCATCTTAAATAAAGACACAGAAGATAAATAAGAATCACTGCATGTATTGCCAGTACAGTACTAAGAGAAACTTTCAGCTGTAGTAGAGAGCATACAACAAAACCTTTTATATGTCACTCACAGGAAGAGTAATTCAGTAGTATGTTTGACCATAACTGTAACACGTGAAAAAATCTGTTATAATTTTATGGTATCTGGAAAACTTACAGAATAAACAAGACATTAAAAATCTTGAAACAAAGAAAGCTTAAAGACATGAAAAAATAAGGGTAAGAGAGATTTTTGCAAACTGTTAGCCAAATCTCTTGTCTTTTAATTAAGATAATTTTTAAATAAAAGAAATGTGACAGATTTGTTATCTGGACCATGCTAAGCTATTCAGACTGCTTCACAGGAACTCAAGTAAGATGAAGACGAGAAAAATTATAATGCAGAGAAGAATACGGTTAGCGTGCAAAGAAAGATTACTAGTAGAGACCTTTAAAATGAGATGCCTCTTATAAAATGTGGTGTATCAATAACATCTGCAGATGCTATTTTAGTATTTTCAATATACAGGAGTGGAAGATCTTAGAGAAAGACCTTTGTGACTTTGTGCACTACAGTAACAGAAACATAAATCGAATAAAATCTATAAATTCAAAGTTCAGTCATGCCCTTAGATTTAAACAACTAGAATGTACAAATTAATTATGCGGTTCAAGAATTAGAAAAAAAAATAAATGGCTTCTTATTTTGGTTAATGAGTGTATTTGCTAGTCATTTGTTTAGCCAACTGAAATGAAATCTGAGAAGGAACACAATTACTGTCTATACCAGTAAATAAATGCCATGGAATAAAGATTAAGCCTAAGTCATGAAAACATATATGTGTAACAGGCTATTGATAATGTAAGTAGAAACCCAGAGGAAAAAATCTAGTTTTGGAACACTACTTCAGCCTGAATACTAAAAAACAAAATCCTGACCCGTGAGATCCACTCATATAATGCCATTTTCTGGGATAGCAGGAGCTTTTGGCTTTGTGATCCTGCCTCCCCTGTGATCTTTTGAGATCTAGCCTCTCATTTTTAGCTCCCTGAGAAGAGAAGAAGAAAGCAGAGAGAGTATGTGTGAAGATGTTTTAAAAAGACTCATTACTAAAAGCACCACACATGTATTTGTAGCCATGTTCTCTATTTATGCTGCCTGACATGGTGGATGCTGGGGTTGAAATCCCTTCAGCCATCAGATTTGGACCGGGATTTCATTCATCCTTCTTCTGAAGTATTGCACTGTCTTTGCTCTATACAATTTACTAAACAGCCTATCTCATTTCTACATTTGTTCGCTTCACTCATTTCCACCTTTTTTCCTCACTAGGGTGAACAGTGTCATAAGAAAGCTGCTATAAACTGTCCACATTTTCTAATTTTTACTTTACCTGAGTAACTATGTTAATATAAGAACCTGTTAAATGAATAAATAATAAAAAGAACCTCTCTTACAATTCTCCCTCTGTGAACAACATTTATTTGAGACACTTTAATTATGCCAAGATGCTAGCATTAAACTGTTGCCAAACTCCATTCTTTGCTCATCTTACCATCCTAATCCTTAGAAGCCAAATGAAGTCAGGAAAAGTCATCCTCTTGCTCAAAAGACTTGACTAAGTGCTTACCAGCACCAGAGTGCATGTTTATTGATCCCTCTAACATGCTGCCATGCTTATCCAGTCCAGTCCTTAGTGTGACATCACAAATGTTTCTTAAGAGGCACAATTTAAAAGCAGATTTGCAAACATTGCTGGCTCTTTGTTAGCAGGAGTGAATTCTTTACCCATTGACATGCTAGCCAGGCCTGGCAGTTGGAATAGTTGTGTTCAGTGTAGTTCACTAGTATTTCATGCTACTGAGAGTTTGTAGATTCATGACATGGTCTTTGTGTATTCCCAGACACAGGACTATATCAGTGACCCAACGTCTACTGGCCTATTGTTTAACATTACCTCACCACTTCGTTTATGTTTAAAAAAAAAAAGAAAGAAAGAAAGAAAAAAGCACTCTCAGTTATATTTTATCAAAAAGAAGGAATATACTATGTTTACTTATTAGTTAAGCAATACTCCCAGTTGTGACTGAGTCTGCTGTAAACAAAAGGCAACACTCTAACTCAACCAAAATCACACTATCGCTGGTCCTCGCTGCTTTCCACAGAAGCAGAGCCCTCCACTTGCATAGAAACAAGACTGTATTTGAATTCTCTGTTATATCTGTTTTAAACTAACACAAGCTATTTTGCTATCTTTTATCTTAACATTTTCTTTTTATATCACAATCTTGTCAAATAATATTATTTTTACACTGCTTAGCAGAAAACATAGAACAATTCTAAAGGAAATTAGAAAACTGATTTGTAATTACATGTAGCAAGAAAACCAAAATTCTATGTTAAACAAGATTTTATTCACTTTATAAGAGGATATGATAAAACTAGGGGGGCAAATGTACCTCTACACAGTGATCAGCTTGGCTTAGGAAGGGACCTTCAGGACTCTCACTTGCAGTCACTTGCTTCTTATATAACTTAAATCCCTTTCCTAAACTTCTGGCTTAAGAGAAATGATGGCTTTTTCATTCTAATCAGTTTGACTTTTGCTCCAAGAGGACTTTATATTTTCAGCTAGGTAATATAAGAGTGTTGGTAACTGCTGAGAATCGTTTGCTTATGAAACCATGACTGGGTAGCACAAAACAGTCAGGAAATTATCAAGACTATAATCAAGAATCCAATTACCAATTTTAAAAATGATTCTCTGTGCTTGAGTATTTACCTTTTGAAACAGGTTCATAAAATGTTTGGCAGAATTACAGAGCCTATAGCCTGCCACATTACTGGTAGCTCACTGTCTTTTTAACTGTATTTCAGGTGGTATCAGTGCAAATGAAAAAGTTTTTCAAATAATTTGCAGTGTCAAACGCCACCATTAATTTTAACAGTACTGCATATAGTAATACAAACTGCTGTACAAGTTTATGCCTAACAAATGTGTCAAGAGTTAAACGGCTACCTTTCTAAACAGAAACATAATGATAGCAGGAGCTCTCACTGAGAATTCAGTGTTGTAATTTCTCATGCTTCACGTGGGGCACTTGGACTACAAATATTAGAAGTGACGAATCAATATGCTGGTGACACCAGTTCTTGACAAATATATGCTTTTCCTATTGGTAAATAATAATAAAGTATCCTAATATACATTAATCTCCAACTGGGAAAATATATACCACTTTTAAAGAGAAAGTGTTTACTTAATGCCATCTCTGCAGGAGTAATTACATGCAGACTATAAAATAAAGCATGATTAAAAGGTACCTTAACTCTTTTTGAGACATTTCCAGACAAGGTAAGACTCCAAGTGACATTATTTCCAATAGTAAAAGTAGAATCATTCCTCTGTCATACTGCCTGGCATGTGCTGAAAAACACCACCATCCCGCCATGGATGTACAAAGGCAAATGCATTCTTTGTACTACAGGACATTGCGCAAAATATTTACAACATCATTTGCTTATTATTTTAGTTGAAAACATAATTTGGTCATATAGCTCAGAAGCTTTGAGAACAACTATAAATGATTTTTGAATAGAAGATCCAGTAAAATGGCTCCAGAAGTCCTTTGCTTCTACTCTTTCAATTAAAAACCAACTCAGCTGCCAAATGATGTCATTATCTTTTTGATATTGCTCTATTAGTAGTTACATGTTTCAGATATAATATCTAAATGCCGGTATTACCAATATTTACTCTAAAAGTAGAGGTAACTCTGCAGTGATCTAAATAATAAACATCCATCTACTTCCTATAAGCATAGAATTTATACATATGAGATATTTAAGTACCTGAACGTTTCCAAAAACTTCTGCAAGACCTTTACAAAGCACAAGGACGTTTTAGTACCTAGAAAAATAATAGTACTATATTTAATTACCTCTTACATTATTCTCTTTATTCAAGAATTCCATGGCTTCATTAATAATAGGAATATGCTGCTCAACGCTTACTGCTGTAAGCATTCACTTTGAGCAGAAATATTTGAGGAATTTTTGCTCCCAACACAAAAACTGCTACAAAAATGTGCTATGGATGTTTCTTTCTACCAAGTTAGGAGGGCACTTTGCTGTGGCTATTAACTGGATAAACCAAATCTGACTAGTTCTGAAAACTGCAGGCATAAAGATAAACCATCACAGCAACACTGTGAAAAATATGATATTAATCTCCATTTTAATGCAGCGCATGACTCGGGGCACACCTGTGTGAGGTGTTAGGCGCTGTAAAGGCACTTCTGTGAGAGCTGGTATATGTGCAGGGCAGAGGACAGGCTCTGGGGAGTCACCAGCTTGCGTCTTTCAGCGTTATAATCTGGCGCTGCTCAGAGCCTCAGTTGTGTTGACTCTTGGAAACAGGAATTCACCTGCAACAAGACCATGCTCTGTTCCAGTTATGCTGTTACCAGCTACGGTAGCACTAACTGGAGGCTCTGCACAGTGCTGCATATCCTCCATGTCCTAGTCTCTGCACTAAAAACATTTTCAAAAGAGCCTAAGTACTTTCAGGTACATGCTCAGCAAGTACAGTTCAAGCTACTAAACAATGTTGGAAATATGCAATATTTTCCCAGGTTATAATACCTGTTATTTAGCAGGAACACCTTTAGAGTCTATAGCTAGACAGACTGCTAGAAACCTAATGTAGAAACTCTACCTAATCCCTCATAGCTAATAGCTAATAGCTAATCCCTAATAGCTCTTGACTATAATTGAGAGAAACAATTCCGTTTTGCTGTTGAAATGCCTCAAAATAGAATGTTTATATTAATTTGAGCTAATTTATCCCTTTTCATAAATGTGTGTAAACAATGAAATTCTACCTCTTAGTTAATCCTATTCATTCACGGTAGCAATATACAATGGAAAGCGCTATTTCATCTGATACAATTTATTTCACATTACAAATTTGGAATCAAAAAGATGAGTCACAGCAGTCACCTTCCGCATCTGTTTTCCTTTCAACAAACATGTATGGGAGGACTAACTACTAGTACTATAAAACTGACTATCAATATTTTCTTAAAGTAGTCTGTTTTGGTTTTTGTTGCCTTTCCTGAAGGGCACACAGCTGAAAGATGATACCAGTTCCCATTCAGAATGCAACAAAGAGAGCTTATTAAAAGAAAACATATAAATGGGAAAACTAGGTACCAGAGAAAGACTGTTTGATAACCACACATTTAAATAAACTGCAAAGTATATCTAAAAAATATAGCTCTGATTTTGCATTGTTGAAAAAATGCAGAAACCGAGACAAATATATATGTCAGCAGTGTTTTGCTGCAAATTCTACAATAATCATTTGCAAAGAAAAATGTGTGCGCACTTAAAGGAGAAGAATCATTAATATACTTCAGCAAATGCTAAGTAAATCTAAGATTAATTAAAAGCAAGATGTTTTAAAAGCAGATTGGCACAGTTGTGTGCTAGTGCTTAGACAGTTGTGGGCAGACACTTGGCAATACCTTAATCTGTAAAATGATTTAATTTTTTTTTTCCTGGCACCTTGAATATACTTCATAGGCCTCCATCAGAAAAGAAACTGGAATAATGTAGTGCCAAGAAAAAAGACAGGTTGGACATCAGCAAGATACAGTTCTGGAAGCAAATCATATTAAAAAAACTGAAAATACAAAAAAGTCTCTATCAGTAATTCATGGAGAATCGCGAGCTTAATTAATTTTAATTGCTTAAATGTTTAATTAATTAAGCAACATATATGCAATTGATTTTTTTCTGTAGGTCATACATAAGCAGATTTTTGTAATTGGGCAAATATTGCAAAATAATTTTTAATTATATCTTCCTTAATTTCTAAATTGCTGAACTAAACTGATGACTTCTTTAAAAAAATTTACATAATAGCCCTGAAAAATGAATTCCTGTTTTAATACACAAATATAACTACATAAGCCCTTCTTACATTCAGCAAAGGAAAACCTGTTTATGTATATTGAACCAGAAGTGCAATCTAGTTCAGCATGAATGCCCAGCCTCTCAGAGCTGAATGTCATTGAGATACAAACCAGGAATTATTTACACAAATACTTTGACAAATTATTTTGAATAATTAATAACTTCAAGAAAATTAAGATCCTCCTAAACATTCTTACAGATGAAATTAGAAAAAATGACTATAAATCATTCAGTCGACTACAGCTTGCACACTGTTTCTTGTATGAGAAGAATTAAAAAACTTATTTTCTAGTGTTTTCAGAAGATGAGGATTTCTGAGCTAATTCTTGGGTCATATCTTGTAAATGTGTTGGATCCTACAGCATTATTTCAATAGATATATACAGAATCATTCACAGACTATGGCACCATAAGCTGTTCAAGGAATGGTACTTAAAGCTTTTTCAGTGACTAAGGCCACCCATGAGTTCTTCTAGCTGAGTATCACCATCGTTACCACACATGATATTCTGATTCTTTCTCTTTGTTTGACAAATTCTGATAAAAAAAAAAAAACTATTTCCACCTAGAAATGAGAAATTATTTGAGACTATAACTACTTCAAGAAAATCTGAGAGATTTTTTACGTCGTTGTTTTCTGTGAAATACAGCTGTCTACGTGCAACCCTAAACAGAACACGCAAATGTTAAAATTATCAAAACAATCAGAGAATACTTCAAAAGTAGCCGATGTACTACCATATGGTGCATATCCTCTAAGAGCAAGAAAATGCGGGCACATATCTCAAAAGCAACACATTTCTTCTTATACAAAATCTTCAGATTATAGTCATTTCATATAATCTATCACCTCTGTCAGTTTTCTTTGGATTTCTAACCTTTCAAATCGATTACTGATTACAGACTGTATGATTTATGAGTACTGATAGTTAGAAAGACAGCTGTAAGATTAGCATTGCAGCCTATCCCAGATCACCTCAGGAACAGTTTCTTTTGAAAAGTACCGCTCCACTGAAATGTCATTATAACACATTTAGGGCTAATTCTGACATGTACTTTTAAACTAACTTGCTCAATCACTAAGAGACATAAATAGAAAAACAGAAATGTGTGATGAAACAGCACTAATGGCTTTTTTTTATCAAATGTAAATGTGTACATTTCTATGAATGATAAAGTGATTATTTTAGTAATTTACTGTGAATGCATTTTATGGTATTAATTTCTAAATATTATTACATAATCTTTTAAATCACATATGCAAGTGTATTGCTAACAGTGAATTGCATTACCATTAAATAAGTTCGGTTTAGAATAGCTATCACTTATGGGAAACATAAAACATTTTTCTGAAAAGCTTTATGGGAGCCAAGGAAGTAGTAAATTCCAAAAGGGACTGAAGTCTGATATTACTTGAGTTCTACAGAGAGGATATGAAGTTCCAAAGTCCTCACTTTGGAGGACTTCGCATTTTGAAGACAAAATGCAAAAATGCCTTCTTTACAGTGATGTATGTGAAAGTGGTCTTACTGAAGTAAAACGCAAATTTTTACATGTAATGAAAAACATATTTACTAACTAACTTAGATTTTAATGTATATACTATGCATAAACACAACTATAAGCACACAAGTGCATATTCTGTGTGTATACACACTTGATGCAGTTAGTCGAAAAAGAACAGTTTTGAATCATCCCTTTATAATTCTTCTGCTAGATACCACAGTGACGGTGCAGCTGGACAGCAGTGATGCTGTACGCTGAAGGGAGATTTTCCCTGTAATCTGCCTTTTCCTCTACATTTAGAACCAATTTTCCCATGAAAGATTTTTTTTTTAATCAGACTATGATGTTAAAGGCAAAATCCTTCACAGGAAATCATCATTTAGATTAATTTTAAAAAGAATTCATTACATATGAAACCTTTAATCAAAATGAAATATTTTGGACTGTACTGATCACAGTGTTTGACTTGCTCTCCTGTTGAACATGGTGAGATTAGTCTATATACCTCAGCCAGCATCATATTCTATTTGCAATTCAGATGCCATCTATCATCATTTGAATTACATTCGAAAGAACTTGTCAGCCTGGAAAATCTAAGGCTAGAGTCAAGTCTGATAGAGATCTAGAAATGCACAAGTGTTATGGTAAAGCCAATTGCCAACAATTAATTCACTGTTTCTTCTAACACAAAACATTAAGGATATTAAATGAAACTGGAATGGGAGGGGTCAAAACAATGAAAGAATTAGTCATTCATGGAAAAATAATCTACTGGAGATGCCAATGAATTCAAAAGCAGATTCACACGTTCATGCGGAAGTAGGTTGGGAGCTATCAGTGTAGACATGCCTTGTTTTCATAGTATTTCCTAGGTATTCATAATTGATCAAACAGGCTATTGGCAAGACACAACTTTGATCTCATCTCCGTAGTGTCAGTTTTTCATGTGTTTATGCTGCACCTCACTTTTTCCTTTAGCTAAACTGCTATGATACATCAGGGGAGACCTGGTGCTACTGGTATCCTGACAGAGTGCAAGGACTTTTCTTACTGAACTAGTCTGTAGAGTTATCATATAGTCCCTTTATTTTCAAATGCACAATGGCTTCTTTTAACACAGTTTAATATAAGACTTTGCCTAAATTATGTACTCCTGTATACCAGCCTGAAATTTTTCTTTTTTTTTTATTCCATGAAAAGTTTCACTAGTTTCATTTTTCTGATTCTAAATGTCCATAAAGCAAACAAACAAAAAGTTATTGCTTGCTGTGAATAAGCATTTCAGATTTTTCATGATCTTTATAATGAAAAAGAATCCAATTCAAAGTTTCCAACTGCTATTTCTGGTTTCTTAAGTACACAATTTCTATTTTTTAGTCCAGAAAATGTCTGTAGGAGTATGGTAATTATATTCTCCCATATCCTTTGTTTGCACTTTATTCGGTGGAGAAAGAGACAAGAAAATTCTTATCAAGAATACCACTAAAATATCTTTTTGTGAAGATCCGTATCTTGAATTTTTGCGCTAACAGTTATTAACAAGAGAAGATGAAGATACTTTAACTACTCAAACTTCATTAGACTGTCTGTAGCATTTCATTGTAAACTAAACTATTTCAGTATATATTTAACATCTTTAGAATTCACAAATCATTCACAAAATGATTGGGATGATATATATATATTTTTTATCAGTAAGAGTGAACTTTATTCTGTGTTCATACTCTTTATATCTTACTGTATTTAAATATATATACATAAACTTAAAGGAAATGCTATGCAGTTGAAACTGAACTACTCAGGCTGACATCTCACCAAAGCGTACATGGAATTAAAGATTCTAAAAGTTGGAAATATATATATATATTGCAATGTTCTAGTTGCATTGCATTTAATTCAGAAGGCTCTCATTCAGAAGGTATGAGAAAAATAATAACATGATATGAGCAGAAAAAAAAAACACTATGTGGAATAGGCAAAGCCACTATAAACAATGTAACTCATGTAATCAATTTTGGTACCACCAATATAACACTTTCAAATTCCAACTGCTATAAAACACAGAATATTTTGTATTAATGGCCTTTCATAAACATTAACATTTTTTCTTAGCTTTTCTGAAAATTTCTACTTCCACTGATCAGAGTAAATTATTTTAAAGTTTGCTAAAATTATGTATCTTTGAAGACTTAGATTAAAATATTGAAAATCATTCATGAAATTATTCATTCTATAAAAATAACACAGCACTACAAAACAAATACAGCACTTCATTAACAACCTGCTTTTGTTAAACTGTATTTTTTACTTGCTACTGAACTCTCTCTTCCTGAACACTGAAAGATGGTGCACTAACTCTTAACGTAAGTCTTTTTTTTATAAGTCTTTTAAGTTTGCTTTTGATATAAAGCTATTGAAGTCCATCATAAAATCATGTTGATAACCCATGTAACACCTCATTAGGCCTTACTATTGCTGGACTCCCAAGAAGAGCAACATAAAGGGGATGTCCTGCTTTATGGTGCCTCTCTGAATGAGACCTTTAGTGTTAAATAAAACAAGAATGCTTATTTTTTAAACTTGGCAATTATTTGAAGACACTGGTATGAATGGAAACACAAATGTACAGCACCTTAACAGATTGGATCAAAACCCCCTTGGGGGTTGCCCTGAAGTTCTATGACTAGCCATCTTTTTAATTCATCTTTTCTTATCTTGGAAGAACTTTTTAACCATCTAAAAATGAAACTTCAAAAGAGCTGTAAAGACAATGTCTTCAAGTAATGTATGAAGTCTGAAAAGGTTTCATCATACAGAATGGGTACTTCTTTGTAATTTTTATGACAAAATCTATAACAAATTCTTGTTAAGAACCCTCTTACAAGCTTTGCTGTGTACAATACTCAGAAATACTAATCCTTACAAAGAGAAATAAAGAGAAATAAATATAACTCAGAACATACTAATTCTGCAATAAAAAAGGAGTCAAACTGTTTCATTTGCGTTGTCTAGCCCTGCAAATATACACAAAGAAACTCTCTCTTGAAAATGTGTATCGCATTCAAACCATCACTAGGCTATACTTTCCATGCAGCATGCAGAGTAAGCTAATGCTCACACATGTGTTGATTAGACATCTCAGTTAAAAATCAGAATTAAACAAACACTGCTACATCTAAATTGACCCCTTTGCACTCTAGAACTAGACTTAATTAATAGAAACAATTATAAAAAGCAGAAAATGTAGGATGTTCGAAAAACCTGAAAAGGAAAAAAAAATGGAAGCAAATAGGCACTACATGAAGTAATATGATCCTACTCCAGTTTCCTGGGGTAACATGCAGAAACTCTTCATGATATATATAGGCAGATTTCAAAAAACATGTTCTATTTGGTGAAATAAAGAGTGTATGATTGAAAATATAAACCTCTTCAATCTTATCAAAGTGTATCAAAAATAACTTTTTCCTCCATCTTGGACAGGATAACCCCCTGTAGACACCAAAGGGTTCTTTCCTAGGTAGCTATTATGCCATAGCTGTCTGGAGATAGTTTTATACTATGTTTGTCTGATATCTCGCTCTGCTTCTGGATAAAACACTTCACAAGGAATTATACCACTCCTGAGAGATAAATGTCCATTTTTCAGCGACTGAAAGCTTAGACACATAGGTTCAAAATAATGACCATGGTGTATTACATTTAGCTAAAGTTCCATTTGCTGTTATGTTAAATAGATAACAGCACCAAAAAGTCTGAAAAAAAAGAAGTCCCATTGTAGCTTTTAATTGCCATGATCAACATGATTATTCAAGATCTCATGGAGCAAATGGGAAACTACTGAATGTCAGGAAGTCTGTAGCTAAGATCCTCACATTTTGTTAGGAATACAGAAAACACAATCAAATCCTTGCTATGCAGGTAGGATAGTAATGCCTTTTCTAGTACTGAATGAAGTAGCTGAAAGTCAAATGTATTTTGTATTAAATGTCTTTTAGCTACAGTCAGGATATTTCATTTGAAAGGCAATGTCTCCAGTGAACACAAGAGGTTTACCTAAGTGGTAACCCAATTCCTTGTTATGCTTAACCTTTACAGTTTGGTATCTTTATCTGTTGTATCTCAGAGAAATGTATTTGCTTACCTGACAGTTCTATTCCAAAAGGAAGAAATGTATTCATCATGTACAAAACAGATTCGTGAATCATGAATTTTTGCAAGGTGCTTGCTGTTCTTAAATATTAAAGCAATACCTACATTGCATCTGCAGCTACCAAATTGTTTTTCAGCTTGCTTCTCTGGGTAAGACAGCGACTAATTTTCAAATGTAGACTGCACCATGACTAACGTGATCTCTGTAACTATATTATTTAATATGCAGAGATGTAAAGACTGAGTATGCTCCAGAAAGAGCCATAGAACAAACAACGTTATATAGTGGATGTGGTGTATGACATTGTGCTGCTTTGTTGTGTGAAATACTGCTTTACAAAAGCTATTACAAAAAGTTAAGTCTTACTGACCACAAGCTGATATAAAATCACTCTCTGGATTTGAAAAAGGAGAAAGATAAAAGTATAGAATTAAACTCAGTAGTTGGGAAAGAAATGGAAAGGAGTTCCAAATTATTGTTGTCTCTTGTCCCAGAAAAGACTGTTGCATTCAGTTTTATGAAAAAAAAAAGTAGAAATAAGGAAGTGGTATATCCCAACAAATGTATACCTAATATGGCAACAGTAAGTTTCTACATTTCTGTCAAAGTGAAAAAAAAAACAAGTGCACCACCTATGTTGTACAATGAAAGCCAATTTCTATCTAATATTCTAAGTCTGTTGAGTACATAAATAAATTTCTACTTAAACACTGTCTGTAAAATGTTCTCATATTAATCTGATGTTTCATGTCAGTCTGAAGGAATATAGCAATTCAAAAAGTACGAATAAAATAAAGTGAAAAATGTCTCAAGATGTGGAAACCAAGATAATTTTTATCTAAATTCAAGATTTTTGGAAAAAGCAGCCATGTGCCTTCAAATACATATTCAAATAGAAATTATAATGTCCTATACATATCTTAAGTTCCTCCTCCCACATTGGAAATATACTTTAAAGGGAAAATGATAGGTATTCTTTCTTCCTCCCTACTGAAAACACTGAGCCTATTACTGCTATTTTTTAAATTATTCATCATTATCAATCATTAATTAATTATATTTTTTAAGTAACTAACAAATATTATTTTGCGCATACCAGAGAAGGGTATTAATAATTGAAAATAATCAACCAGCAAAAACAATGCAGAATATTAAACGGAAATTATGTTTTGTGATATCAAGTATTTTAGTGTAAGCAGGAAAAAGAGATCCAGGAACTCTGTCTGCTGAGGCCATTAAAACATAGCTTTTCTTAACTAGTGTATCTTAACTTGTTGTCTGCTTCGATGCTACTTAATTTTTTTGTATGAGGACTAGAGATTTTAAAGTATGTTGAAAATGAGAATCATCCTAAAGACTAAGCAGAGAGTATCTGAGCAATTTAAAGCTACTTCTCCTTACTAAAATTTACACTTTGTTCCATTCCTTAATATTTTATGTTTCAACTATTCTTGCTATTCCTAGGTGTTTTTGACTGGCCACAATTAGAGACAGGGCATCAGATGAGAGACTGCTTTGATCAAACTGAATATAGTCATTCTTTTGTTCCTATGTAACTGATTTTGAGAAGAGCAAATTTACTTTGTATATACTGCCTAAAACCTCTATTTATATTTAAAAATTATGATGGTAAGAAATATATTCTCATTCCCTTCTAACTGTTGCTTCTATAAAAACCAATATTTCATAGGATAAATGATTCTTGCATTTCCTGTAAAGCCAACAGAAATCTGTCACACTGTATAACAAGAAAGAAGATGAATGTTGCTATTTCTTATTATCAAGAGTTATTCTGTTCAATAGTACTGCCTTAGCGTGAGTGATGATAGACTGTACTTCAAAAAATCAGCCAGATGAGCAATGCTTTTCAAGGGAGAATTTAAATTACTGGTCCTTTAGTTTTCAAAGTACTAAAGTATTAAATGGCCAGTTATCCCCAGTGGGTATAACTGGGGATACTTCTTGCTTTAAATGGTATTTCCAGCAATATGTTCAAAAGTAGCACAATGGTACTTTGAAAAAGCAAAGTCACCATAGAGCATGTAATAAAGCCCAGAAGCAATACACTTGCTTTTGGCACTGTCCCTATCTAATTAGGGACAGTGATGCCATTTAAATAATGACTTAACATTTTATTTTCAAAGATTTATTTCAAATTTCACCAAGTAAGTGCACATCTTTCACATGGGACTCATTCAAAGATATTGACAGGCTTGGACGAATACCTAGGTATTCATATTGTTTTGGCAATAAATAACAGCTCAAAATCTTACAAGGATAATAGGTATTATAGAGAGCATACACACATGTTTTTTGAAATTACTGTCTTATTTTTGTGAAGTTAAATATTTGCTCAAATTGAATGTTAGCTGGAGTATACTTGAAAGACAACATGATTATAACCATGGTACAGAGAGGGCCACTAGACAGGTGTTACATGAGGGCAGGATCCAGAGAATGACAGCACTAGCAGCAACAACGATCTTCTTAAAAAAATTAATACTTTGTGCTGAAAATTTCGTTCTCACTGCTGCAGAAGAATATGATATTACGCTTTGTTTCTAGAAATCCTTCTTATGGGAACTATATCCTAACTGTTCACGAATAGGCATGGGGTGGCAAACATCACAAAGATACAACATCACTGAACTTGTTTTGACATTTTCTCCATGTAGTTCTTAGGTTTATGCAATATTTCGCCTCAGTTAATGCCTCCCATCCTCCGCAGGCATCTTCAGCCCTTAATCAAAGCTCCTTTCCAAATGATGCAATGAAATTATCAACATCTCAGAAATGATACACATAAATGTATATCAGTTGTACAATGTAAAACAGTGCAACTTCGCATCATTTGGCTTTGAGAGTATACATGAAATCTAAAAGTCCAAGCATACCATATCTGTGGGCAAACCTTATGAGTATGTCATTACACTTGGACTTTTGGCTTTATTCTGGTTTCATTCAGTTATAAAAATTACTTCAAGGGTGAGGTAACTCATGATGCACAAATAGGACTAGAAAAAAGTTTTGGTATGATGAAAATAATACATAAATTTCCTTTGCCTTACATAAGGTTACAGACCTTTCTCCTAACATAATCTAAAAAAATGATACAATACACAAGAAAAAAGAGACACACACATTCTGTATTCTAAACAGGGACCATTAATCTGCAAGAGAACTGAATTGACTTTGTACCAAGATGACAATTTAATACAATGAAATTAATATAACCACTTCAAACCTATTCCAATTAAAAAACAAATAGTTCTACTTGACCACTTTTATTCAAGGTGCACTTTTCTATCTTCCCTCCACCCCCTCCTCCCGCCACCAAAAAAAAGTATACATAACCTAAAACACTATAATAGTGGTAACTTATGCTCATAAATTCAAACAACACCAGCATCTACAATCAGATTCATAGTGAGGAATACTTTCAAATAGATTGTGTCTTCTGTCTTCATCGGTCCAATCCAGAACTTTTTGCAGAATCATTTGTGTATGAAAGGGACTTATTCTACATTCTGGTAACAAAATGTGTTTGTTACATACTAGCGAAAATAACACTGAGGCAGAATAATGCTTTCTTAAGGTATGAAATCTGAAATTGTAAAATCGATAGTTGGATGATTTATGTTTGTGTTAAAACAGTTAATGTAGACTTTCATCTATGAAAGCAAAAAAAAAACCCAGCCAGCTACAAAAAATATAGTTTTTACTGAATTTTCTCATTTGACATACTACAAACACAAATAAATAAATATTTACTGAGGATGAGACTTACGGCTTCATGTCTAAAATAGTAGGAAAAGCTGATAGAATGAATTTAGAACACTTCTGGCACATTTAATGGCAAGGAAATCATGATGCAAAATACTGACAAGGAGGAAAAAAACATTATTGTGACAAGGATCCTCCAACTTATTATGGATGATTATGTTATTGGGATGGAAGTTTCTTTTGTGATGCAAAAAGAGATGTTATATTGCAATGGACTAATTAATGTGTACAGATATTCTTTATATTATCTACAACTATGCAAAAAAAAAAAAAAAAAAGGTAAAGTTTCTAAAGACCAGGTCTAAGAAGGAAAGCAGAAATCATGATTCCTTCTCCATGACTATATATTGACAGACAGTGAATTAGATTTCACACCATCTCAGTTTTGACATTCTTCTGCTATTACTAATACTACTAATTGCAAACTACTATTAATTGCAAGGATAAGTATTGTGATTTTAAATTTAGGACCTCAGAGAAATCTTTAGTAAGGAGCCATCTCTTGACTCAGAGCTAGAGCATCAAATTAATTTTACTGCAGAGAACATCTGAGAAACATACTAACTGAAGACATAAAATCAATGGGGGACATATGCAGGAAATTCCTGCTACTATTTTATACAGGTCTTAGATGCTTTTTTCCCTCCCTCCCCTCTCCTCCTCCCTTCTTTTTTGGTGAAAGGAAGATAATAGTTACATATTTGCTTTCTCATAGGAAAAACTTATCTCTTTATCATAAAGCACCACTATATTTAAAAGTTGAGCAGTAGTAAAACTCAGGGAAGCTAAGATGTCCCAATAGCTAAATGTTTATTCATCCCGGTTGTGCTTTTGTATATAGTGAAATACATCAAGGTGCTTCAAAAGAGCAGTCTTTTGCATAGTATTTATTGTTGTTAGTAGAGGCTCTGGAATTATGATACAGGAATAGTTAATGCATGCTGTTCCTCACACTGCCCCGCTCCAGGGACTATTTAAAGAAATTCTTGCTACACCTGCTTTTTTTTTTGGGGGGGGGGTTGTTTGTTTTTTAATTTCTCTCTTTGCACCTAAACCCAGACAGGATTAATACCATAGATAACTAGAGCTGCACAGAAAAATCTCTATCTTTTGAAGCCTGTCCTACCTTTGACTACTATGTTCACAGAATTTGCACAGCTGAAATCTCACATCTACAGAAACATACAGCCTCGCAGTGTTTCCCAGGTCTAGTATTGATGCCAACTGTCAATAAGAGATTTTAAGTTATCTAGCTGCAAAAATACTGTAGAAAGACTCATCTAGTCCTCTGGACAGATCAAAATCCTCTCCAGGGGAACCCACAAAATCTTGTGTAAAGTTACAGAACTCTTAATACACCAGCGGGAACACTCTTATGCAGGCAGGGGGATGGATAAGAATGACCTTAAGAGATTTTGTCATCTATAATTTCTGTGATTTTTTTTGAAGTTACATACTGGCAGCCACTATGAAGTTCTACTGTTATATTAGTCATCTAACATGGCACAAATAGATCATTTTGTAGTAATCCAGAAGTCTTCTGTAGTTCTACAGTGAGAACTTTTTTTCACAGTCCACACAAATTAGAGTTTAACAAACAAATACAAATAAACACATGCACACAAACAACCTGGTATTCCTTACAGCTTTAACTCATTACCAGAAAACGTTGAACAGGGTACTAAGAGACAGTTTTAATTCTGCTGAATTAAAGGTCTGTGTCTATTCAGCTCTTTTCCTCTGCTTAAGAATACAATTCACATCATCTAACATATAAAAATATAAGTCTGAAATCTTATATCTGTAGTTTGCAAGCAAGCAATGAAAGGAAAGTCTAAAATAAACAGCTTTCTAAAACTTAGGGGTTTTTTGAAGGAAGGAAGAAAACTGTCAAGTAGGTTATTATCTGCCAGTACTGATGAGCAAGTTTTTGCCATATACGTGACACAGAAGAAAAATCAATCCTCAAATCAAGCTTCACTATTAAAAGGAATTATTTTTTTTCTAATTAATAACAATGTTAAGAAGTGTTTTGGAAGTAAAAGTGCATGTGTGCAACTACAAATTCATATACAACTCTTCAAACATATATATGTAAAAGCATATAATGCAGTATGAAAATCTTTAACTCCCAAGATTTTCAAAATGTTCTAAAGCAAAGGCCCAAAAGGTTACGTTGTGCAGAAACAAAAGGCAAAGCCATCTGGTTTCTTTATAGCCAAGGAAAAGAATAGATAATTTTACAGACAAAAAAGTGGCAATGATTAGAAAGTGGCCACCAATATCTTGAGGCTGGAAATTTAAAGGCGGCTTCTAAACTGATTATTAATGTATTCATGTTACAACCAGTCAATCCAGGACAATCCTTAGAGTGTGGAGATGCAATCGGTTTGTGCAAGGAATTTTATGATACGGTTTGAAGAGTTAGATACCAAGGGACTAAAATTGTTTACGGGAAGGTTTCACTAGTCCTCTATGCCTATGTTATTACTTTTTTAAATGAATTAAACAAAGTAAAAAAACTCCACATCCCAACATAAAGCATTATGGGAATAAAGAAATATTGTATATTTGAAATAGTAACATATTTTTGGAAAGTATTCTATGTACTGACAACTTTTTTTTTCCATATCACACACCCAAGCTCACCCATCTGTTTATCTCTTATCTCAAAATATACTAAAAACTGGTGTTTTCCTTCTAGCTCACGGAAAAAAAAGCTGAAAGAAATGCACAATTACCTGCTTCTAGTCTGGGGAATGAGCCTTCTCTTGCAAATATTAGGTAAGAGCACAATTACAAAAAGTATAGTGTTATATTATTCAAAAAGATCATCACAAATTTTCTAGTAGGACAACTAATAATAACTGAAAAGGTAAATCTTTTAAGAACCAAACTTTCAAAAGAGAATTTGGTTTCTTGGGGAATGTGGGGAATTTTTAATTGTAAAATAATAGAATGAACAAAACCTAAACACATCAACTACATTTAAACTGCAGGTTAAACAGATAATATAGAGTTGCAATACTTCACACAAAACCTCATCTTCTGGGGATTAGAGTTTCATATTTAGTTGACTGCTATATGCATTCCTCTTAAAAATGAACAGTGATGGTAAAAAGAAATGGAAAAAGGAATGGGTAATGAATAATAAAGAAAAAAAAAGAAGAAAAAAAAAAACAGATCAAAAGATGAAAGAAGAGGATGTTGAGAGAAATATTCATATGGTGTAAGTGTGAAGAATAAGCCTTTGAAAAATATTTGATAAAATACATTTTGTGCTTTGTGTATTTCTTTTCATCTAGAATTATTTCTTAACGCACATATGTACCAGAAAATATTGTTAATGGAAGATCTACATATATAAATAAAAATCAATAATTCATCCATATTTGTATAACTTCTTTTTGAGAGTGTCTGAAAGAATTGAACTAAAATAACATGTTCAGTTAGAACTAGAAAGTGTATTTGAAAGCTGGTTTAAATTTAGTTAATGAAGCATCCAGTAACTCCCATGTGGTATGGAATAGCGCTCTATAAACTGGATGAATTACGAGCAAAGGCCTAGGCCAAAATAAATATCATTGTAAAATAAAGTCTTATGTGTGGACATAATATAGAGAATTCTGACAAATGGGATCAATAGGATCCTTGACAAAGGAGAGGAAACACTGGTGTAACTTGGCATGTTAGCAAAAATTGCTAATTAGTTAGCTAATTGCTAATTGCTAATTAATTGCTAAAAATGCGCTTTTTGAAAAGAAGACTCCAATTCTACCTAACGTTTTGGAAAATTGTATGCAAAACAACCAAACTATGTAATGGATTAATTCCCAGCAAGTCAACAACACCAACAAAGAACCTAGCAAGACATGAGATGCAAAACAATACTGCACAGCATCCTGTAAGACACAGGAAAGTGCCTGGAGTGCAGCATCAGGTAAGGCACACATAAAGCAAAACTTCCTTGTCCTGCTCTTCATGGAAGTGAATGATCTGCATATCAGGAATTTCCTCAGAGACAGACAGTTAGTATCCACAGGCAGATTTTTCTTCTATTACATTACTTAATTGCACCTTGTAGCATTAAAGATAAAAGAAAAAGATGCCAGATTTTTCTTTCTGCTGACAAGAAGCCTGCCTCTGTCGTACAGCTCACAGTGTTCTTGGTAACTATTTACATTGCCCTAACGTTCAGAATATATACAGAAAAAAAACATACATAATATGTTCTTCAAATTTCTTTGCAATTCATTTCAGTTTTCCAAAACTGGTAATGAAAAATAAGTGTCAGACAAAGACTCTAAGAAAACCCCCTAAAAAGAAAACTCATCATGTTATAAAAGGGCACTGAAAACAGACACAGAACAGAGTCAACACTGAAAGGACCATACTCAGTCCATTTTATGATCATTTTCTGTTTATACACACAGGAAAAAAAAAATCGAAAATGCCCAACCATGCAGGAGAACAAAACTATCCTGCTATTCTTAATTGCTACTTCATCTCACCACTTTTCAGCAAGGTAGAAGATATTTTTCGAGCAGCAGCATGTGGTTCCCTGACAGACTCCACAGGCAGTTACGCTGTGAGTTTTGGAGATTCCTTTATATTGGAATGCTGCTGCAGCTGCTGCATTGGATTGTCATAACTGCTCAACAGCATCTTCCTCTCTTTTTAGACACTGTATTCTGAAGATGTGCTTCTGTAATATACACATATACACACACACTCTTACATATATATTAATATATACATATATGCATGTGTGCATATGTGTGTGTATATATATGTACATACACACATATATATATAGCAATAGAAAGAAAGAAAGATGGAAAAAGAAATGGGAGTATATATTGTTCTCATGCACATGTATTATACAAGCTTCAGCTTTTTAATAGTAAACTAGTTAAGTATCACCTAGCATGTGAGCCAGGGACATAAATGTATTCCTCTTCATCTGTAATTATTACTCAAAGCAGACATGTAACAGCTAATACTGTTAATAGAAGATGCACATGCACAAAGTTTTATTTTTAATATTCTAAATAAAATTAAATCAACCTGCCTCTCACTTTCTTTGTTTCCAACTCTCTGGTAATTCCTTCAGTATTTCAGAAGTAAACACTGATTTCATAAACACGCACAGTTCTGTTTTTCTAAGCCAAGGCACAGAAGAAATCAAAAGCACAAAAAATAGTAACCAGTCTTGATGTCTAATACAAAATAGCATGCAATATATAGGTCATTTCACTGACCATGGAATCAGAGAGTATAAGCATAGATATATGAATAGCTATCTTCAGACAAAAACCTCTGCTGTTATTCCCAAATCACTGTGGTTTAAGAAATTAAACATTACAAAAAATAGCCCTTTGATTCACTGGTGAACCCGGAAAACTTCTAACCTAGAGACTATGTATTTTGATGAGGATGAAAAATACACTGATATTTTCCCTGGTCTTGAAATACAAGCCCACCCACCCAAACAATCAAGCAAAAGCAGAAATTACACAGAAAAAAATCCCACCACTGTGGGTCAGAGTTAGTCCCTGAAGATACTGGTTTATAATGGAAATGCCAACACCATATATAATGGAAATGCAACACCAACTGCTGGCAGGTGTTGTTTTATTACAAGATTTCTTCTCTGCTCCTCTTTCTCATTTCCAAGGCAAGTCCTAAAGATCTAAGATGAATCCACTGATCAGGTTTCTTGTCAACTAGTATTTTCTATTTCTGATCAGGGGCCTAGAACATCTGCCCTATGAGGAGAGGCTGAGGGAGCTGGGCCTGTTCAGCCTGGAGAAGAGAAGGCTGAGAGGGGACCTGACCAGTGTCCATAAGTACCTCAAGGGAGGCAGTGAGGAGGATGGGGCTGGCATCTTTTCACTGGTGGCCACCGACAGAACTAGAGGTAATGGCCACAAACTGAAGCACCAAAAGTTCCACAGGAACTTAAGGAAAAATTTCTTAACAGTGAGGGTGCCAGAGCACTGGAACAGGCTGCCCAGAGAGGTTGTGGAGTCTCCTTTTCTGGAGATCTTCCAAACCCGCTTGGACGCAGTCCTGTGCCACGTGCTCTAGGTGACCCTCCGTGTGCAGGGGGGTTGGACTAGATGACCTCTAGAGGTGCCTTCCAACCTTAAGCATTCTATGATTCTATGATTCTAGCAACCTGACATGGATTTTCAGACTGACAATATCATTCTGTCGTTCCTGTGTTTTCCTGCATCTATTTGAATTTATCACTTAAAGTGCATGCACTGGGTGGATACATATGAAGTCTCCATGTCCCTAGAGAACTTCAAATTACAATTTCTGTGTTGTTGATGGCCTAAATTTGGCACAGAGGAAACAACAAAGACAGGCTTCCTAAAGCAGTGTATAAGATGTCCACAAAACAGGGGCTGTAGTGGTTGCATTAGAGGAATGAACAAAACAGATTCTACCACACTCGAACTGGAACAGGATAATTTCTGAAAGATTTAGTGCAAGGAACCAGAGCAATATAATGACATCAGCACAGAATTTAAAAGAATATTTATGCCTGAAGGTCAGCAGAAAAGTCTGTTGCATGCTAATATCCACAGTATTACATAGTTTTATCCCTCTTAGACATAAAATTTGGGTGAAGATTTTATTTTAAGTCTGGACAGGTTGTTAAAAAAATAAAGTTAGACCAAATTTTATTCCTGTCGATTTTGTCTATGAAACTTTTAACTAGTAAAAATGTAAAACACAGCAATAAACATTTATTGTTTGCAAAAGCTTAGTATTTTATGGAGGGTACTTTCCTACTTATTTTGGTATAAGTTTCTTTCTTTTGCTAAAGATATTCCTTCGTCATTTTGATGCCTCAATTTTGTTAAGGTAAAAGAATGCAAAAAGAAATGTAAACAGCAATCACTGGGTAATAGCTAAAATGCATTGCTGCTATCACCAATCAAAAGTATTTCTATTTCACTCCTGATGAACTTTCTGCTCTCTTTAATTTTAATTGAAAAATTTCTCAAAGTTGCAATCAGACATCAGATAGCTACAATCCAAACAGGGACAGAGAAATACTCTGTAAAGATTACATTGGTTCCTTATGTGTCTTCATCTCATGGTTGAAAATCAAATAATACAAAGTCCTCAGCTTTACATCTTATTTCAGATCTATCTCCAACAACACTGTGACACAGAGTCATGGGTGAAGAAAAGGTTCAATACCAGCCCAGATGTAAAAATGTCATTTGCTGAATCACAAATACTAGCTTCATAAAGCAAATTCCTTGAAAAACGCCCATCGCTTTTCCATCACACCTGAAATAATTTATTTTGTAGAATTACACTGTCAGGTATAATTACGGACAAAGACAGTAAGACACATCATGAATAGCTAGTTTACAAACTATAAAAATTTAAATTATTAAAACATTCTGCTCAAGCCTTGCTTGTTGAGGAATTGAGATGTTTCATTACTTTAATGAACTCTAAAATACCAATGTTCATCTTATTTCAGGAACGTGGCTTCCTTAAACCATGGTGCTGGAGCCTCTCATGTAACAGACTCATGAGTCTACCACTGGGCTTGTGCCATAGATCTTTGCATCTGTTCTTATCTTTTCTACCTGAAGTAACTACCATAAATAGGCTCCTAGTTTCTCATGATTTTCAATTCTTCATCCTTGACTATCGTTGGTACAGAACTATAATGATAAAGAACAAAATTAGCCAAATTTCTTAAGTGAGTAACAGAAGTGCTGGGAGGTAAAAACAGAACTATCAGTAAAAACTTTGATTCCCAAAAGCAAAATTCTTGCCTGATACTGAGTTTTCTTTTGAGAAAATTTGCATAATTTTGATCATTAAAACAACTTGAAAGTATCTATTATCCCAAGACATAGTTCATAAAAATGTTGTTATAAATTGAGCTAAAACTGGACAAACTGGGGCCAACTGTTTCATCTATTTCTATTTCTGATTATGATTAAACATTATATAATGTGAACTGTTAGATTTTTAAAGAACTCTTAGTGAACATTCTTTTATTCCTCGTGACTATAACTCTGCATGTGTCCTAAAAAGCGCTCTCAAAAATTCCAAGCCTGTCACTCTAAATATAATGCTTTATAAATAGCCCCCTAATCATATTATTTAATTAAAAACACTACAGAAAAGAGAAAAATTGTTAGTCTTTTTTTTTTTCCTTCTCAGCTTGCTCTTCGGGCTTCTTTATATGCTTTATTTAAATTTACAGTGGTCTTTTGTGAAATCTAGTTCTTTTGTATCAGAGTTTCTGGGGCTCTCATACACCATTTAAAAAAAATACTAGTCTGAAGAAAAACACTGGGAATTTAATTTAGAAGGTAAATTACCTGTATCCTTTTACTATATCAAACAAAAGAATTATATTTTACCAACTTCCAGCAGTAGCAATTTCCTGCCCAATCCTTAAAAACAGATTTTTTCATATTTTTAGCAAGACAATTTTTCAAAAATTATAATTACATCTGTACAGCATCAGCAAGAGACTGTAAAAACAAACAATACCAAGATTAAAATAACAAAAATACAGAGAAATAAGGGATGATACACAGTGTAAATCAGATTTAAAATCATAAAGAAGGAAAACAGAATCCCCTCCCAAGGGTATTTAAATACATCTAATTTGTTTGTTTGTTTGTTTTTAATAAGTAGATTCTGTGCAGAAATTAAAACTCATCCTTTTTTCCTATTTCCTTCCTTTCTTCTTCCATTCAGTAATAAAATGGTCTCAGCACGTAATAAAACGACCTATCCTCTGATTACAGAAAGACTGTGGTACCTCTGCAGGTCCCCTACAGCAGAGTCCTACCAAAGCCCATAACTGATCCAGCAGCATTTGTCATCTCTGCAGTATCCTCGCTCTAATTCCCCTCCCCTGGTTTTTCTTTCAAACTAGATCACACACAATCTCTAACAAAATAAGGAAAACAAACTGTTTCAACTGAGGAAAAAGGACACATGTGTACTAAGTGCTGTATATTATTAATTTAATTGCCTTCCTCAAATGATTCAAAATATTATTTATTTATTTTTCATATTTGTAATTGTTATTTTTATTTGTTAGTAATTTGTATTCCTGAATCTTTTTTTTATATCTTAAAAAGGCAACAAAAATTCTCTGGAAAGAACTCTCAAGATGGCTTTGTCAGATCTCTAGGTGACTGTGTTTTGAACACTTACTGATTCTACCCAATTAACCTGGCGGAACTGTTTACTCTCGTGCCGCATATGTCATTCACAGATCATATATCTTTTATAACAAAAGTTAACAAGAGTTTACCACTGGCAAGACATCCATTCCGCACCTAGCAAAAGAATTCATGCTTGATTTGGGAAAGATCCTACAGATAAAAGGAGTAGTTCTAAATCTAGTCTAAATAAACCATTAACAATTTTGAAATCAGATGTTTTAGACAGATGTTGGGGGAAAAAAAAAAAACCTAAATATTTCAATAAAACAGGAAAAGAGAGTCCTGTTTTGGACATTATTTTTAGGATCAGCCAGTGTACTTTTCCGAATAGAAAAATGAGTCCTAGAGAAAAGGATGAATCTACATAAGCCTTTTTCTTAAAAAAGAGCCCTTACTTGATCATTACATTGTACTTCAGACATCTGGGGAAGAAATATAGGTAGTATTATTCTGACTACCAAAATTGTGATTTTATTTCAATTTTGTGTTACTATTATATTCACATACAGATAATATAGTTATTTTCAAAAAAGTGCGATTAATCTATAAACCTTTTAAAATGTAACATATTTAAATTAAAAACAGAATTGATTAATAAGTTACTGTATCAAATCAATTTTAATTCAGATACAAAGTATTATTCCAATTACTTGCTGCTAAAATAGAAATTTCTTCTAAAGAATGGTACTAAGTGTATCTTTGGCATTGCTGCCTTACGTTTTTGTTTCAGTTGTGTTTTCATTTGCAACAGCATAAACAGCCTTCCAATAAATTGCCTCAATATAAAATATATAATTGAATTAGACCTCATAATGAGAAAAGAAGAGTGGAAAGTGCACGGCTCGTGCAATTGCAAATACCACAACAGACTGTAACAAACTGGGAAGGAATGCTACACTGTATCCAATCCTCTTTCCAAACAGCAACCTCTATGATATTATTTCACTTCAGTGAGGTTACATTTTAAATTTTAGTAATTTTTCACTACAGTTGAAAGAAAAATGAAACCAAAACAAAACAATAAATATGACTAATCATAGTAATTACAGAAATGTTTTCACTGTGTCAAAATTTCTATCTTCATCTCAGTTCACAAAGCATACACTTAAGAGTACCCATTATTTATAACTTAAAAATCGGTAATAATGTAGATTTACACATGTAACAGACTGTAAAAGGGATTTTGGTTTACAAAGACAGAAAATACTGAAATATTTACTGAGGTAACCTGAATAACTTCAACTACAGTTTTCCCGAGTGTTGCCATAGTACAGAATAAATGATCCCCAGTCCAATTAAAGAGAGAATTTTAGGGTCACTTCCCAGACAAGAAACAGTAGATAAGATCACCGAAAAGCACATTAACTTTTTTTTTTCAAAGTTTTAATACCTGTTCTGGTTTTAAAAAAAAACCCAAATGTTTAAAAGAAGAGGAACTTAAAGTGCAGAATTAGAATTTATGAAGGACAAATGGGCACAGGAAGGAGTTACTGCTTCTGCCTGAGGTGCAAAGACCACATCAGATGCAAGGGAGTAAGAAAGGAAACTGCTGCGTTTTGGATACCGCTAAAAAGAGAATTTTAACAAAGCAGAGGCTTTGCTCTGTTTCCCATAGGTTGTGGGTTAAAAAAAAAAAAAAAGTTGTGAAGGGGATAAGAATCACTGCTCCCTATGACAGGCAACAAGGACTTACTAGGACTTCTCATTACCTATATCTTACTATGATATCCAAATTTCTTCCCACTAACTGTAACATCAAAGCAGATTGAAGGGTTTCTGGCTAATTCCATTCAGGCCAAACATCTAATTTAATCCAAGATTTGACCTCTGTAAAGATATTATTTCTAGAGAAGTGTGTTCTCTCCTGTCCTTATACAAACTGCAGATTGAAGCAAAATTGAGAAATGCCTTACTTTTTGCCTGAATTGTACAGTGCCATACAATAGGATTACAGGGTAGGTTGTATACATATATATCTGTAAACAAAGAGAGAGAGAGCACATACATACCTGCAGGTACCATGGTTTAGTATTGCATCGACAGTTTAGAAAACATAGTTCATGCATTTGCATCAGTAACAGATTTCACTGATGGGCCTAAAATATAATGTTTTTAAAAGACACACAAACTTCTCGTATGGTATTTAATTTGTAAACCACTTTGCATGCATGAGAAAATATCAACTATGGCTCCTTCCTATACTTGTATTTTACACTTGTTATGTAAGCAATATAATAAAAATATTTTACTTATACCTTGGGATATTATGGTATACATAGAATGCCTCTCCTTAAGATATAAAACCAGTAGGAAGAGACAAGAAAGGACCTGAGATTTGAGAGGGGTCAACAGACAAGAGGAAGCTGTAAACTCTGAGAGATGAAAAGTATATAAAAATTCAGCTACGAGAAGAATTATTAATGGAGTAAAACACCAAACAAACCCTCACTTCCCATTCTGTTATTCTTTTATGGAGTGAAAGCAGTATATTCCTAGATCTCAGCTACAATGACCAAAGATGGTAGGTGCACGTAGGTGCACATAGAAGGATAAAAAAAAAACCCAAACAGGTTCTCCACTCTATTCACTGCCTAAGTAAAGACTGCAATTGCCAGATGAGATGCACAGGATCCAAAGAGACATAATACAGAGATAAGTTTTAGATAAAAAAAGAACAGTGAAGGATATTCATAGAACTGCCCAAACTTCATTCTGGCATGAGCCAAAAATTAAAGGCTTTCATGCATGGTATCTCTATACCAGCCCTGCTCCAGGATCTAGCATGACTATGTATGGGATAAAGGAGAAGGAATTTAGCTTGGTATGGAAATCCTCTAATTCCGAATACACAGCAGTCCTGTATGGAAGGAGTATAAATGCTTGAATTGATATAACAGTAGCATTGAATAACAACACAGCTAGTAAATACTGCAGTATGATGAAAAACTGTGGAAAAGATTCAGGCTCACACTCAGTCATTGGCAAATTCAGTCCCCAGCACAGGGAACATGCAAAGCTGAGTACAGCCAGCAGTAATGGAAGCGAGCAGAGACATGCGTGATTGCTTTAAATTGCTTTGCTCGTGTGGACAAATTGATGCCAGCAGTGGTACAACTACTGCTACAGGAGACACTGCCAAAGCAGTCTTCACAATCCAGTGCCTGTGGAGAGGAAGAAGATGTAATTTTGTGTTTCTTAACCTTCAGCTTAACCAGATGCAATGGCAGAAGAGAGGTTTCTCTTGATGTGTAGGGGCTTTTCTCATTCATCGCAGTGGCTGCATGGGCCTGGAAAGCTCAGGTCTTAAAGGACCACTTACAGAACTGCAGAAATAGGATGGGCATCTAATTAGGACTGTACGGCTAAGAGCCTTTGGAGTTGTTAAGGCTTGAAAGACCAGTGCAGCTTGGTGAACTAGTGCAAATAGCTCGTTCTAATCCCAGAAGAGACCTTTGCTGCAGCTGGAGCAAAAAGCTCCAGAGTGTGACTCTCCTTGTCTTGCCTGTATCTGGAACCATAGAAAAGACTGTCCACGAGATTCTCTTGAAAGAAGAACAAACACCCACAATGCAGGCTGGAAATGAGATGTAACTGTGCCAGGCACCACAAGGCTGAGCAACAGAGGCCTTCAGTGAAGTCACTGGATGACAAGGAGGAAGGAAAGGTAGCTGAGCAACAAGTTAGAGCTACTGTAGAGAGTTCTGTCTCCTTACTGCCTCAGTAAGACAGACGAGCTATGAAATAGGGGCTGAAATAGTGGTTATGTGCCCTTTTGTACAACAAACTTTGAGCAAGCAGAGAGCTAAGGTTAGAGTAGGCCACTACACTCTGGACACTACAAGGAAAGTCCTTCTGGTTTTCACTCATGAGGCATGAACATGCTCAATGAAAGAAACTGCCTGTGATTTATAAAACACACACACTGCGTGTGTTCCTAAGTGTGGTTACATATTTATCATAGTCCCGTTAGTTTCTGGGTAAATTCAGAAATATGGCCCAACCAAAGCAGAAGACCACTCTTCCAACCCTGAACTTCATAACGTTTTATTATTTATATAAAATATATGTATCTCTAACTATAAGGGAAAAAAAATGAAGGTGATTAATAAAGCTGGCAGTTTTTTTTATCATTATCAAGGGACAGTAGTTCATTGACACATATAAAATATGCATGCATGTTTATTTTTCACGTCACGAGGTCTTCTGCTAGACTGAGTATTTGACTGTTAAATTGCAGACAGAGCAGGATCTGCCTTACAAGTACAATGAAAAACATAAATCACTGATATTTCAGATACATGCACTTAAATAAAATGTGTATTTACTCGTAATTCACACACTATCCATTCTTTTAACATATACAGTACGACAGCATATGTGAATCAGTAAAAAAGCAAGCCTTTCTTTTTTCTTTTTTTAAATAACGCACATCTGTCTAGGCTCTCATGAAAACAAATGTGCAGGACGCAAGAGGAATTGCTTTTCCAAAGGAATAGCATAGAAATACTTTTGTTGTGTCTTTTATTCTCTAAAAGCGATTAAGATTCAAGTCCTAGAGAAGTTTTCAGCAATCTCCACCTTATAATAACTGATGACATCTACATTAAAAGCCACTCAAAAATCTGTTTATTTGCCGCTATTAACTTTATCACGACTGATAGGCTAGTAATGTAGCTAACCGAATACATCACACAGAAGCCATGAACTGAGTAACTGAACTTCTTTACCATAAAACATAACTGGTTAAAAGAGGAAGCAAGCAAAACTTTTATTTTCAGCTACATCTCTTCCAAAATTAATTTCAAAATTAAGTACAATATTAACGCTAATAGTTTAGCCCTTAAGGATGAGGGGGCGTTGTGAGAGGCAATTGCGAGGTTAACACTTACTCCCTTGTCCACAGTGTAAAGGGTGCAGATTTTAGGAAGATTTGGGATGTTACACATTCTGCTATAAAATAACTATAAAAGCCAAAAGTGATGTGGTAGTCGGCCAACTTTGCCAAGCTGGGACTTTGCTCCACCCTCAAACAACCTCTCCCATAACTCACCCGCCAACAGTGATGGCACCGCCATGCGGCAGAGAACCTTCCAGAAGGGCAGGCTGGGCCAGCCCACCACGGCAGCAGCCAATGGCCAGGCGCCGCGGGGCTCCCAGCCAATCAGAAGCGTTCATCCCAGAACGCGCTCATGAGCCTCTACTCATACTGCGATCGCGTAGTGACTACTGCAAGGCCGTAAGAGCTGCTATCTAATTACATTAAGACTTAATTAAATAGAAATTTCTAGCTTATGTTTGAAGAACTGGCATCTTAAACTTGCAGGATCCCAAAGAGTTTTCCAATAGCTGCAGGTTTGAGGTGTTGTAGATGGAGTTGACTGCAAACCAGCTTTCACTTAAAAACGAAGGAGACAGTCCTGGGTCTTAAACTACAAGGCACCCCCCATTTTAAGGCTATAAATAGTCAGAGATCTTGAAAACTCTGGCTGAGCACAACTCTGCCATGTAAGCTGACAGTACACTGGACAGGTTGCCACTTGAAACTGTGTTTTGGCAGAAATATATAGAAACTGACATGTCTACTTGAAGTATTTCACTTTTGATGAACTAGCATCTGCATACCAAAGAATGGCCCTTCATTGGATGTTGACTTATTTTAAGCTGAAAATGCCATTTGGAGACAGAAAGAGAAAAGCATCTGTTAGGCAACATGTATATGAAATGCATTGAAAAAGAAAAAAAAAAAGTTTAAGGTAATCCTGAACAAAGGAAAAAGAAAAACAGCATTTTGAGATCACAAAGCAGAGAGACAATCTGCTTCCAGACTCTATTATTCTTCCATTAGACAGCCTTAGTTTGTTGTTTCCTTTTCTTACCTTTTGTTTTGTTTCACAAAAACCCTGAGGAGTTATTCCTAGCAAGTCTAAATTCAGTGTCAATTTTCTCTTGACAGACAAGAAGTGAAAAGATGCAAGGACAAAAGCTGATTGATATTTAAGTCGTATTTGCAATACTGCATTACAAGAAATGGAGGGAAAAAAAAGGCAAAGGAAAAGCCATAACAAGAATTATCATAGTGAATACACAGGAAGTTTAGAAAATGCTGCAGCACATATGCCCTAATTGCCATTATACAGTAGCATTCAAAATGAAGAGTGAGTGACATGAAGTAGGACAAGTCAAGAAAAAAATTATAGTGAAAGAAAAATGATCATTCAGCCGAGGATAATAAATCTCACCTCTGAAAATTTGCTTTTCTGTATCTTTCCAAACACAGGATGAAATCCGAGATCTAAGTAAGACCAAGACCATAAAAAGAAATCTTACGTTCCAGATTTATCTTTTATTTTCCTTTGCTCTTCTTAATCTCACAATGCTATATTTTTCAAAGGCTACTCTCTAATATGTGCTTGCATTAGGTGCAAGCCAGCTGTGTTTGCTAGATATATATAATGATTATAATGAAAATAAATAGGTTATTTAAATGCTGTCATCTAATTCCCTAGCATATAGTCTTAAATATAACCTCTCTTAAAATAGCAACAACAAAATGAAATACCTAAGCTGAAACCAGCCTTCTATAGCAGGGAAAACAGAGAGAATGTGTATGAACATACTAGGACTGTATCAGTGAGCGGTATTCTCAAGAACACTTGGCTTGCCTTCATAGTGATATAATTGTTTTTCTTTCATAATTTTTAAATGAGTGGGTGAACTTAAAAACCTGTTAGATATTTAAACAGGTTATTTATTCTCATCGCTGTTCACTAGACTGAAAATTAAGCCAATTTTAGAACATAGAAAGCAAAATCAGTATCTCTTTTAGCTTGCATTTTTGTATCAAGATAACCTGATAGAATAGCAGAAATCGCCTTTTTTTTTAATAAATCAAACCTATGTACTACCCTATGGCATATGCAGGATACGGTTCACCCAGTAAAAACCTGGTATTTTGAAAACCTTTGCAGTTTAGCACTCTGTAAGTGTATGAGTTCCTTAAGATGTGTGGTTCCTTAAGGTCTCTACTATTATGGATTTATTGACAGAGCAAATTATTTTAAAATTTTGTAATCAAAACAAGCTTCCTTACACTAGAGAAATATTAACAACTTTAAAAAACTCATTTATCTGCTTTCAATAAATGTCCAAAATATCAAAGAAATGCCATGGCCTTTCTTTTTTTCTTTTCTTTTCTTTTTTTTTAAGTTTTTCTTATTCCACAGGTTTTCTCTTTATTTCCTTACGTAGATCAAGGAACTACTGTTTGCACATTACTTCTATAAAACATTGCAAAGAATATATCTCCTCTTTTACATGTCTTTTTTTATTTCTAAATAATTCTGACTGCACAGTAATATGTATATATACAGCTACTATATTTAAATTTCTTTTCTTCTGGAGGTTGACATTGCAATTTGCCCCATGTTGCATAAAAGCTGCAAATGCCTTAAGATCAAAGAGAACACAGAAGAAAACTGTGTCCAGAGACCAGTAGGCTCAGCAATAATTTATTCTTGAGACAGAAAAAGAAATAACTCCTAAGTTGTACACAAAACTGAAAACAAATTCTATAATCATTACTTCCCAGTGTTTTGGGAAGGGACATTATGGTATTCCTCTGGCCAATAATATATTCTTACTAACAAGGACAGTATAACCTTAATGATCTGAAACTCGTTTATCTGTTAGACATAAGATTCAGTCACATAAATGAATTGTGGATAAACCAGGGTCACTGAGCAAAAGATCCTGCAGAGTCTATAAGCTCCACAGGACAGAAACTCTCTCCTGCCGAGCCTTTCTTCTAAGAAACAAGTAAACTCTGCAGGCTCAAACATTTCTGTACACAATATTCTAAACACAAAAAACAGATGTATTGAAGCAAACCCTGACAGAGACACCAAACTTAGAGATAACTATGTTTTGGTTATTACAATTGTCCAGTTACATGTGTCTGTTTTCTTTGTTCTTTTTTTTTTTTTTTTAATTGTGGCATTGCTAGTTCATTTCTAGATTTAATTTCACATTGTTTTAAGGATCCTGCTTTTTTCTAGTATTTTGAAAAGTCCCAGTTATACTACAGGCTAGAATAAACTTTACTATGCAACGCTTTATGCAAGAGCAATGCTTTACTGTAAAATGAGGAAAGGATCAGTTACAGATTTAGCCTCTTTACCCTCTATTTACTTCTCTGTATGCTTAATGTGTTTACAGGGGTATTAAAAAAAAAAAAAGATAGGGACACCTATGGCAAGAAATACCACACTAGTCTTTGTAAATGAATGACAATTCAAAGTAAATAATCAGTGTAGTGCATAAGTATATAATAAAAATTGTTCTAACCTAATAAGAATTCTTTACATATAATTTCAAAATACTTTTTAAAAGAATTTAGTTTTTTTTTAAGAATTTTAAAAGAATAAATAAAATAAATAAAAGAATTTTCCTGCAGGAGATATCTGAAGGTAGACCCATCTACTATTCTAATACCCTGTAATAACCAAGATAAGTGAGATTTAACAACTCCACGGGACTATAGTTTATATCCTGCTTGGAAATTATAAAGTACAGCAGCAGTCAGCCCTCTTTTTTTCCTGTGGTTCCTGTGAAAGAGTTATATATTTGTTACATACTGAGCCTTTTTACCCCAACACAATAAATTCTGATATTGTTTATGGTACCTTTTAAGAACTCATGTGCACTGGAAACACAAGGGATAATTTTCTATAGATTTAAATCAGAAACCACACAAGGAAAGTAAGGAGAAATAATTAAGAATGTTTCACACATCCATAGATTAATTACATTTGTCTTTAGGTAGAAAATGCTTGAAGTAAAAACAGGAAAATTTCAAGCATTTCTTTAATCAAACTTTGGCAAAATCTACCGTCCTGACTGACCCTTTAATACCCATCAGGAGAAAAAAGATCTCGTACAAACACACTCATATACTGACTTTTTAAAATGAATTACAAGATGTTTGTGCATCACATAAGAAGCTACAGTGATCTGGTGAGTTCTAGCCCTGCCTGGGGCAACCCTTCTGCCTTGCTCTCCGGCTGCTGTTTTTCAGGGAACACAGGAAGCAGGGATGGTTTTCCCCTGCCCTTTCACACTATTCCCTTTCTACTCCTGAAGTCCGATGGTTTATACAGCCTTTCACCTTCCTCCTGTCCTGCTGAGCAAGGGACTGGTACCTCAACTCTCTCCTGCATCACCTGGTGCCTCAGGGAGCAAGAAATGCCAAAGAAAATGGAGCACTTCAATGGGAAGGTGACGGAGCACTGTGTCTGGGAAGAAAAGCTGGTAGTGATAGAATTACAGGGAAGGAGAGGGATGGTCAGAAAGGACTGGGAAGGTTTGATCAGATGCTTAGACGCAGGCCAGGGGCTACATCTTGACTGTGAATTGGCAGTTCCAAACACATTTAGAAAAGTTAGCAGGACTGACAACTATCTGAACATGTGTGCATGCAGGCAAGAAAATCTAGACCACTATCCCTTTTTTTTTTAAACCATCCGTAACTTTTTGGTCAATTATGACATTGGATTTTAAATGCTGACAAAGCTACATATTGTCAAAAAATGTGACTTTTATAAATTTGTAGTACTTGTATCTGGTAAGAGGAAAGCTGAAAAACTGAATTAATGTCTTAAAGAATGCATGAAACCCAACATAAAGTTTATGCTACCTACTTAAAAATAGCAAGATGGTAAAGCTTCATCTTTCCTAAAAATGGCAACAACTACAATAATAAACTACAACACCCTGTATCCTGAGACAGTGTAAACCCTGTTCAGCATCAGCTGAAAAACTGGGATGAAGTCAATGGGAATTTTACTGCTTGCCATGATTTTATTCCTTTTTCATAGTAGTTGTTTTCTAAATTAATACTTGAATTCACTTATTTTTAAGTAGCGCAGTATTTACAACAGCAGCACATAGCACTATGAAGAGGATTACCCACTCTTCTGATTAAGGCTGTATTCTACAGTTAATTAACTAGTAACACGTAATCACATTACGGTGGAGTTAACAAGTTCATCAACACGGCTTTCCAGTGAACAACAGCCTTGTAATAAACATCAGGCTCTGCTGCTGGCTCAGAGTCTCTGCTAGAAGAAAATGGTAATTTCTGTTTCAGCCACATTCAAATCTAGCGGGAAGCAAGAGAATCCAGCCAGGAAGTCATCACAGAGCGCTCCAGAAGGACACACTGCGAACCGAGCGCGGCCTGGGCCCTCTAAGGTTGAATTTGTTTTCAGTAGAAGGGCACATGGGCAGTAAGCCTGAAGAGCTCTAACTCCTTAACAGAACACAAGCTATTGCTGTTTGGAAAGATTGCTTTGCCTGGAGACTGAGCAGGTGTGCTGAAGCAACTGAACATATAATCTTTGCCTGCACTGTCAGATATGGTAAATGCTATTTTCACTTTATGTCTTAGTGTTTACTGGAGGTGACTCTGGATAGTCACTGTCTCGCATTTGCAACTGAAAAACAGTCTGTATGCTGTGCTGGTGATCCAGGGCAACAGCGTCGAGCCATCACGCCAACAATGCGAGGCGTCAAAAGTCATGCTGTATCATCTCAGGCAGAAACTGCTTCAGATCAAAATACAAGTGCCTACACTGAGACGAGTGGCTAAATTTTGCTATGAAGTTTAAAATGCACAGGTTGCCCTGTGCACGCCATGGTCTTCAATAAAATACCTGTGTGTAATGAAGAATCCACACGCCAACTACAAGAAGTACTTCGTGTAGCTTCAGATTGTGATAGCTAGGTCAGAAATGATGGGCTACAAGCATCACAGCAAAGTTTTGTACTGGCACAGATTTGCACTGGTGCTGGCGGTGCTGCTGGACTCTAGAAAGATTCATCATAAGTGACCTTGACTGCTAGAGCTGAAGACGAAGGATGTGAGATAAAGACATGGAAATAAAAAAAAAAACAAGGTCAAGTAGAACTTGCTGAATATATCCCATTCAGGTCAGCGAAAAACTGGGAGTTGTTATGCAGATAATAGTGCATAAACAAGCAGATGATCCTATGCATCAATGATGGGCCTAGTAATTCTTAATGCGTTTAGCCTTTAAGCTTATTAAGAAGTTGCTAAAATAATAAGCTGCATATAGAAAAAGAATAATCATCAGATCTGCAGCGTCTTTCTAGTAAAACTAAAGCATACCTGAAGTTATTAAAGGCATCGAAAATTTATTTTACCTACATGGTCCATACAGGTAAACTGTCAATAAATGTAAAAACACTGTCACTTACTTCTTAACAGTTTTTAAAAATCTGCAGTAAGAGGTTTATAATCACAACACAGATTACATGCTTATTTCTCCATATCATACCTAATAGCCTATAACATCATTTTCATTCACAGTTCACTAGAGTTACATTTAAAGCATGATATTAAAGAGCAAGTTTCTTCACATTTAATTAGGCATTAAAATCAAATGTGAACTGGTCTGTACGGAGTTAAATGCATGCAAATGAACCTTTGCAGGCATATTGGAACAGGTTTAGTGAAACTCAAACCAAAAAGAAACTCCCTGTGAAGATGTATAATGTGTTACAGGTTTACATTGTGCACTATGACATCTTAGTCACTGTAAGAGAGCAAAATAAATAGCATCAGCTTGTCTGATGGCTCTATTCAGACAGAAGTCTATTTTTGGGAATGATGGCAACATTTCAGGCATTTTAACAAAGCCAGCATCTTTGGGTATGAATTACCCTGTATTAGTTTGTGGTACAATAACTAATTTTCAGGAGCACAAGGAAAGTACATATAAGAAAATAGTCTGTACATTTTCAGAACACAGAACACTATAGTGAAAGTTGCCATTCTGGATACCATGATATTTTTCATCAGTGGTAGCTTTGCTCATTAAGTCCAAGAAGAAGCAGGCCAATTCCTCCCAATGAATGAGTAACATAAACTGAAAGTCCACTGCATTTGTATTAATTTTGTAAGAAAAAACTTTCAACCCATTTTTTTTCCAAGATTATACATCAGGAGATCTCAAAGCAGGTTCCCTACCCGTCAAAGAAAGAAAAACAAAGAATACCCAAACCATAGCATCTTGTAGGAATATACCTATGAGTTTTAATGTAACTATACTTAAATTACCCTGAAATTTCCAAACTTTACAAGATAGGAAGCCTTACTTGTGTATTCAGTTATTGGTTTAGCAGTTTCAAATTTTAGCGGCTGAATAAAATGAGATAGAAGCTCCCTCCTGTGTTACATCTAGCTGCATATTAGCTGCACCTTAGAAGAAAAGAAGGTAATTCAGTGAGAGAAATGACATTGTTTGTTTGTTTGTTTTTGTTTTTAATCCTCTGCCATGAGGTTTAGAAGGCAGTAGGTACAGAAAATTTTGTAGGCTTCTACTGCATGTGCTATCTCTTTACATCTCCTCTTAAAAAGTCTCCAGCTTGTTGCAAGTGTTACTACTGAATTCAACAAGAAAGCTTATTGAAATATAATTGAAATGAGTTTGCTGCAAAACCAGCAATCTTTCTTTGATTGTGTTGCTTTTCTTTCCTTAGTTCTGAATTAATTCAACATACACATTGTTTAGCCAGCAGTCTTCTGGGTTTAATTACACTGTACTTTGAATTTGTGCCACAGGTTCCTGAGTATACAGAGAACACTGCTATTATGGGCAGTATCAGCAGAGCAAGAATGAAAGAATGATTTATGTCGGAGCTGAGGTTGTTGAGAGGATGCAGAATGACTTTTTTACATGATCTTTCTTCTGCAAAATCTGCTAAGCACCTGTGCTTGGTGCATGGAAAAGAACAGTATGAATTTAGGTTTCAGGAGTGAAGAAAAACCAAGCCTGCAACTCCAGCCACTGGTTCATCAGGCTGTATGCCAGTCTGATACAAAACCAAATGTCTTTGAAGACTGCAATTACTGCTTGAAGTTTGAAACCTCTAACAAGCTTTACTCTTTCTTTTCTTTTTTTTTTTTTCTTTCACCTAATAGGTTCAAATCCACAGCACTTTTAAATAAGAGCTGTTTTTTAAAACATAGCTAACTACTGAGAGAGGAATGGTAGAATATCATCTACCATGTTAGAGAGACCTGAAATGCCTATTTCAAACGAATTGTGCTACAAATACTTTCAGAGACAAATGACTTCTAATACAAATGCTTTTCAAATGTAAACTTGAAACAGTTGGCAGCACTTTTGTAGTTTATATATGTAACCACTGAGTTTGTTTCCTAAGCTAAAAATATTGATAGACCTCTCATTCCTGAACAATATTGGTTTCGCTAAACTTAGTCATCAGGAAATGCCTTCCAGCTAATGGACAGGAGCTGTAATAGCAACATGAATTCTACCTTATCCCTGATTCAGAATACTTTATCTCATCAAGATAATAGCAATGGCTTGATAATGACCTGAGCATTGAATTAGTACTCTCCTAACAGCACAGTAGTCTGAACAGGGGAAATTGCTAGTAAAGGAAATCCTCACTCAGCAGCACCTCTTCTGGTCAGGAACATAACTGAGTAACCAGGGAAGGACCATGGCCCTTTCTGTGTCAACAGATCCTTTTCATCATTATCCCTATGGGAAAAGGTTCATCTGAGTGCAACACACAGTTCTAAAGCAACTCCTGAGATTTCAGAACAGGAGAACCAGCACAGGAGTCCAACACAGAGAACATGTGCCTTTTGTCACTTGGTAGCTATGACAGTTACCAAAAACGCTTCACAGGATGCCTGGCTTTAGACACAATACTGAAGAATTAAAATGTCATATGCAATGATATTAGCGATAATGCTAGGAATAATCTGCCTTTCCTGAGCAATATAGCCACTCAGGAAATGATTTACTATTTCTGAAAAACATAAAACAACATCGTAGAGTCATACTAGGGGAAGAAACCTATGTATAAATTTCTACCTAACGGAAAAGCTCTTTTTAAGTTATAGTACAACTGGTCTTCCAGATCTGAGATTCTGTTCAAAAAGCACAACTACATCTGTAGTTCTTATGGTAAAACAAACAAACAAAAAACTTTCAAAATGTAATGATAATAAAATGTAATTGATAATAACAGATTGTTCTACTTCTAAACATCTAGGAATATTCCATATATTTCTATGGGTATGTAAATGAATTCTGGCTGAAATATGAATATCAGAATTAACTGATCACTATCAGTAGACATCTATTAATATGAGTAGCAGATGTATTAGTGTATAATAAAATAAGGTTCAGAATTGCACCTTACTGCTTTAAGGAATTGAAGATTAATGTGAAACATAGAGAAGCACTGACAACTTTGCCCACAAAACTGTGGCTTGCTTTTCTGGTAATTTCTTTTCCAAAGCAGTAATTTCTGCTTTGGTCCAAATAAAATTTTGCTTAGGTCCATTTTTAACACAACAAGACCAACAAGCAAATGCACATCTTTTTCTCAAGGGCATCAGAGGTAGTAGCTATCCTAACCATAGATCATACATTTAGATTTTCTGTAAAGTGCAAAGGCAATTAGAACTGCAATAACAGTTTAAAATTTTTGAAAAAAAAAATATATATATGTATACATATGTATAAAGGAAATTACTATAACAATTTAAAAAGGCTGAAGTGGCACAAAGATTTGAAAATATGCATTAGGGTACACTAAGTGTGATACAGATTTACTGCGATACATAACAATTTCTGCAAGACCAGAGACATGACTAAAAAACAGCTTGTAGTTGACAGAGGTGTAAAAGTGCGCCTTGATAGAACAGAACAAAATAAGCACATTTCATCCAGAATCAGAGTTAAAATATACACAGCTTATTTGAAATTATCATCACCTCTTCCTAACATTGCAAATGCTATTTAGATTATAATTACACCTTTTTATTTTTTTCTGAGAAATGACTGCCGTAAATTATAAGGATATTTTCTAAGGAATAAAATTTGATTTGCTAGAAGGCAAAGTGACCATAAAGACACACATAGCTTTATAATATAAAAGTCTAGCAGGTGTTTGGGGGGGCTATTAGGTAGCCATTTAACAACAATAGCTACAAAATCCATTTTCATTTCTTATATATGACTATTTTGAAAAGAAAATACACATTTCTATGAAAGATAGACGTGTGCTAACCTAGAAAAGATAATTTGAGTAGTCAGGAAATCCCTACTGGCACAAACATAAGGAGACAGTGGCCAGAAAAATCTGTCTGGATTTCAGAATGTTTAACACTTCTCTTATCAGGGAAATAAAAGTGTCTCACTAAAATCTCAGCTGCCACATTAGCATTATATCAGTGCCTACTAGCAACCACGGCAAAAGATAGTTGAAGGTTTTCACTGTAAATACTACTTTTCAGAGGGTTTAAACAACAAAAAGTGGCTGTGGGCTAAAACGTGGTATATTAGCTATCTGTGGGACAGCATTTCTTTAGGCACTTCTTTTTAAATTCCTCTACTCATAGGTCCAAATCCTAATCTTCAAAAGCAGAGCCTAAGCGAAAGGAACAGGGGCAGAATGCTCAAGCACAGGGCACACAGTATGAAGCTTGCAAGCACTGCAGTCTGGCCTTCCTTGATGGGATCCCACTCAGAAAGAAAAATAACCCCAAATACTTGAAATTCCTTCCAAGTTCCTTAAAGATTTAAACAACCGATAATTTAAAGCCAGTTTTTATTTGGACTAACAGCTAATTTCAGATATTTCAGGGATAAAACTCTTTGAATATTCTAGCATAGCCCCTTTTTCCTTCCTGCTACTGTAAAAGAACAAAAACTAAATTTACCACAGAGAGAGATCTAACTGAAATATTACTATTTTCAAAGGATAGCTCTGGAAAAAACGTCATGCAGGTTTACAGTTGCCAACTCAAAACAGCGCTGCAGTTAAGACATGTTAGTAGGGGTAATATTGCAAGCTAAGAAATGCTTAACTGTGCATGAGTAATAAAAAGTTAAGCAGTTGTATTTTGTTCAAATTCACAGAGCACAGTTGCAGCTAAATGCAGCATGATTCATACACTATTCTTGAAAGGCAAACTGATGAACAAACGACCACGGTCACGGTGAAACAGAGTGAAGTTATAGCAGATTCTTAGTGGAACGTTCCTATAACTACCAAGATATCATTCTGCACAAGGTTACCCGATGGGATGGGAGACGTTTTGTCTCTGCTGTAACTGGTACGGCTGCTCCCTTACAAAGCAACTGCAGCACAATGGCAATTACTGTCAATCATAACTTTAATCTCTGTTGTTTCTTCATATATACCTATTTAATATATTATTACTATCATAACTAATCTTGCATAATTGCAAGTAGTCTCTGTTTCTTAAAAAAATCAGGGAAAGAAAGAGATGAAAATATCCCCTTGGGTCCAAGAGATCCCAAAACTGTATCCATGCTGACAGATACTGCTATTTATATGGAACTCTAATTGCCGTTATTAAGATGCAACGTTAAGTATGGTGACATATTGCAGATGTGATTATTACAGGCTAAGTTCATTCCTGGTAGCTCTTTTTGTAGGTAAAAGGCTTAAACAGGATCAAACAGGAAAAATAAAAATCAGAAATAAGAGTGAAGGCCTCAAAAAGTCACAAAAGTGGATGGAAAAGCACCAACAGGATCAAACATCAGTGGAGTAAGAGACAAAAATACAGATGCTGAAAACAAAACATATAAAAGGAATATCTTTAGGGAAAAAAAAAAGTCTAATAACCTGGAAAATATGGATTAATGCATCAGATTAGAAAAGGAAGAAGAATACCCTAATGTGCAACACAGACTGAACCTGGAAAAGAGTGAACCCCAACTGCTTTTCAGTTGGCGCAGCTGAATAAGCAGATAGTAAAAATCATGTTCTCCAAAGCATGCATTAACATCAGTGAATTTTATTGTTCCAAAACACTTTTTTTTTCCCAATACATGAAACAAAGACAGTTCTGCTATGGTGCCGTTTAAACACTTTTGCCAGTTAGAAATACAGAATTCATCCTTCATGAGAAAGGGCATAGTAATGATCCTGTCTTTTTACTAAAAGATAAAAAGCCTAAAGATACCATCAGAAAATCTGTAAATGTTAGTCAGCTGTTAGTAACTATTGGGCCAGTTTATACAAGTATTTTGGATTGACATTTGCTATTGGAGTCCAGTCATATCTGGACTGTTGCAAGTCAATGCCAATATATAACTGGAGTTGAATACTTTGCATCATTATTAGAAGGAAGGTTATCTAGTGGAAGGTATCTTCCTGAACATTAAGGTGGACAAAACTGTGCTTAACTCAGTACCACTAGCCTGTAAGAGAGACAGACATTAATAGAAGACTTCCACAGAGTGCTAAGATCTGATCTAAAGAGAAAACCATTTGATGACATTGAAAGTTAGTAGAGAGACAACAGAAGGAAAAGCGGTGCTGAGAACACACTTCTCTGGTCTACTTCAGAAAGCTGAGCCTTCAACAAGACAACTTAAATGCTATGTATTTGAGCATAGCTTGATTTGATTTTGACATCTATTTACACGTCTGAGGGAAAGTGCACCTTTAAACTTTAATGTAGCAGCCTCATCTACAGAGCAGCAGCAAGCTGGCTGCTGGATGGATGAATCCTGCTGGAGACGGCGAGAAGGTCACGTCAACATCAAAAAGACAGAAGGGATTCTAATGGAGGAAGAAGACAAACATTTCATTCACAAGTCTGAACAAGTGGCAACTGCTCAGTTCAGCACTGTGATGTATCACCAGCTAAAATTAACTTTCAGTATTTCTGAGTAATTAATATGAAAAAATATAGGTGAAATGCATCTTGACAACTGAATTTCTATGTATCCATTTATATGACATAAAACTATGCTAAAGACTAGTCAGAGTGAAAAATGACTCTAACAAATACATCAGTCATTGTTTGCAATGTTGTTTATACAAGAAAGTAGTGGAGTTCAGCACCTAGTGTACAGAAACATTTGCTTTTGTCTTTTATTTTTCCAAAGTAGCCAAAAAATCAATTTTACGTTTAGGGCAGTTCCAATTAGCTTCTGATTTTCTTTATCACACTCCTATACTATTTTTCTAATAACTGCTAAAAGTGAACACTATTTGTTTTCAAAATTTAATTCAATTTAGTGTTAAAAATACATAAAAATGCCTAGCATACTTATTTGTAAATCTCAACGATTTTAAAGGCAACATTAATTCCATTATTTTAAGAAAGAAGCAAGGAAGAAACACAGAGATTAAGTGATTTGCCAAAGGTCAAATATATCAGCAGAACAGAAGTCAGAAGTATATAGAATAGTTGACTCATTATTAATTAGCATTACATTCTAAAAACTACAGGTAAAGATCTCTTGCTGTGTAATAATGTATCCTAATAACTCTCAAAGGGAATATCCACTTGAAGGAGAAAGGAAGTGATGAGAAAATGAAGAGTAACAAACCATTAGAATCAGATATTATTCACTCAAGAGTTATAAAAGAATTCACAGATGAAAGCTTATTTACTAGCAGTGATGTATTATCTCTCACCTAAAATTGCAAAATAGCATGAGTTAGAAGTTGCAAAATGCAGTGAAAATAAATCAAATATATATAATAAAATCTCAGGGTGGATTCTGAGTAAATATGGTCTACTTTGGAAGAGTAAGGATGGCTTCTGTAAAGGACATTCTTGTTTTGCAAATATAATGAAATACTTCGAAGTTTTTAACAAACTTAAAAATAGGGGTTGTTTTATTCTTAAAATCTACCTTAGCTTTTGCTAAAGTTTTGACCAAAGCTTATTAAAGAAAATTAGCAATATAAAAAAGAAGGTCATTGCATGCATAAGTAATCTCCGAAAGGCTAAACAGTAAAGAGCACGAGCAAATGTCCTGGGCTTGTATTGTTACTAGATTTCTGCAAGGACCTTCTGGGCCTGTGCTGTTGGACATGAAATCTGGTGAGAAATGTTGCTGATCAGGAAGAGTCATTCAGGGGTAGGAGGGACTTAGAACAACAGTGAAGAATCTCAGAAGGAACCTATAAGGCTGAGTGACTAGGAAATATAATGGCAAATTAAATGCCATGCAGATAAATGCAAAGTGATACACTAGGTGAAAAAAAAATCTAACATTGCATGTAAAGTAACATTGCATGGGCCTGGAGCTGACAAGCACCATGCAGAAGTGAGCTAATAGTTCCATAAAAGTGTTGAATGTTAGGAATTTGGAAGAAAAACGGGGGCAATCATTTTAAAGTGGTATAAATATAAGGACCACTCGCAACTTAAGAATCACATACAAATTTCAGAAAAGGGGAACAAAGATGATTAAAGGCAGGGGACAGCTTCTGTAAAAGAGGTAGAGAAGGTCTTGTCTTCTGAAAAAAGGATCTCTTAGGAGGGATATAGAAGAGGCTCACAAAGTGCCATAGAGGGAATGGAGGCATTACATTGTTTTCTGTTTTTCCAGCACAATCCAATCCTATCCAATCCAATCCAGTGGGGATTCACATGAAGCTGGAAGAGGTCACATTCGAAACAAAAGAATGGTTCAAAATGAGCAGAGGGCAATGGATACTGCACATCCACGTCAATGGATACTGCATTCCAGAAGTTTAAATGGATTGAAGAGAGGAGATAGGCTCATGGAGATGAAAAACAGAAACAAAGATTTTTAGCCTATAGACAATACATTCATCCAAACAAAGTTCTTGGTCTAAAACAGTTAGAGGCTGGGAAAATGTCTGGAAAACTATTATTTGTTCTTTTCTCTATGCATTTATCATCAGTCCACAGGATGATGGACTAGAAGATTTGCAGCCTAATCCAGTATGGCCACTTGACTCTTACTGTGCATTTCCTGCAGGTCCCACATCATGTCACAAATGCCTTTGAGGCACCTAATTGTTTTTATTAGCAATATGTGGAAAATAACTGGCTCTCAGTTTTGGGTTCCTTTTGGGCACAGTAGAGAAGAATAAGCATAAAATACAGGTACTGCAGTGCTACACTTCAAACCACACACCTCCTTTATTAGGTAAAGCCTGAATCATACCACCAATATGTTTTTTTTTAGGTTTGTGAGAAGGCTTTTGCATTATGCTTGCAAGGAAATATCTTGCTGCAAATGCTAAGTTACACAGGGATGAGTAGACAAGTGTAAATACAGATAACAAGAGTCTCCTAAGGTGAATCATATTTTGCCATTCAAGAATACCTCTCGGCAACAATCAGAATACCAATCAGATCAAACACAACTTGCTCTAAAGCTTTTAAAATGAAATAACATGGCTTTATAATAGCATTGAGTAGTAACACTTCATTTAATATGTACATTAATTATTGCTGAATTATAATGGAGTTCCTAAAAAGATGTATAATGTTCACATTAATACTAAATGAATTCATTATCATCTGTGTAATTACAATGAATACTAACTAAATTAATGGCAGTTAGACATGTTAGAAGTGTCACACATTTACTTGATGCATTCCAACCTGAATATATTTTGGTATTTCATAGTTGTGTGCTTAGCTATTTGTTAATATTCATTGCACAATTAACAATTTTACTGTAATTAGTCTTCATCTGCAAATATACATCTATACAATACCCCTAATGTATTTTCTGAAATACCTAAAAATAGTAAAGCTTTGAATTAGGAAGCTTTTGGATTTAATTGCAGGCGCTGTATAGCCATGTGTTTACACAGATCTTAAGTCTTAGATGCATAGCCAGAAGAAGAAGCAGTAAAGAAACAGACTCCATGTGCTGTCATGCTCCTGTGTTGATCGTGGTGTGCACGCCACGATCATCCATAGCAGAGATCTGGAATATAGCATTTCCAGACACAGCCTGTTGTCAGGTGGTACGTTTAGCATGTTTCTGCATTTACATTTCTTGACCTGTTGGCCTCCCATAAACTATTCTTGCCTACGGCAAAAGTAATCTGTCCTGGGGGTTGTATCTGTAGCCACATGCCATATGTCTCATGGGCTCTTCTAGAGTATTAATTGTGCACCAGTTTTCAAAGACAGGGGACCCAAACCCCATTTTGTCTATCAGCCCAAACAGAAAGGAATAAAATTTTAGCAATTTCAGAAAACAAATATAAAATAGAATGTGAAGTCTACTTCATCAGGAGGAGCTCACAGATTTACTTACAATGGACTTTTCAAATAAGGGAATTTAATTATGCTATCATCTCTAAGAGCAATTCAAAATAAATTATTTCATGCTACTCAGAAATAAGGAAAAGACATGTAGAAATTAATAGAGCCTATTTAGAAATTAACAGACAACTAAAATGTCATGATGCTTTTTGCTTTATTGCTTGAATACAGAGCTAATGTTATCAACCAGATACTTATTTTTGCATTCACATGTCTCATGCAGTATAAACCGTAAGAATCATTCATCGCTTTGTCCAAGGAAGACAGAATCAGTAGATTAGCAGGGCAGCCAAGGACTAGGAATGCTGCCATGAAATACCATCGAAACATGGCTTGACTCTTTGCTCACACAACAAAAGATATGAGGGAAAAGTATCATCCTTTAACTTTTCTTACACTTTTCTGCATTGTATTTCAGAGTAACATGAACTGTAGCCTTCCGGCAATCACTAATGCAGTGTTTGTATTCTGTGTTGAGATTATCCACTTGGGTGCTGCACTGAAGCTGCCTGGGCTATTTTGACACTGCATCCAGATGCTCCAATTTTGCTTCAGTGACTCGGAGCAGAGCCAAAATGCCTTGAAGCAATGTTCAAAGGGTTAGGTCTCAATGAACAATTAAAGTACTCAGAAGAAGTGTTCCTAGACATCTGACTGGTGCTGAAGTGACTTAAGTGGCCTTGATGTGACATCCAGACAGAGAATACTTAATAGAACACATGCAGTCCAACAGCAGGCAACTAGGATTCAGGTGAATGTGGATTTTGACCCATTTTTATGAGAAGAAAAATACAACAGAAGTACAGAAGAGAAAACTCAATGTTTTTACCAGCATATATCATCAAACATTTGTCTGGTCTGTATAAATCAAAAGTAAAGATCTAGTTAGTAGCAATTAAATAAAGTTGCACTTACATATTTCCACTTCCTGCATTGAGACGTAAACAATTTACTGTTTGAACAAGTAATGCACAAACTTTCTAGTCATGTTGGTGAGCGGACTGATATCCTATAGAATCCAAGTATATATATTTTGGTTCATTTTTTTCTACCTACTTGAGTAGTCTACATCTGGCAACTTACCCTAACTACAGCAGTAAGCATAAATACTCAAGTAAGTATTTGCCAGATTGAAAAATTATTTTTCATAGCCTCATTTATTAATTGGATATTAATTGTACCTACACATATATAAATACAGAGTGATCAAGCATGTACCACTAAGCACAACTGCACTGTGAAATAAAGCAGAGATAAATAAAGCTCTGGTACTTGTTTGACTCAACAAAACAAGGATACCCTGAAACACAAAGGTAGAGATACCAGTCTAATTTAAACTAAGCTAAAAAATACCCGTTTTAAAATATTCTTACTAGCCAAGAACATAATTAAAATGCTGTATATGCCAAACTTACATATATCATAAAAGAAGCATACTGCATATTAACAATATTTCAAGGTTTTCTCTCTACATTTTTGCTTGTTTTTGAGCAAAATAAATCAAGAAATGTTTCCACATTTGCAAGAGAATATTTTTCTTATTCTTGAAGGTTCCTGAATATCGGTTCTAATCTTCCTAACTTATGTGAAATAACAAAAGTAGTTAAGTGATGAAGGAACTTATCTTAATAATGATGGCTCAAGCTTGAAGCAAATAAAGTAGGTGTAGGAGGAAATATGAAAGTACATGCAGCTGGGCTTGGTGCATGCATAATTTTTCAGTTAGATGCTAGAATAGAAAGTTACTGAAAAATCAGTAGATTTGTTCCAAATTTAAGCTCTGCTTTCATTGCCAAACAAAATCATGTTCTGATATCACTGTAGGCTGACTGTTCATTCAGGAAAATGTGCATGGAGAAGAATTATCTTCCAGCATCCTTAAAAATACCTTTCTGCTTGCCAGAGATGTAGGAAAGCCTGCAGATGCTATTTAAACAGAAAGCCAAAGCACTGGAAATGAAAGGTTAGGTTTCCACACTCTTTGTAAATCATTCATGGAGGTCGAGAGAATCCCACCCCCACTTATTCCCCAGCTACCAGTTAGGGCCTGGTCTGACCCACAACGTGGGACCATCAGCTTCGGGTCCCTCCTCGCCTGGCCATTTGCGAACGCTATTTTCACTTTCCCAGAGGGGTTCTTAAACCAGAAAGGAATCTCTAATAGCCTCCTCTGAGTCCCCACGGCCGAAGCTGTTGAGTATGGATTATTTAAACGCGGCGACAAAGCGAGAGCGCGACTCTCTGCTCGGGTGGTTGGAGCCCTCCCTGGGGGCGCGTGGCGAGGGCACAGCAGCAGCTCAACGCCTCAGGTGAGCGCGACCCACCGAGCAGCAGCCGGCGCGAGCAGCCCCCCCGCCAGGCAGAAAAATCCAGCTTAAACCTCAGCCAGGGAGAAGGAGCTGAACCCCGGCCTCCTGCACGTGGTGGGACTGCATTAAAAACACACGGCGAGTGCTCCAGGTTTATGGCGCTAGAGGTGAGTGGGTGGAGAGGGGAAGATGTGCAAGGGAAACAGCTCCTCCACCACAGCCACCTCCCTTGCTAACGTCCCCTTTCCAAAAAGAAACATGAAAGTCAGCCCAAATTCAATCAGAATTCTGAAAACCTTTTGATTGACAGCTTTTTTAAAAAAATTCAGGAATCACTTTTTTTCACCCCAAATGTATCCAGATATTTACTGTAACAACATCTTGTCCTCTGTGTGGGCTCCAATTAAAGTGGCAGTTAGAGATCGGAGTTTGTTTCTTGCATGTATAAGACCTTTTGGGGCTATATATAAACTATATGTATGTATAATGCATATGAAACTTTTATATTATGCATACAAAATATATGGCAAAATAAACTACATGCATACTTAAATATGTGTGTTTGACGGAAAATAAACTATATACATATTTAAATATATTTTTGCATATGCATACCAACATATGTATATAAAATATACACTAATAACCTATGTGGAACTAAGATAGAATGCCATTTAAAAACTGCTTCATAAATCACACTCAGAACTACTGGAGTTAGAGGGAGATACAAAGTTGAAGTTGACTCTTGTCAACTCTGCTGTTGAAGTTAACATTTCAAATTTTTCAACGTACTTTTTAGCATATGAGAAAGGAATGGTCATGCTCTTTTTTTCCCAAGGTAATATCTGGACAAAAAGAAACGAATACAGTTCATCTGGCAATATTAGCCTTGGATTTCTATGGTATTATAGTTGTAAGCCTCCTGTTTCAATGCAGTATTTTATACTTAATTTATGATATGTTCCCTCTAAGCATGTCTCAAGTCTGTTTTACGAGGAAATAAATCATTTTACTGAGTAACAGAAAAGTATACCTGAATGCCTGATTACCAGCCATCGGCACTGACCTGAGAATTCATTTGCTTTCTGAAAGATTAGATACAGATTTTTTTTTTTTTTTAATTTTTGAATAAGGCATAATTCACTTATAGTATTTAAATCTTGTTTTCTTGTTTTTCTTCCATTGTCACTGCCTCACTCCTAAAACCTTCATGTTTTTCTGACAGCATTCAGAATCTCCAGGGATATCAATGACAAGTTAACTGGATATAAATCTTTCAAACAGAAAGTGTATTTCAACAGCAAAAGACTGGTAAAGCTGAAATGCTAACCTAGAAATACAGCACAGTTTTGGCTAAAGGAACACTTTCAGCATAGTACAATTGCTTCAGTAATTTAATTTGCCAATTACAGAAATGCTACATATTCCAAAATACTATTATTCTAATAAGCATATATTATTGCCTGCTGGTCTACATCTGTGTATAGAACACAGAGTTTGACAGTCATTATTTATTTACCAAAATGGTAACAAGCTGCTGCATGTATCACTTCTTTTTACTTATTAATATATTTTATGAAATACTGTGTAAAAAAACTAACAGGAAGCAGGAGTGCCTAAAAGGAAATCCAATCTTTCTCATTTTGAATGTTAATAATGAGGGTAAATTACAATTTTTCAGTCTTTTTCCCAAAGAACATGCTAATTTGGATAAATCATGGTTCTTGGAGGAAGTCTAATTTCTTATGTTTCTTGATTTTTAAAAGAAAAAAAAATCTGTATCCATTTAGAATGTTTATGCATTATAAAATTAAAATTTTTATATTGGAGGGGAATTGTAGTAGAGGTAATTCATAATTGTAACTAACTCCAGTAAAAATATCACTACAGTTTAATTTTGCTTTGATTCCAGATTTGTGATAGAAAATGAAGAATTATTGAGAAATATTTTAATGTAAATCAAATCTGTATTAAAACAAGGTATCGTTGTTCCAATTTCAAATCTGTTCATGGGACACATAATTAATGGTAAAGAGCAGGATAGGACTAACAGGTGTAGTAGGTGTCAGCATTAAAACCTGTGGAATTTGGAACTTTGCATAGACGTTACCTTCATACACATATGGATTTTCGCTTTTGATTATATAAAAAATATTTCACCAAACGAAAAAATGGCATCCAAGTAAGTTTTTAAGCATGCTATGCACTAAAACATAGAAACAAGAATTGCATTTCTTACAATGTTATTCAGAGAGACTCACAAAATGAAGAAATGTCAACATAATCTACTGAGGAACAACCTGGAAAAATATTTGTGATTCTTTAAATTTTTAAAGAAATTTCTACAGCAACACAACATGGCATTTATAACTTTAAAATATACAATATTGAGACTGAAATCAGTTAGTTAAATCTACATAGGCAATACTTCCAAACACAGCGTATGCCTTTCTTACCAGCTCAGTACTGTAGGGTAATTTACCTTAACTTGCTTAAATTGCAGTTCCTAAGAAGGAAACATTAATGGAAAACTCAAAGGCCAATGCAGTTTCCAGTACAGAAGTTTATTACAGAATCTCCTATTATCATATTTGGACCCATGAATTTATCAGAAATAAAAAATATGTAGTAATATTTATGACTGAAATATATGTAGATCTATTTCCATCACACAATGAAAAAAATACTCTTGTATTTCTTGTTTTTTAACTGTGAAGAAGAAAAGGAAAAAGTAAAAATTTAGGTTGAGTATAACAATGTGCAGGCTTTTTTTTGAAAATTGTTTTCAAAAACAATACAGTGATCCTTAATAGCTAAAATATAATTAGGAAAAATAATTAAGAACTTTGAGCTAATATAATAAATAGTTTGGTGCTATACTGAGCCATATTCTTATCCAGAAATAGTCACTAATTTATATAAAAGCAGAAAAGTAACTAAATTGTTTCTGGGTTATTGGTCTCTTAATCTTGTATATTAATTCAGGTAATGTACCACTACAACTAGTATCCGTTTAATTATTTTTATTTATGTGCCATTAAGCTCCATTTTCATTACTTTTGCTGTACTGAAAAAAAGGAGGATGAAACCACTGTATTTGTGTTGTCATCTCATTTCCAGCCCTCATAAGGCTCTTTTTTCTTACTGAAAAGAGAACTTTCATATTCCTTAAAGTCAGTTTTTATTTCCTTAATTAGGAGTTTCCACCAGGACCTTTTTGGTGAACTCTTTGCATTTTAATATACTTTGGCTTCCCTACTCTAGCTCATTGTTTCGGAGTTTGTGCAAAACACATTTCTGATCAGCAAGAAAGCTGTTTTCGAGGTCTTTCATATTCTGCCATAATCCCTTGGTAATTACAAAGCCTCTCCTTGCAACAATAGGCAAATCTGAGCGGAGTTCTGGGGCTCTGCATCACACATTCAATTGTGCTTGGACATTTCAGCTAAATTTGCCTCCCTCGAGCCTCAAACTTGCACAGAAAATCTGTGAGATGCCAAAACACAGGAACTGAAAGGTTATGATGATGGTAACTGTGTCTATACAAAGCATTGATTAAATGAAATAACAAAACACAACTTGGATAAAGGCTTAACTTCAGTAGCAGTTAAGTCCTCATTAGAAAAGCAAAGTTGACAGAGCTTAAAAACACTTATTTAATGGCTGATAACCATTAATCATCTTTACTGATTTTTTTTCTCCCCTAGGATTTCAGCAGAGCTTTTGAGTGTTCTTCTGTAATTATTTATACTTTGTAGTTTTTTTTTTTTTTTTAGTTCTGCAACTGAGGAAAAGTGTGTCTTTCTCTCAAACACAGTATGTCTTTGTTCCATTATTTTTTTCTTTCCTTGAGAAATCGAGAAACATGTTCCATAGGTATGCAGACTTAATAGCACATATTTTAAAGTGCATATGTAATAATAAATTTATATTTCTGTATGGACATCAATTGCATGGCCATCAATTTTTTTTTTCAAATCTTCAAAGGGCTTTGACAAATCCCATCTGCAACTCAAAAGAAAAATAATAATTGCCCACAATAAAATAAACCATTCCTACATCACTGATCTTGTCTTAGCCTCTAAAGCTTGGAAAAAAAGTTGTGCAATTTTCCCCTGGTATGACTCATCTAAACTATGTTAAGTAGTGTGGTGAGATGAGAATTTTCAGAAGCAGGAATAGTCTGACAATCATCACTAATAACATTCAGCTCTCCTAAAGCAAGTGCGCAACTACTTACTGTGGGAGAATATATCATTCCTCCTGTTGCCTGTTATCTTAATTATTCCTACTTAAATATATTATTCTGTTTTTCTCACTGTGTAGAATAGTTTCTACAAACAACAGTGGAAGATGTGTAATAGACTAACGTCTTTTGGAAATACTGGAACTGTAAGAACTATATTTGACTGGTAAGCTACAACTGGAAGAATCACCACACATGGAAACAAGGACAGAAAGGTACTGTTAACCTGTCCCTACACCTCCCTTTGCTTTGATTTCTGCTAGACCTGAAAGTTCTTTAACTCCTATCTTCCAACAACTCTCCTTACCAAAACAGACAGGGACTTTGCTGATAAATAACTTAAATAATTTTGTTTTTCTTCTTTTTTCTTTCTTTTTTCTTTTTCTTTACTTTTTTGTACTTTCTGTAAGTATTCATATACGCCATGAGTCAGAGACAGTAAAAAATGTATTTTTACATATACATTTACAATACAAAAAAGATGGTATTAGCTATCTGTTCAAACAACTTCTGTGGGGAGCCCAAGTTCTAATTGTTTTGCTAATGAATATTTATATGGTACACAATGTGGAACCAGAAAAAGAAACAAAGAACATCCTCAAGTGCTGTGATTAGGGTGCTTGCGGGAAAAGAGAGGACATGCAGCTTCAAATGAGATTTGGTCTTCCCCTTTGGCATGCGAGCAGACGATTTTAACAGCTTTCAGTGTATGAAATAAGCAGCATTCACTTCTGAGAGTTCAACTCGAAAAATAATTTCAGAAATAACTATTGTGTTATTTTGATCTAAATCTACTGTTTCTAAATTACTTTTTTAAAATTTACATTTTTATTGTTTGTATATCCAACTACACACACATTTCATAAACTGATAGCAAGCGCAGCCAATACCATGTGAAAGATTTTCCCTGTGTTTCTTGAAATGCTTTCTTGAAACTACAGTGGGTAAGAACTATTACGACATGGGCACATTTTAATTTGGTAACATTCTTTTATATTAGAAGCTGACACCTTCACAGTCTATCCCCACTCACGGTCATTGAAGATTTACTCCAGCCAAAGAAAGGTCTCGGCACCTAAATACTAAATTACTCAATGCTTTGCTGATCACAAGCAAACTCCAAATCTCTCATGCCCAGCAACTTGATGCATATGGAAGTGCAGTGGTACAAGGCACGTTGGGAATCTCTGCTGGATAAATAAACCAAACATTATGCGGTTATTTATGGATGCTTCAGTATAGTCTTTAGATACTTTACTAAGAACATAAAAGCAGGGATGACAATAATGAGGTCTTTATTGAAAAAAGGCAACTTCTCCTTCCCGATAAAGGAATAGTTGTAAAAGAGAGTATGCCAAACACCGGGAAGTGAGGAAGGACTATGATTCACAAATGAAGAAGAGCTCCCAGGTTGTATTCAACGAAGGCACATTCCTGTGCTTGCATTAAGAAAGCAGCTATTTTATTTTTTGAATTCTAATTCATCTGCTAGTAAAATGTCAATTAATGCCTTCTAGCTACAAGTGCGAAAATGTCTATTTATGAGTGCAAATGTACATTTTACAGGTATCTTAAGTCTGCCTATTTTCTTCATATTTTCCTCTGGATTCTGCTTCAGTGTCCTCACTCAGGACTTGAAAATACTCACCAAAAGATTAAACAAAAAACAACCCCCAGTGGAAGGCCTGATTAGGATCAAAGCACAGAAACTCGGTGTTCAGAGAAACCTATATCAGTACCTAAGCACTTTTTCTTTATCTTGGTATAGAAAAAAAGAGGAGAATAACCTTCACAAAGCATGGCAGAAATGACAGAAATAAGCCCAGAGTGAAACCACAGAACGAATTTCTAGAACCGATGAAAAGCGACACATAAACAAACAAGCAAACAAAATGTTTCCTCTAGATTTTGTAGTAGAATAGTCCAGCTTTCTTCAGGGCAGTGTTTAGGACTATATTGCTTTATTGAGTCAAGGCAAGGGACCAACAATCCCTACAGGTAAATTACTGAGACAGAAATATGGGAATTTTTGAAATAAAAGGCTAGGATTTGTGCCTAGGTTCGAGATATATACAAAATTATGCCTATTTGCTACACATACATTCTTTAAGTAATAAAAATTGATATTATATTCATTGTTGGACATATTAGAGCAAAGATTAGATTATTAAATTTATGTGTTTTTAAAATCACGTTTGTATGATATGTGAACTGTAAACACTTTCACATTAGGTTGAATATATGCTACGCAGCTGGGTCTGTAGCAGTAGCAATAACCTGTAGCAGCAAGAACAGCCTGCAGTTGAAAAACAGCATTTCTCATTGCAAGCCATAATTCTAGAATGGTGATCCTGCTTGGGAAAATTTCATCTATAGTATTTAGTTGTGGAAAGCCAAATTAGAATATGTTCTTTTAGGATCTTATTTATTTATTTATTTTATTTCTAAATAAGCTTTAGAATGAACTACACAGAAGTACAGGATGATAATCCTGCATTTTAAGGAGTACTTGTCTACATCTGGATTTTATTTGTATGGTTTACTAATAGAAGTTAGGCAGTGTTTCATTTTATTAAATTTGTATTTTTTTATTAGATAACAACATTATTATTAGTAGGCAACTTTCTGGAGTATGGTGTTCTATGGCAGATTTAAAAAGGAGAGTGCCAATAAGAGGTTCCTTGTACAAATAACTTCTCTTTTTAACAACGGAGAGAAGTGCTTCTTAAAAAGCTTAGATGTGCGTCAATCACATTATTAGAATGAGGAGAATACCGAATATTTCCCTAAATCATTCTTCCTGTTCCTCACTGGAACACAGCACATCTTGACTAAAACAAATTGCATGAAGAAATTAATAAGGAGACAATATATCTCTATTTTTAAATCTTATTTAATCTCAGATTATATGTGTGTTTATCATAAAAAAAATAGAGCAGCTAATTTTTCAACTTAGTTAACACTTGCACAAGATAACCAAAAAAGGCATAATTTCTTGCAATGGCATTTTGTGCATATGCTTTAAACTTCCTCTAGTTTTAAACAGACCTTACTTTCAAATAAAGCATTCACACAACGAAAAAGAAAAGAAAGTGAGAAAATATGAGACAAAACTGCGGAAAAGTGCGTATAGCATTATAGCAGCTTGTCACTTACTACCTGTAGATAAAATTCTCTTCAAAAGCCAACCACAAATTTTAGATTGGATACTGAACTAGATAAATAATTAGATTATGCCTTAGATAAACGCCTTGTTTCATAGAAAGACATAACCCCCTGAAACCGATGTTGAAGTTCCTGCTAACTTCATATTTCCTGGGATTTGAGACATAGCTTATTAATAAGAAGAGCAAAACTCGTAATCCTATTGAAAAGAATTGATGAATGATCAAGATCTTTTTCTCTGGTGCTCATAATCAGCATCCATGAGAGGTCAGTAAAAGTAACTGATGCTGCAGGGTCTGGGGAAACGTTTCTTATTCTCCTAGCAGTTTAATTTGTACTGTTACTAGAACACATAATTTTTAAAGCAATTTTGCCCTTTTCTCTCTCCCTATTATCCCTTTTCTTCCTGCTAATTTTCCTTCTCCTAAAAAGATTAAATGGTTGCATGCTCTCCGTGCTTATCTTCCTTGTGTTCGTATATCCGGGAAGCTAAATTACTTGGCTGATGAACTAAAAAGGTAAAATCAATGACAATCTGGTATTTTCTGCCAATTGTTATCCTACTAAAATTCAGCAGATCATTTTTCACAAAAGACTGATGAACCCTAGTCTTTCAACTTAAACTTCCTTTAAAAACAACAACAAACCCTCCACAATTTAAAGAGATTTATTTTATTTTCTAGTATTGTACTAAGTGGTGTCTCTTGTGGTCTAGTTATTGGTAAAATAGAAAAAGGTCATGTTCTTGTAATTTTAACAGTTATGTACAAAATGAAATAACTGTGTTCATACACAAAACATATAAATATACTCAGAGTTATGTTTAAATTATACACATACAGACTGATGCATTCATATAGAGAGATTTGTCTGGAAGACTAAGGAAATTGCTACTTTAGCTATTTGTATTACAGTGTCTGTGATGTTATTTCTAATTTTCTGTGCTCCTGTGAAGCAGGGTACTGAAATCTTAAGGGAAAAGAAAACACACAAATGCTATTACAGTACACATTTCTGAGCAGCGGGAAGTCTGTAGTAAGTGTCAGAGATTGATCAGGATTTTGTTCTGTTTATAAACAGCCACTATCAGGTGCTCTGTGCCAAAAGGTCATGCATGCATCATCCAAGCTGCGAGTTTGACCACCTCAGACTTTCAGAATGGCAACAATGAGCTTAAACTATTGAAAACGAGTGGAAATTATTGTAATCTTTTCGATGCGCGTTAACCTCTTAAAAGAGAATACCAAGTGAACTTGTGCACAATTTCAAAGGGAATGGAATGGTGAATCGAGTATGTTAAAATGTACGTGAGCTTTTCAAACTGAATGCATTTATACAAACATTAAAAATACACATGTGCATCCCCATATAGACACACCAAAGAAAGAAAAAGAAAAGCACATATGCTATAGATGTCAGCCATGCACCACGGAGTGCAAGAGCCTGTTTTTAACCACTGAAATGTATGAGCAGATCTCTCTCAACAGTTCTGTAAAGATAATTCATTTACAGGCTACAAAAACTGCATGAAAACTCCTGGATCCTTTCGGAATTTATCTTGCTAGTATTATATATCTCAATTATTTTGCATTGAGTACAGACAGTGATTGTTCAACATACTGCTTTAAATATGAAAGCAATTAAATAATTTGTAGGAGGAAAACTAGTAAATACTAGTAGTAAATCCTTAAGCCACTGTATTACCATTTCTGAGATCGGCTAGGGATCTGGAACTGGAAAAAAAGCCATGACTGTGTGGTGCCAGTCACTTCTTTGTATGGAAAAGCTTAATTGTGACACATAAGGAATTTACAGCCTTTGGAGAACCCCGTAACGAGACTGTGAATTGGAGGATGCTGCACCACAACTGCAGCAAAACAAAGTACTGGGAGGTATAGATTTGTTTTTCCACAACTCATTTGAGCAGGTAGCTGATACTGCTTTGACATGCAGCTATCTCACACAGACACACGCTGCTGAGGTGGCCATGCAAACCGTGTGAGAATTCATCTTTCTGATCAAAAGACCAGATACCCGGGTCAAAAGACCCAGATTCAGAATACGACGAACACGCCAACCTGCATGTCCCGATCTGCACGGGCATGGGAAGACACGCAAACCCCACGATTCCCCATGTCTTTGAGCTGCGTGCAGCAAGTCAGGCGCTCAGCGCACCCGATCTCTGTTAGACAAGGAAAGAAACCCACGACGGCGGCTGCCTGCGCAGCACAGGGGAAGATCGATCAGTGCTTAATAAAAATCACCACAACCCTGTTTTCAAATAAGTTACAGACACCAATCAGGAAGCTACTTTTTTATACTTATAACTCTTTTTTAAGCATAAGAACTATATCTCAGTAAGTGTCTTGTTAAATTATACCTGTTATTATGTATATGATGACACAATGCAGATGATATATTTTTACCAACCTCACCAGCTACTTTTATTACATAGGGATAATTGCTATTAAAGATTTAACTATTTATTACGACTATTAAACATTGTTTTTTATAGTTGAATAGGCTTTTCTAAAATTGTTTTGAAAAGTCTCCTTTGGGGGGAAAAAAAAGCAAAATCATCTATAGCTCAGTCACAATACCATCTTTAAAAGAACTGGCCATCAGCATACTTGTTTCAGATGTGTATAAACTTCTCTTATTCTTTTTCAGTTCCCTCACTAGTAGAAAGAAAAAAAAAAGCTGCAAACAACAGGCTGTGGAGTTCTGCTGTATAAGTAATTTTAATTATGAAAATACCATAGAGTTTCTTATCTCAAATATTTATGGAACTCTAAAATCTTTCTTAATATAATCAGTAGTGCATTCAGAGGCAAATGATAGAAGAGTGAAATTCAAAATAAACCTCACCTTCCAGCAACTATTTACCCTACAGTAGTAAACAGGCAACATAAATTTAACCAAACCAAATATTCAATAGACAGGTCTTAAAAATGATAGCCTTCTCTGCTGGAAGCATGTTCATAACCCCATTAATATGAATGAAAGTTAACCATGCACAGGAGGGAAAGAATACATTTTCTGTATGTATACTTGCTCTTTGGAATCTCTGAATATTTCATTTTAATAAATATATTTTAGAAAGATGTCTAGTTTATCAGAACAAAGGCTTTGGCTTCTGTTTTAAAATTACTGAGGCGCAAGATAAGACCAGAAAAGTTCACCCGGCCATGTATATTTTACTGCAAACATGTCATTTTAGACATCTTTCAGAGATGTATATGGGATCTGAAAAGCAATCCTACTGAGGTATTGTTTGCCACTGCTCATTGACATATTCATGTAATGTAAAATCAATCAAAACCAAAAAAGCACTTAAGAAAAGCACCTAAAAAAGAACTCAAAAAGCAAGCTACTTTATATGAAAATAGGAGGTTGCATCATTTCTTTCCCTTCCTCAGGACTTAAATATTTAGAAATAAAGTTGAGTAATCAAATTTATATTTGAATTATGCCAAGATTCTAAATACTACATAAGCAGCAATCATACGAGTCAAAGTCATTTATTTGTTAACTCTTTTTTTTGGATAGAGGAGTAAAAGAAGTTATTAGCAAACCTAGCAGGGATAGATGACTGTAAAGAAAAACTGTGAACCCGAGAAACAAATCTAAACTTGTTGGAGGCTGCCATAGCGAGAGTTTTTCTTTTCCACAAGAGGGGTGACTTTCAGAATGGTGTTCCTAAACATCTTTTCTAACCTAAGAAACACACACGGCTCTAGGATACTCTTACTTGATACTTTTATGAGGTTCTGTCAAATCCATATACAATATTTTATGAAAATGGGAATGACAGAAGCAGGGTAGCTGAGGTTGGAGGGAAGGCCAGAGGGAGCTCACCGGTGCAACAAAGCAGAGCCAGCTCAGGTCTGGTTGCCCAGGACGTCCTTGTGAGCAACAACTCAGCCGTTTTCCACTCTCCCTCCACAGACTGAAATTTAACCACCTCTCTGCACAGCCTACTCTGATGCTTGACCATCCTCACAGTAAAACTAATAACTAATATTAAATAGGAAGTTGCTTTCTTGCAAGTTGTACTCATTGCCTCTCATCTTTTCACCATGCAGCTCTGAGAATGGCCTGGGTCCAGCATCCCTGTACCCTCTCATTTAGCCATCCAAATAGTAGTTGTATCAAGTCCACCTCAGCTCGATCATGGTGGGCAAATACCAAGTGTAGATAAAGACAAATCACTAATTTTATTGTACGTGTTGATTCAACATGATGGGTCCAAATTCGGCCTCATTTTTTTTTTAATATATAATTTTGACAAATAGATTTTTGAATATACATGGTCCACATCAGCATTTAAAATAACATGGAGATTTTGTAAAGTACTTATACGGTAATTTCTGAAGTCAGACAAGGAGTATGATGTTTAAAATAAATATTAAAATTAGGGAAAAAAAATCACAGAAGTGCCAATCAAAACAGCAGATGATTCAGTGCATTTCCAGTGGGGGAGTACCTGAAACTTGGTATCTATTATACCAAAGTTGTATATACATTTTTTTTTGTTTCTTCTTAAACATCTGCTAGCAGATCAATTCCAACAATATTTTGGCAGCCTAAAATTACACTCTTCTGACCTTGACATTAGTATTCAACAGCACTGATGAAAGAGTGACAGCTTCTCCATCCTACTGGGTGATCTTGCAAGCTTTTACCTTCATGACTATGGAGTTTCTGTCAAATGTGCTTCCAGCTGAATGATCACATTCTTTTGAATTATGAAGTGGCTGAAAACTGCACTAATTGGGTCCATATTGATGTCACTCATAAAGATTAAATAGTATTAATACTCTTCCAAGTTATATAAAATCTTGTAATGTTAGATGTAGCATATATTTGGCTTGAGTGAAGAATTTGCAATGTTTAGGCAACATATGCAAGCCAGATTTGAAACTACTTAAGTGTGTTTTTTTCCATTGATATAAGTCAGGAAAAAACGCAAAATAAAAGAAAAAATGCAATGAAATGCAAATTAAAAAAAAAAAGTAATGTCTAGAAAACATATCCATAAATTCTTGTGTGCAGTGTTATTTAAGTGAATTAAAAATCAGAAAGAATGAACTTCAGAACAGCATTCACTTGCAGTTAGTCAGACTTATGGACTACCCTGTACTGCTCTTCAATGCACTGAAGAATTACCCCTTGATCACAGGCTCGACCCTGCTATTCCTCCTAACTATTCTGTGTTTTCCCGTAAGTTGCTCCTCTGTTCTCTAATGAACAGCACACTTTCCTTCTACAATTACAGAGAATAGGTAGTACTGCACTACAGTACCCAATAATTTGGGTATAGTTTTGCTGTGTCTCACATGACAGTGGGTTGAGGACTTCATTAACGATCGCCTGACCCAACTCTATGAGGAAGAGCCAGCTCAATGATTTTAAGGTTCAAGCTATGCCACACTGGCAGAATTATATATGAAAGAAATATTATAAACTGAGTGATAACCTTTCCTTTTAAGGATTCTACCCATTTCTTGGTCACTAGAAGACAGTTATTACCCTGTACCCTTATAGCACCTGGAATAAGAAATTCTTAGGGCACATGATTTAGAATGAGCAATTGCCCTGAGAGATGAAAAAAATAGATTTTTTTTCCTCATATACACAGAAAACTGCAACCAATTTGGAACAAAGTAGCATTGATTTGTCTATTAATTTGTTAGTGAGATAACTAACATAGTGGCCAAAAAAGAGCATGAAATTCTACATAGATCTGAAAGATGAGAAACAAAGTAGGCAGAAAGACCAAAGACTAAATATTCATCCATCATGCAGGGAGATTCTTCATAATCTAAGATGACAGAACTTATAGTATCTGAAGAATTATCATGATCTTAATCCTAGAAGACAAATAGATTTTTTTTTTCTTCCTAAAACAGGAAGGAGATATAGGAGTGAAGACAAAGGGAGAAGCTGATATGCAGGGTAGCTCTCCTAGCTTATTTCTAGGGCAGGAAATACAATGGTGATCTATTTTTGACTTGTAAAAAAATCAATACTTAACAGTTTTACCACATCCAAAAACAGATCCAAAAATAGACTTTGGGAGCACATAACTCCTGCACTCCGTCTTGCATCCATCTGACTACAGATGCAATCCAAAAGCTTCGTGAGACACCTCCATGTCCTCGTAGAGGGAGATCTGGGCTCTTCTGAAGAGAAC
>NW_010581926.1:0-10517 GCF_000705375.1 Tinamus guttatus | reverse complement strand
TGGTGAGGCGCGCCGTCGACTCCAATCGCCGTCTGCCGTTCCCGGAAGGTGGAAGGATCCCGGACGAGCACCCATTTGTGCGGAAAATCTCGCTGTCAAGAACTGAATGTCCAAAAGGAGACAGAGGAGTCCTAAAACTTTATTCGAATAAAGGGAGAGTCCACCGGGCATATCCCTGTGGGGTCTCTCAAAATGCTGGGGGACGCAGCCCCGCTTTTATCCTAATTTCCCGACCGAGGGACGCCCTCTCCTTTTCCCCATTGGCCAAGGTACTCAGAAGTTACAGCCTTCCCGGCCGCCTACACCGAACTCCGGCCTCCCGCCATCTGTTCTCACCTGCGCTCACCAACTCCTTTGTCCCCCTTGCTGAAGAATGTGGGGCAATTGCCCTATTTCCCTTCTTTGTAAAGGCCCCATCTCCTTGCAGATGGCTCTTTTTGTCCTTCTCGGCTCATGGCTCCACTCAGTCTCCCCTCCCTTTGTCCTGCTCTTCAGCCAAACTGTGGAGAAACCCCCTTATTGATGAATACAGAAACTTGAGCATTCCGCTCAGGCTTACTTTCAGTAATGATTGGAAAGATAAAATTCCCTCAAGGGAAAAAACAATATTTTGACTGAACAGCACAAATGTTTATTTGAAAAAAATATAACTAAAACTGCAAAAATAAGCAAAGAGTATGAATGTAGAAACTTATCAGTGTGGAAAACTTAAGTGTAAGGATGCAAGGAAGAATCAAAAATTAAAACAGTTAAAAGATTTTGTAAAGATTGTTAGAAAAATCATCTTAACTCTGCTGGTACAGTGTAAGATAAAAACTGTCAGGCTACCAATATTTTTTTTAAAAAGAAACAATATTTAAATTTTGAACAGTGAGAATAGCTAATTGTTAAGCCTATTTACCAAGGTCTGTTTTGGATTCTTCAATTGCACATTTTAGAACATGTTTTCTTAGAAGAGATTTTATCTCAAACAAGAATTAATTTATGGCAGTCTAATGATCTGCATTATGCAAGAATTTGGCTTAAATGATTACAGTAGACTTTCCAGCTTTGCTATTTCTAATGGTAGTTCTTCCTTTAGTTAAAGTACAGATAGTAAAGCTTTTTAATATTCTGTGATATCTTCTGAGACCAATGAGGAGGTCTGGAGATCTTCTATATAGTTGTCTAAAATGGAAAAACATTTATGCAGGCTATGGTCTTTCAGAAACAGCTACATCACAAGAGAAGAAACTGTTGCCAGGGCAATGGACCATATCAGAAAACCTAATTTAGCATATAATTCTATTATGCATATGTATACATATATATATATATAAAACACCATATGAGAGGTTTGTATCTGTGTGTGTGTATATGTGCGTTTCAGTAGTTAAATGCATCAATAATTGTCAAAGGGGAGTGTAAAACAAACAAAAAAGTTGGTCTAGTAGCATACTTTTGTTGTGTATCTAAGAAGAAAAGTGTTGAAAGTTTGGGTGACATCAGTTCATTTTAAAGCTGCTTCTATACTGCTGCGAGATACTTGCTATGGTGACTCCATGCATCCAGTTTCCTGTGCTAAGGCAATGGCTGCTTTCTGCACCACTTCCAAGTGGCAAGAAAACATTGGAACACCCTTGAACAGCTGACCATTCCCATGACCATTCTCATGATAGGGGATTGAGTAATGCTAAGCTTTAGAAAACATCTAAACAACTTTTTGTGGATATCTCAGTGCTGTAGCAATCTATCAGCTCAATAAGTGTTTTAAAATATGTTTCAATATTAATGGGCACAAAAGATATATAAGGTAGACTACAAAAGAACAACAGGGCTTCCTTAATGCAGCAAGAGTTGGAACATTAAAAATGTTTGAAGTTACTGTGTAAGAAAATAAGTCATTTTGAATTACAAGAACAAATTATTTTGTCCTAATAGATTAGATCTTTTATTGAGACTTCTTAAATGAGGGATTTGTACACCTGCAAGAAGATAATTTGGCTCTGTATCACAGTCTGTGTTATACTCAGATTTATTGTTCTCTTCTCAGATGAGCAACACCACCTGTTAAAGTTGGAATATACAACATTCTTTTAAATAGCTGGCTTGCTTTGATATTATTGTGTTATTTTCTGCTGCTACATTCTATGGCTTATGATGAAAGCTGTTAATGTCATTAAGGGGAAAAAAATCTTCCTCTAAGTAGAGTGAAAAAGTAGTAAGTAAAGAAAATTACTGCTTGGGCATGGGTATTTGTTCATGTGCAGGCTCTTGTCATTATCTATGACTGAAAAATATTCCTGGAAAAGAGCAAAGTGAATTTGCAGGAGCATAAATTAATTATTTTGGAGTTGTCCAAAAAAATATACTTCTAGTGAAAAGTGTTGAAGCTTGATAGGGAGGTAGAAAGGTTTAACAGCAAGCAATTATATTATCACTGTGGGTTTTTTGTTTGTTTGTTTTGTTTTGTTTTTTAACCATTACTTTTTCTCATGTCTGTTGGTCTGATTTTAAACAACCTAGAATATGGATACAACAACCCTTCATGTATTTAGCATTCCCTATAATGTTAGTGTTTTATATGTGTAAAGTATGATTTATTGAAATGTTCATGTTTCTTTGGACTTTTTGTGCAGGATTATAGGAATGATGTTAAACTACATAAAGGCTTGCTTATTTAATTTCTGATTACAATTTGATTTTGTTACAAAATAAGAAGGATTGAAATGCATGATTAATTTTATATTTTTATAGCTTTAAATGATGGAAGGATCTATTAAAATTCATATAATAATATTTAAATTAGTTACAGTAGTTTAGAATAAAATATGATAAACCTAAAACAGAAACTGCTTACAGAATATTCAGTTTGTTTAATCATCTTTCTGAAAATATTCAGGGAGTGTCCTACCTGATTCATTATCAAGGTTATTACTCTGTCAGAATAAATATACCCACTCGTGAAAGGGACTAGCTTTGCAAGGTGCTGTTGTACCTCTGAGCATTCCAACAGAGCTATAACTACTTTCATTTAAGATTATTCAGTATGACAGGAAATACAGTAGTGAAAATATGGTTTAAAGCTTGCTTCCATTAAATTCTGCTTGGTAAGTTACTTTTATTCCAAATTTCTGAAAAAGTCTTACAAAACTTGCTATTACTGGAATAAATAATAGTTTTGTTAGAGCATAATGTATTAGCAAGTGTGCGGAAAATCTCGCTGTCAAGAACTGAATGTCCAAAAGGAGACAGAGGAGTCCTAAAACTTTATTCGAATAAAGGGAGAGTCCACCAGGCATATCCCTGTGGGGTCTCTCAAATTGCTGGGGGATGCAGCCCCTCCTTTTATCCTAATTTCCCGACTCGAGGGACGCCCTCTCCTTTTCCCCATTGGCCAAGGTACTCAGAAGTTACAGCCTTCCTGGCCCGCCTATACCAAACTCCTGCCTCCTGCCATCTGTTCTCACCTAAGGTCACCCAACTCCTTTGTCCACCTTGCTGAAGAATGTGGGGGAATTCCCCTATTTCCCTCCTTTTTAAAGGCCCCCACCTCTTGGCAGATGCTCTTTTGTCCCACTCCCTCATGGCTCCGCCCAGTCTCCCCCCTCCCTTTGTCCTGCTCTTCAGCCAGACTGTGGGAGAATCCCCTTATTGGTGAATACACAAACCCGAGCATTCCGCTCATGGTCAAAAACCTTTTTCTCCACAGCCAACAAGAGGGTTCTGCATATTACTGTGCAGGATCAATAGCAACTCTTAATAGGATTGAAATGCCTACCAACAATCTCTTATGTGTTATTGTGCTTTTGATTTGCCATATTTATGGCAAAATGAAGATTTTTAATGGAAAGTGACAATTTATAATCTGCAGTCTTGCTAACAAGCCATTTACGATGTTACTGCAATATTATGCTGTTTTATACAAGTATTCGAAGGCATTATTTTTTTCCTCTGCTAGCAATCGTTGAAACCTTTTGCAGGGATGCAAGGTATGTGGAGACTCAGCAGTGAGGAAGGGGGAGGCAGGGAAGGGGAGGAAGAGGCTCCCTCTGAAGTATGTAGTTTCCCTGGCAACAGGCAGAAGTGCTGCAAGGGGCACAGGTGGCATCTGTCTCCCAAAGGCAGTTCCATACACTGTACCCTGGAAAACACGGAAATATATGTGTATGCTTACCACTTTAATATTTTTGACTTAAAAAATAAATAAACAAATTATAGTAATCACTAGAGACAATAAATCAGAGTTATGACAGTCAGATTTAAATTTGGAAGAGTTTTGGAGCGAGGAGACTCTCAGAAGTTTCTGAAGTTGACTGTACAGGTGACACTCATATACTCTCATGTAATTTTGAATCTTTAGCCTGTTCTGAATTTTCTCAATTACTGATAAATTTTATGGCTTCATAAATCTCAGTGAAGTCTCTGTCCTGGCTTTGCTTTCCCCCATTAGGCAAATGTTTACAAGAATGAAGCTATACTTGCAGACAAAAAGTCTTCAGTTTGTTATTGAGGTGCAATATTTTTGCAGGGAAAGTTCTCACTCGTGTTTGGAATAGCAAGCAGAAATGAACAGAAAAATAAATGGCAACGGTGGTAGACGTAGCTGGCCAGGAAAAAGAAAAGAAAGAAGGCCCAGGTAGACTTTGCATCTATGAGTGTATTCTCCTCTCTGTGGAAAGGCTTCCTTGCCTCCCTCAAGTTGTTGTTGTTTTATTGATGTCTTCCTGTTGTTTTGCTTGCATCCTCCTTAAATCATTGAGATTTATAAATTAGTTTAGGTTTATATTTCTTAAAGGTCAAGGAATTACTTAATAAGGATAGTATTATGCATGGTAATACTAGAAATAAGATTGTGCCAGGTAACAGTTCTTTTATTTTGGAAATTGTGGAAGGAAAAGTGTTTTTACCTGTCTCTCAAGAATGCTGTAAGCACTCTTGCTTATGGTATCAGCATGGCAGCTGATGCTGGCTCAGTCATCATTTGGAAGTTCTTATGGTGGGCTTCATAACACAGAGTCTGAAAGGTCCACAAAACGTTGAGTTTTCAATTAAAAAGCAACTTACTAAGAAAAAGATATTTCTTATTAAAAAATAGTTCTGTTTGCTTTTTCAAGGTTTATTTTATGCTGAAGCTTTAATTGTAGTCTAACTCCCTTAACCTTCTTAAAGAAAACTAGCTCTAAATGCACCCTTAGGTTTAACTACTTACATTACATCTGTTGTTCTGCTAACTTTGCAGCGCCTAATCTTGCAGATGGTTAAGCACATGTGCAGCTCCACTCATGTACGTAAATATCTTGTTTGCTTATAGGGTAAAATAAATATTGTGTTTGTCAAACTGAAGAAACCTGCTACCAAAAATTATTATTGTTTGTTTTTCACTACATAAAGCTAGGATGAAAAAAATGGGGTCCATTCACTGTTTCAAGGTTCTGTTTTTTTGTTCATTTTTTTCACTTGCATGAAGTCAAACCTTTATGATTTGTAATTAAAAAATAGAATTTAGTCCTTTTCAAGGACAGCCATTTACAGCAATAAAAGACAGGACTTTAAAGCAGTTTTCCTTGCAATGGAAACACTTGACTCCTGTCATAAGTTTGAGTGGAAATTCTGTTATGCATCTCTGAAATCCTTCTTCATGAAACTTACATCATTATTAATATTTGTCCACTAAAAAGGATTTTTTTGTTAGCTTTTGTCTATTTTTTTAGCAATTCAAAAAAGTTTCAAACATTTCTGATCCATTATATTTGTAAATCTGAAATACAAAGAAGCCATTCTTCCAGAAAAAGAAATATTAGCAGCAGGGTTGGTGATAGAGGAGCATCTATGTCGTAGGTGCTTTTCTTACACCATGCATTCATTGTTGCCTTCACTGCTTGCCTGGTCTTTCAGTGTGTGTAGCTCTTCTGAGCATGCTAAACATTGCTAAATGAGGCAGTCACACAGAAACAGGGGAAAAGAAAAATGGATCTGCATGTAAAGAAATGTTCATTTTATAGGAAATTATTATTTTATGGAATATTTTCAAATATAGCATGTGTTCTAGGAATTGTGATGTTTGGTTTCATAATTCGGGATTCTTTATTTTTGTTGATGTTGCTAATGTATCCACCGAGCATGTAAGAAGTATTTTGAAAAAATAGGGGAATGGAACAAATTCCATTCTTCAGTGAAGGGAGCTTAGAAACAGAAGACAGTACTCTAGTCTGTCACAATTGGGGTCAGTCCTGAGGCTGTCTGAAACATCAGCCTCATACACTCAGAAGGATAATTAGTTAATGATATAGTGAAATATAGTAAAGACAGTGATGTAAAAGCACTATGCAGTGTATAGGAGGTAGGCATCCTGATAAATATGTTGCAGTCAAATGATGCAGTCCAGGTGGAGGATCGTGGCTTTTCAGAGCACATACACAGTTTTAAAGTCAAAGCTTTATGGGATTTTGCTTCTTTCCACTTGTTCTGACAAATGCAAGCAAAAGCTAATGGAACATGGCAGGGGCACAAAAGGTGAAAGGGGCAGCAGCAGCAGCACTGCACTGGGAGACACCTTTCCCTGGGCTTTTGGAAGCTTCTTTTTAAGCATACAATCCATAGGCTTTTTGGGGTTTGGAGGGGAGAGTCTGTAAACCAAGCCACGTAGGAGGGAGAGACAGCTTCACTTGCTGTTTGTGACAATCTATCCATAAACATTAAATGGACATTTTAAATGGATTAAGAACAGAACTGTTAAAGGGGAGAGATGCAATATTAATTCTCCTTCTATGCCTTGTAAATGTTTTGGTTGGATCATAAATGTGGAGTGTGTTAAGTGAGAAGTAAAGCTCTTTGGAGAAGCCTTATGTGATCAGCTGATAAAATATTTACAACTGTATGCTGCTAGTAATTAACACTGCTCTGGGATACCTAGAGTAGTATAATGAATGTCTCCGTTAACATAATTAGGTAGAGGTGCAACTATTAATGTTTTATTACTCATCTCTATAGCTATTTCACTGACTTTTGCTCTGAGTAATTTTACATTGTGTAAAGCTATGTGAATTTTGGATTCTATAGAGATGGAAATGAATCTTAGCAGAAAATTTATGTTGCTTTTGAAAATCAGTTTGACACCCTATTAAGTCATGAAAAAGAGTAACAGAATTTAAGCAAGTCCGAGGGCTGTAATTAAAACATACAATTTTCACAGCAAATGAAAAAACATTAACATTTTTACATTAAGCATCAAATCATTTGATCAAACATCAAAACATTGAACATCAAGTATCTTTTCTGCTTACATTTTTGTATAGTTCCCAGTGAAGTAAGTATAGCAAGTGGTACTATACAACTATTAAGACATATTTATTAAAAGTGTGCTTCATTTATATTCGCAAGTATCCTAAAGGATACTTGTAAGTTCTCATATGAATGAATCTCTATAATACAGTGCTCTTCAAAGTGCAAATGTTTCTGAAGTTGCTAACAGCTGGAAATCAGGGTAGATATAAAGAATTGACAGGCTGCAGATGGTAATATTTAGCAGAACTGTAGAGAGTCTTTGCAGTTTATCTGATGTGGGTCTCTGCCTTAATGTCAAAATCAGTATAACAATCTGGTGCAAACTGTTGCTGGTTCAACTAGAAATTATCGAAGGGATGAAAGCCCTTTTGTGCATGTCTACTATTTGCCAAGTGTTCCCAGAGTTGTCTACAATTGTTTGTACCCCCTTTGGCATCCTCCTAAGAATTTTATAGCCTCAGGAAGTGAAAATTAATCACTGTTTATTTATTTATTGAAACTCAAGTATTCATGTATATAAATCTCAGTAAAATTAATCTATAATCATGGCCACACAAAGATGCCTAAATAAAATTAAGGATCTGGGCGATTCTGTTATCATGAGTGCCATCTCTATCTGCTCATGCAGAATATCTGGAGCAAGCTTGTACTGGCTGACTCTACTACTTTAGTTCATGATGCTTGTGTGCTTTTGGATCACCATTTATAATTTCTCATCAAAATTCTCCGGATTTGAATGCATGTCTCTAAGTGCTTGGGAGATGGAGCTTATCCTGGGGTTGTTGTGAAAGTTGCAGAATGCTTTCTCTTGCCACAATTCACACTTGGTGCTGGCCAGAGCTGTTATTGATTTCCAAATGCATGTCTGAGTCTTCAATATTCTTTTTTTTTCACACGAAAAGTGTGAAGGCAGTGAATTTATGGAAAAGTAAGGAAAGAAAAGTAAATGGAAGAGAGGAAGTGTGAAGCGGGGGAGGAAGGAGGGAAGAAAACAGTTTGGGTTGTTGTAATATTGTGGTAGACAGCACTTATCATTTTTCTCTCAGGATGGAAGAAAACATATCTATCCCATTAGACTAGGTATGTTTGCCATGTTGTCAACTCCTCTAGTTGTCAGTATTATACAGCCCCAACGTGGGAGCAGAGGCATGCAGAGACCCACCTCAGTCTGACCTCTGCCTTTAGAGCCTGAATATCATTATTTTCAGAGTAGGCAGCTGTGATTTCTATTCCAAAGTGGAGCAAATAAAAGAAAGGGTAGAAAGAGAGCATTAGTTTGGTGGCAACGCCATACAGCAATCACACTTCTCAAATGTTCATTATGCAAGTATTTTTATTCTGGTGAGAAGCAAATTATGCCTCTTCATCTGGTATTGAGAAGTTCTACAAAAAGCTGAGGGGATTTGAGTATGTTTATGGGGGAGGAAATTAAAATTGCTCCAGATTTCTCCTTGTAATTTCTCCTTATAATTCTTCCTCCAGCTGTGGTTTTAATTTGGAGTTCTGCAACAGCACCATTGATAGAGTCTATCCATCAATGCCAAGATTTTAACTTTATACATGTATAGTGGTCTTGTAGCAAAAGGAAATAGGTTTATAAAAACTGAACTTGCTTTCAAAGATGTATGTAGTTTCAGACTTCATGAATATGTCTGTTATAAGATTGAAACTAGCAGAGGGAAGATGATCCTTTACATCCTCCTTCTATGGCCTGGAAAAATGTACAAAAATCACATGAATTCACAAAGCACTTCTCAAAATGGATTAGATTAGAAAAAAAATGGAAGCAGGCATATATTTAAACAATGAATAGGTATGACTAATTCATTGGTACCACTGCTCCTTTTTGCTGAGTTGCAAAACTGTTTTATGACATGGTATGTTTAATGTTTATGACAGGAAATGTTTAACAATACAGATGTGTTTAGAGTATGTATTTGTGATATGTAGATTAATTTCTTAGCTTAGAGACAAGCGTTCACAACGCATCTGGGCTGCTAGAAAAAAGGAGGGAACAGAAAGATCCTACCCCTGATGAATGTATGGTGGCAAAACAAGGGAAGGGAAGGAATAAAGAATTCACAGCCTTTCTTATTCTGTTCCCTTGCTATAAAACTGTATTATTTTTATTACTTGTAAATGCAGAAGTAGAATCACAGAATCATAAAATAATTTAGGTTGGACAGGATCCCTGGAAGCTATCTAGTCCAATCCCCAGCTCAAAGCAGGGCTAACATCAAAGTCTGATCAAGTTGCTTAAGGCTTTCACCAGTGAAACTAAGCATCTCCAATAGTGCAGATTAGACAACATTTTTGGAGTGTCTGTTTCAATGCTTGACCATTGTCATTGTGAAGACTTTTGTTTTTTCTTATGTCCAGTCAGAATTTCACTTTCTGCCTCTTGTGACTGTAGTTTCTTGTTCTTTCTCTATGAGAAGAGCCTGAGAAGAGTCTGTCTCTGTCTCCCTACAACTTCCATTAAGTTGCTGAAAGCAAAAATGAGACATTTTTCCTCTTCTCTGCTTTTCCAGGGTACCCCAAATGAGTTCCCTCAGCTGCCCTCACTGTGCATTGCATCCCCTTGACTATCTCGGTGGTGATCCATGGGGTTCTTTCTTTCTAGTTTGTGAATGTTAATGGAGAAGGGTCCATTAATGCTCTGAACTGACCGAGGTCTGTCAGTCTGGTAGCCAAGCTAATAAAAACTAGTGAGAAAAAGAATTCATTAACCTGAGCTTGACTCTGCCTGATCTGATTACCCAGTGCTGCTCTGCAACTTCTGCCAGGACCTACAGCTGCTGGCAGAGGCTGTGACACCACGCAACAACCAGGAGGCCATGGGTTATTGCTGCTTCCTTGTCAGGACCGGGCATCCTTTGCGGGTCTGGCTATTTAGAAAGCAAGTATGTTTTAGCCATGCTTCGTATTTAATAGCAATAGCCTCTTTAGCTAAAAAAAGAAAGCAGGACATAATTAAAGCTGAAGCAATTAGCATAGAATTCTTTCTGGTTTTATGCCACATAAAATCTTCCTCCTTACCTAAAACCTGTTTTGAAGCTCTTTTATCACTGAAGCAACTATAAATGGAGAAGGAGAGATGATGCTGTTATGGGATAGCATGCAGGGCTGCCTGTCTTCTTCTGAACCTCTGGGTTTGACAAAGCATATAAAGCTTTTTAAATTGCTTTGCAGAAAAAGTTGCACTCTTCCACCAGGAAGACTGTGCTTCCACTAGGAAGACTGTGGCGACA
>NW_010581925.1:242785-285558 GCF_000705375.1 Tinamus guttatus | reverse complement strand
ACAGAGGAAGCAGTGGCTCTGGAGTTAGCAGCACTTAACGTGGTACAAGAACAATGCTATCTATATTTTCAGCCACTCAAAATATCATAAAGAAAATAATCTATTGCTGGATTTCTTTGTGAATGTGGCGTGTCTGTGTAACAGAGTGGAAAAGCCAGCTTTTAGCCAGGGTCCCAGTAAGCCCTGATGGTTCCAGTTCCAGGATGAGCAAAAACATCCCTCCAAGAAATGTTCTCCTGCCTCAACCAGGATCATTTGGTCTTCTCTAGCTGCTTGCTATGAACCAGCAGTGGCAGACACTTCTTCAGTTCACAGAATCACAGAATGGTTAAGGTTGGAAGGGACCTGTAGAGATCACCTAGCCCAACCCGCCCTGCTCCAGCAGGGACACACAGAGCACGTGGCACAGGGTAGGTGGGTTTGGAAGATCTCCAGAGAAGGAGACTCCACAGCCTCTCTGGACAGCCTATGCCAGGGCTGTCACCCTTGCAGTAAAGGAGTTCTTCCTCACATGGAGATGGAACTTCCTGTGTTTCAACTTGCACCCATTACCCCTTGTCCTAATTATTCAGATTGTCATGGACTAATTTGAAGAGTTCTGGGCCATAAAAGGAAGGACACAAGAGAGTGAGTTGGTAGCACCCTGCCTAAGGCGCTTACCTGGGCAGCATGGAGATGCTATACCAGTTCCACTGGATCCCAGTAAACATCAGATAAATACCTATTCAGGGCTAGTTTTGCCTGTGATGGCAATACATCCATGTACATTGGTGTGCTTATGGCTTGCAGATACTTAGATACCTAAATTTGGCATTGTCCTAGTGAGATTTTTCTAAAACACTTAAGACTCCAGAAGCATCAGTGTCTGCAAGCAATTTTAGATAAGAACCCAAGTTGTGAAGGTTTTTCATTAAGTCATTTATAAAAGCAGGCTTTAGAATTCAGAGCATGTCAGTGCCTCACTTGCAAGTCTCTTCAAGGTCAGTCATTCTGGAATAGGACTAGAATTCACTGCAAGAGTTGCTAAATTTTGAGCTATTATCCCAACCAGTAGACTCTTTCCACAGTCCTGTTTTTCTTTTCCAGTGCAGAAAGCATAAGAAAGAAAAGCATTTTAAGAGGAGTGAAGCAGGGGGCGGGGAAAACACCCTTTGGTCTATTTTGGTGATGGGTCATTCTTCCATTCAAATCTTCCAGATGCAGATAATCCATAGAAGCCACTAGTAAAATTCATATAAAGATAATCATTTAGCCCATCTCAAAAATGTGGTATCACATCATTTGTAAATTGGGAAACTCTGTGATATTGTTACAAAACTTCCATAAATATCCATCAGATATTCAAACAATGCTGTTTCATCATATCTGAAGTGATGAACTCTTGTTAACATTGTTCTGAACCTTACTTAATTTTCAAGTTTAAAAACATGTTGTCTGTATGTTTATGTGACTTTACTGCCTTTCTGCTGTGGTTTTTCATTATTTAAACTTTGCTGATGGCTCTAATGTTTGGAGAAGAGCCTATATCTAAATCCACGAGCTGAATTTTGGAGACATCTGGTATTAAATATATCCCCATAATCCTCATGGCTGCTCTACTCCTCAAGGAACTATAGTCAATTGGGTATCCCTAACTATAGGGACCTTCAGCTCTAGGTTCCCCTTACACTGTAACTGTTATTTTGTCTTTTTTTTTTTCTCTGCCATTTTACCCTTAGTAGGGAAAATACAACCTTTTTTTTTTTTTTTTTCTTTCCCCATTTCTTGGTGGTCCCCAGTTTCTGCTTGTTGTCTATGTGCCCCATCCAGCATTGTCTCCCCAAACCTGATGCACCCAAATACCTGTTTAGGCAGCTGGGATTGCTGGAGATTGAGATCCCACGCTTGGGGACATTATTTCAAATACTAGGCTGTCTCTGCCTGGCTATGGGTTTGTCCTTTTGTGCATGGCATCACATGGAGACTGTCAAGAAAGGAGAATGTTAGTCTCTGCTATGTATTACTTTGCCAATGTTGTGAAACTGGGCCTTGGAAAATTGACTGTTGTGATTATTACTGATGGTGAAATCAAGCATAATATGCCCACATTTGTCCTTCATTTTTTTCATGATGGAAAAGGCATTAACCAATATTTTGAAATTGCCTGTCTTCATGCTCTCCCTAGGATCTCTTCTCAGCTTTCACACATCTGTATTTTTCTTGCATCCAGCATATGTAGTTGTATGTATTCCAGGAAATAAACCTTTTTGCATGCTTCTAGATATTACAAAAAGGTATGGAAATATGTACCCCAAAAACCTCTTCAATTGTTAGTTGTGTTTTATAGCATGAATTTAATGTTCAAACAGTTCAGATAGTTTTATTGTGCATTCAATTGAATTTAATGTTCAAACAGTTCAGATAATTGAATGCACAATAAAACTATCCTGGCTCATGAGAAATTTTTGCAATTAAAGTGAGCTGGTAATTATCTTCTAAGTATCCCTTGGTGCCTTGAGTAGCACTGAAGTAGCTTTTAATGGCTCATATGCACTGTATACATCTCAGCATGACAGCATAGGTTTGGCTTTGCTGCTGTTACAGTCTATCTCAGTGTGTCAGCGAGTATTGGAAACTGGAGACAGATAAATCTTCCCTTAAAAATGTAGCTAAAATGGGAGAAACAGAGCTAGCCAAGCACTTTGCAAAATGTTCTTGTAGCTTTTCATATTTGCGAGGTTAAAGTGGATGGGGATAGTAAGATCATAATTGCAATACAGTCACTTGCAATGCTTGCAGTCACTTCTGATGGATTAAGTAATGTCCTCTACAGAGTCTCTCTCTCCTTTGTGTTTTGAGTTTTTGCACTGTACCTAGGGAAAGCTCAAAGTATCTTTGTACCCTTAAAAAGAACAGTTAGCTTCCTAGGAAAGAATTACTCCTTGACTTTAAAAGGAACAATTGTCAAACTTAATATAAATAAGTCCTAAACTTCACCCAGATTTGTTAACCATTAAAACTTATCTCTGAACTCTCAGTTGCAGAAACTGATGCAGTAAGCATCATAGAGCAATGTAGCACATACTTGAAAGCAATTTACAGTACTGAGAATCTAATAAAGGTAGCTGACAAGATAATTGCTGAATTATATGAATGCATTACCACCACTTGTGCACAAATGCTCTTTAATTATTTTTTGGCATCTGAGGAAAGGGCAAGAAATGCTGAGCTATTAGACAACATGTAATCCATCTGTGTTTGTTTTGGTGCATCCTGGATTTGGGGAAGATACCGACCAGAGATGTTGCCTGGGGTACAATGACCTTAGTGCACAAGAAAAAAAGTTGCCATTCACTCGACTAATAGTGTAAAACAAGAGAGTTGCTTGTCTTTGGATTATGACCTGGTCACCTAAAGCATGTGGGAAAAATGCGCTCAGATAAAGGCTACAAAATTGTTAACGCTTTTAATTATGTTTAGATTACAGAGCATTATACTACTAGCAGTGTCCATGTTATTGAAAACCTTATCAGCTGCCATTCAATGAATGGCCCAGCTAATAAAGTGCTTCATGGAATTTCTGCATATATTTGTGTCTGGTGTTTGTCCAGCCACATCTTAAGGGTTTTCTTCTGAGGCAGCCATCTGATCTTAATCCCAGTCAACAATAGCTGTTTTATTCTATTATTCTCTGTCACACAGTACTTAAAGAAATTGTTTCCTTGCCATCATTATCATTGTTTGCATACATATTACACAGACGAAAAGGAGCAAAACAGGTCTTTAGACAGTCATCTGAGGTGTTATTTAGCCATTGGCCTGTTGTGCTTTATTGATCCATTTAGAAAATGCCTTCAAACTGCAACAACGTGGAACTTTTTAATAATATGGTTGTCCAATTCCATTATTTTGAATGAAGTCAGTGGTTTATTCTGTTAGGGAGAAAGGGAAAATGATCACCATGTATAATATGCTGTTCAAAGCTTGCTACTTCAGGTGGCAGAAATAAAGGACTTCAAGTGTTGGCCATGAGTTGCTTCTGCATAGAGCAGGCAGCTCACAGAACAGATGGAGCTGTCAGGGTCCTCTCTGAAGTCCCTCTCTCTCCATTTGTCCGGACTGCTGAGATCCCTCTGAATGGCAGCATGACCACTTGGTGTATCAGTCCTCTCAATTTTGTATCATGTGCAAACTTGCTGAGTATGCATTCATTTCTGTCATTAATGAAGATATTGCACACTATTGACCCCTGGAAGACACCACTGGCATTCAGCTGGACTTCAGGGTACTGAGCACTCCTCAGCAGTTCAGCCAGTTTTCAGTCTGCTTATCTAGCGCGTGTTCCATCAGCTTGTCCATGGGCATGCTGTGGGAGACAGTGCAGAACGCCTCGCCAAAGTCAAGATAAACAACATCCACTGCTCACGGCCAGTGAATGATGCCACAAGTGAAAGGTGGCTTGCTGGTGGTGCAGGGTATCTGTGTTATGTTACCACATACCCTTCCCTACCTAATACATTAATCATCCCCAGAGTTCTTCATGGAACCAGATAGCTTGGTGACCAAAAACCTTGAGATGGGAGTTTGGTCTGGTATCAAAGAAGCTGTCAGGGACAGTGCCATCAGGCTTGGCATTCTGCATTGCTGCTTTGGTGTGCAAGGAGAGGGAATGCAGTGTTGGGCAAAGGAGGGAGCAAGCATAAACAGGGAGGATCCTGAAGGAGAAAATTAGTATTGTGGCTGTGCCATAGTCTTGTTCAGAACACTGTCCTTATCTGCAAAGAGAGGATGAGCTTGTGCGTGTAGAGCTGGAGACGCTTGGCACAAACTAGGCTAATATCTTCTGACACCTAGCACAACTAGGTTCCTTGGAAGACTAAGAGGGGTAATCTGCTCCAGTTGCTCTGTAGAGCAGGGAAGTGATGACAGTTAATAGATATGTGTTAAGTTGGAGTTGGTTGGAAATCTTTTCATTCCAGAAGTCAAAAACTTGAACTTTCATGACTGTAGATCTATAGCTCTGCATTTCCTAATGAAAGTTTCCAAGCAAAACAAATCCTTGCCCTGAGATGCTATTTGAAAGCCATGCATTTCACTTGTGAGGATGCAAATACTCCTGGAGGAGAAAAAAGCTTTCAGTACTGACTGATGTTCAATAGCAGCCAAGGTGCTACACTTAGTTTTCCTAACTGCTTAGCCCTTTCCCTTGCAGTGTAAGGGAAATGTTATCTTTACTATCTGGCATCCTGCTCTGTGAAGAAGTGTAGAATTTGGGAATAGCCAGAATAATGGTTATTTGGAGTTCCCATTTTCTTTTGAATATTACAGTGCCTGTTTTGGGATTTGTACTCACTATGTTCAGTGCTCCAGTGATTGCCTTAGCACTCCAAGTCTTAACACTAGGCTTCAATCACATGCATTAGCAGTCTATTAAGACGTGATCCTGGCAACTGACCTAGCCAGGCATGCCAATTCATTGCTCTTGCCCCTAGTACAACGATACAGATGTTCCACATATCACACACTCCGCATTTCCTCAGTAGAGTGTGGATGCACTGGCAGCCCAAGCTTAAATAGCTGCTTTGATGACACCTGTAATGACAAGACAGAGTGATGTCTTATCATGCCAGTCTCTATCTTGTTCCAGGTAGGGTTTCTGCCACTGTTAGGCCCTGAAGAGGATGTTCCCAGTGACAACATAATCATTCAAACTAAAATATTTAGGCAGATTCTAAAAGATATCAGGTTTCCAAAGCGGTTTTTTGTTTGTTGTTTTTGAAGTCAAACCTATTGGATGGACCCATGGTTATAGTTGTTCACAGCTCACCTGTTTTCATTAGTTACTCTTTTTTAATCAGTTCTCTGTACCAAATGTGTGTGAAACAGGCCTAATCAGACCTGTGCTATTCATGCTTGGCTCAAATACATGGCACAGTCACAAGGTAACTGGCTACCAAGGTGGCTTTTCTGCATAGAAATCCTGAGGCTAGCTTTCTACTTGATTTTGTAGTTCCTTACCCAAATACAGTTTTCACTGGTATCAGTGAAATCTGCCTCTGTGTATGTGTGTGCACCCCAGCTTTTCCAAAGTCTTTTTTTTTTTTTTGCATGAGGAGAAAGGGAAGCTTTTGAATTTCTCTTGATATCTCATATTAGCAATGTCGCCAGCATAAAACAGCCCATGTTTACATTAAGTTTTTATGCTTACGGATGTATGCTGGGAAGCATAAGTTGCTTTTCCAACAGCATTAATCCATTAGGACATTTAAACATCTGCACTGCATGTGTAATGACCAATAAAATTGAAAAGTTTTACCAGAATGTAGTGACCTTGTTCTGCAAATGTTGGATCAAGAACTGTCTCTGAGGCATGCTGCCTTTCCAAGATCATTTTGATTTGTAGACTTATTGAATGGAGCTATATCATGGTTGATGGGGAGCGTACAATGGTAACAACAGATCTCTTAAACATAACTAACTCCCATTCATATTCTCTATTTCTCTGTATCTTTAGTTCATCAGAAAGCAGAGTTGATGGGACATATAAAGTTTCAGGGACGCACATGATCTCAATGTGCAAAGATCTGCAGAGGAAAAATTTAACTTTTCCATAGAAGAACTTTAGAGTTACTGTAAAGATTTCTATTTTTCCACCCAGCCCTTGCTTTTAGAAATCTTCCAAATATGTGCTTTCACTCATGCTTTGAACAATCCATGTAAGTTGCTGGATTTCTGTTGAATTTGCTTCATTCTCTTTTTAGTGAAAAATAAGATCCACATGCCATGCTTTTGCACAGTAACATAGTAAATAATACTTATGTTTTGCTAAATAATTGTAAGTAACTTTCCAGTTATGAGCAAATCATTCTGTTAGCTTTTTCTTATCTCATGGAGTCCCGGAGTCACATTTCACCCTTACACAGTTAAGTGTTTTAGCATATTTTACTGAGACCTAAATCTGTGTTTAAAATGAAGGGTGTAACTGAGTGTTTTTCTCAAATAAAATAATGTAAACTTATGCTATTTTCTAAAACATCACATGTGAGTCACTTCATTTACACATCTTAGTGTGGTCCTGAGGTCTCAAATCTTTGCATAAAGTTAACCTGGAGTAAGTGTCTGTGGCATCTGGACTTGGTTTTCAAGTATATATTTTGTGAATATAAATATTGTTTCTCATTCATATGCTCCAATATTTGCTTAAGACATTGTTTGTGTGAAATTCCTAGCAGACATTTGCTAACAAATTGTATTCACAGAGCAGCGCAGCTGAAACAAACTCATTTGCAGAGCAAAATAAACATACATAAGGTAATATAGACAGCAGTCATCCTGCTTGCACTGACAGCATTTTCATTCCAGCACAACTGTGATTTTGAAGGAAAAAAAAAAAAAAAAACCACTAAAATCTGAGCTAGAGTCTTCTTTTGTCTCTGAGGACAAAGAAAGAAAGAAAACTCCCTGGGTCTCATTGTAGATTCTCTTTAGTGTTCATGATACTTTAAGCAGTTATGCTGCTAGCAGGTAGAGTAGCAATTGATTAAAGCTATTTCTGAAATATTTCTCTTTAGCTATAACTAATAGGCGTAAATATTTACTCTGTAGTTATCAGTAAAATATATTTTTCTGCAAGTACCAATAACAACCCATCTCTTAATTAGGAAAAAAAACAGCTGGTGGCATTCAGAGATGTTTCCCTTTGACAGATAACCCAAAGAGCAGAGAATAGTTCTACTTTCATTTGGACCCTTTTAATGAAATAGGAAAATAGGAAGGGACTACATTGTTTGCTGCCCAAGATTACAAACAAAGTTTATTTGAGAGGCCTTAGTTTTGCCCACATTTCAAAAAATGTAGGGAATGATTAAAGATGCTGAACATTAATCCCATGGTGGTACATGAGGGGCAGATCCAGCTCATGCCCCTTGAGCTAAATCATGCTCAAGCATTGAAGGTATGTGAGCTTTTTGCTGCCAGTAGATCATTTGGCTAAAAACTTCATCAAATAAGTAGCTCTTTTTCAATGCCTGCCTATGTGGTGTCTGTCAAGAGCTGGAAAGATAGACTGATGTCAAATAACTACTGTTTGGAGCCAAAATGCTTTTAATAGCTGTATTACAATCCCTAGAAACTAGGCAGTGATTCCTTAACAGTGGTTAATGATTGTGTCTTGGTGTCAGAAACAAAATAAGGCAGGCCGAACTCTTCCAAATGTTTTTCAAATTCTAAACAAGAGATCGATTCTATTCCTAATTTCATTCAACAGTTTATAAATTGATATGAGAATCGGGATGATAGTGGAATATGGCTTTTGTCTTATATTTTTGAGAGCAAGCAGATTCAAATTCAAAGCATCTGTTGAATTCCAGTTGAAATTTATTTCTAGAAAAGTTGTCCATGGGGACATTCCTATAGTAAGTCTAATATTTATTTCTGTTGCGAGACAAAATTCCATCTGCTGTGTATGTTTTTGATTTCTCAAAGTTTGAGAGCCAAATCTCAGTTGTTCTACATGGGTATAACTTTTTGCAATACAAAAAAGAGGAAGAACAGTTTTCTTGAGATATCAAGCCACAAGAAATATTTCCTATGAGGAAAAGACTTAGGATATTTATTTTCTTTGTGGAGGCATTACATGTATAATACAGGCAGAAACGATGCTCTATTGTGGCTGGTAAAAAGCCTAATTTAAATAGTTTCCTCAATAGCAAATTGGGCTGTTTTAATGAAACATGTTTTTTTGTTTTTGCTTGAGCTCCTGCTTCTTGTGAGCACAATAATATTTCATTAAAAACCTAAATATTTTCATTCCACATGATGCCACTACTCCTTATGGGAGTTAGAGTACGAGGCACTCATATTCCAGTCCTTCCCAGTGGGTCAAGTGGCCTGACTGGGCTAACTTCCAATAATTCCAAAATGGTGAGGAACACAAACCATTCCCATTCCTCTGAGCGCCTTTTTTTTTTTTTTCCCCAAATGTCAGAAGAAAATCTTTGTTTTTGAATTTCTTTCCCTGTGATATAATTCTTATCAGTGTGCACAGCCAGGCCTACTCGGTGCTCATTGACCTATTTGAGAGAAGGGACAATCGTAACCACCTAAAGTTGTCCCTACAAAGCTCCTCCAGCCTTATTTGCTGTAAGATGGTGAAGGTTTTCGTGGGCCATGTAGGCATGCAGGGAGTGTATCCCTTTCAGTGCCTTATGACTGATTCCTTGTGCTGCGTGTATAGCTAGGTGAGAGGAGTGAGATACCTTTAGAATGGCATAATTTTAATATAGAGTTATTTAGTTTTATTGATTTTTCAACCTAAATTTGTTACTTAACTGTTCATCTAGCTACTTGGTGCCTGAAATAAGTAATGTGGTCTGGTTGTCTATTCAGAAGAGACTTTAAGTTCAACTTTTAAACTGAATGTTTATTTTGTGTATGAGAATTTTTTTCCACTTTGGGCTATTAGCTGTAGCTGTATCTTGGCCAAGCTCCTCCATGAAACATCAAGAATTTACTCTGTACATATGTTCATGTCTCCCTGTGGGACTACCTTTCTCCTATAACCCAGTCTGGAAAAGGAACTTGCTTCTAAAATGACCTTGACACTTTGTGAAATATTTCCTGTACTTAAACTCTTGGTTTCTTTAGTATACCAGCACTGGTGGGGCAGTGTGTAAAATATGCAAGTAAACACAGCTTTACAGCTGTACAACTCTTATATAGAAACTATAATTTAGAGAGTAATAAATGTGAGTGGACATGTGCCAGGAGAGAGAATAGCAGTGGGCTAGCAACATGATTGGTATGCAGAAATCCTTATTGCTAAGTTAGCCTCAGTTCTATGTGCTGGTCTAAGCTTTAGGAACAAACTTCTAATTGCAGAAGGTCAAAAATGGAGCCACGTTTATTCCTCCTTATGTGAGGAACTTCTCTGAAGCTCCTCTGCCTGTTGCCCACTTGCCCCATGCTCTCAACAGGAGATGGGTTAAGTAGGTCTGAAAGAGGGGCTAGCCCAGCTGAAGAACCACGTCACTCATGGAGCTTCCTCTCTTCTCCATTGGTCTGGAAAGGGTTCCTTGGGTGACCAGGGTGGGTGTCTTAGGTTTGCCAGGTTTTATTATGATATAAAATTATTATTTCTTCAAAGTAGGTGTGACACATTTAAGTCTATACCACCTACCAGAAAGCTAGATTTCTTTTTTCCAGTCCCAGGGTTCAGCGAAATGTTGGGAGGGGTGGGAGAGACTAAGAACTGATCCAGCCCTCAAGGTAGTAGAGGAGACCCCAAGGTAGTAGAAGGGTACAAGATCACAGGGAGCAATGTGTATAATTCCCCTGGTAAGTCCATTTTCAGAGAGTGTGGAGAAAAGCCCAAAGTCTGCTATATATTGAAAGAGTTGGTTTCTACCATATGAGGCTGTGTAGCAAATGTCTTCGAAACTCCTTCTCTTGCTTGTCAGATCGAACTGCTTCAAATATTTCCTCTTTAACTTTGCACAAATGTTTAGTCCTGACATAAGATGTCAGATCGATTGCTTCACTTGAGACAAAACAGCATTTGCCATCAGGCCTGATTTGACGTAGTAGTTCATCAGCATAAGATGATGTTTGTTGTATTTGTTGGGACTGGCAAAAGTGCTGGCCAGTGAATATAATATGAAACTAGCTATATTTTAACCTAGATGTTTCTTGACCCCTGATGCCCATATGTAGGGTGCTCAGATCTGTCATTCTTTTGTGAAATCCCTCACTCTGTGTGGGTTTTTTTGTTTTTGTTTTTTAACTGGACAAACTGAGCAAACTTTCAGTAGAAGTGAAGCCATCCAGGACTGCTGGCAATATTCCTTATCCATTGACCGTGACCTCCCTCTCCAAAATCCTGGCCTTTGCTGCTTGTTTCCTAGGGAATCAAGCCTTGTGACACAAACTTTTTCTCAGTTAATGTCAGTCATCTATACTACATAAGATTGCACAGCTTGAAGTAGGTTTTCAAGTGAAGATCAAGTGCTCCAAGAAATTTTGGATCAGACAACAGAAAATTGTGCAGCTAAATTAGAACACCTGAAAATCTTGGCAGTTTATTCTCATTCAAATGCCACCAGTGTCTTCCTCCTTTTCAAGCACTGCATGTCCACAGCAGAGGTCTAAAATTTTGCTCATATTTTTCTGTAGTTACTCTCAGAATACCTTCAGGATCCTCATAGCACAACATGCTGTGCAGCCCTCTTGGAAGGCTATTTCTTTTCCTCTTTCTCTTTTTATGAGCAAGAAGGATTGTCTGGATTTCTTGGTCTTTCTTAGTTCTTCTATGCTTACTTTTTCAAAAATGAGATTGCCGAAGAATGCAACTGGTGAAGCAAAAGTTTTCATGGATTTGGGCCTTTGTTCTCATTGCACAGTAGAAGTGAACTTTGCCCTCAAGAGGTACGGTGTCATTTTTTTCCATAGCTGCCGAGGGTATGTGCATTGTTCTGGATCTCTAGGGGCTCTGTAAATGTTGTGCTTCCTAATCACGGACTGTCGTGGAGCTAAGGATTGAGATCTACAGGTCAGGGGCCCTGTATCAGTTTTACCTTCCCCTCCAGGCATGGTGCAAATGTTTTCAGGTAGTCCTGGCTCTTGAAATTCTCCTTCTGTGCTCTGAATCACTGGCCTAAATTTTAAGGAGTCTGAGTTTGCTATCAGTGGAATATGAAGTAAGTAATTTTTGATGTTATTTTAGGACAAATAAAAATAAATTATCTTCTTTTGAGTATTTTAACTTTAAACTTTAATTAAACTTGATAGTAACTGAACTTTTAACTTTAGTTTTTCAATTGCACTGATTATAAATGCTACCTAAACATTTTATATAGCAATGTAGTGAACAGACTAAGTCGTCATAATTTGGGAAGCTCGTATGTGATATTTAACTCATTGCAAGAGTGAGAAATTTGGTTTTGTCTAGTACTTTTTTAGGACTGTCACCAACAATGACAGTCCTAAGATGACCGGATGACAAGACCATGTGTGTACTTAGGGGGAGAGGAAAAAAAGCAGGATGCTTCAATCTCTAGGTTTAATTTTCATGCTCTTGCAATCTCCAAGGACTTGTGTGACTGACAAGTTTAATAACAAAAATCTGGATCTGAGTATCTTCATCCAGTGACCCAGTAAACCTTTGCCAAGTCATGATGGGTTGCATGATGCACAGCCTGAGTGTCAGCTGAGGAAAGAAACACCTGGGACTCAAGGGCTGAAAAATCCATTTAAAAAGGAAATACAGGCTGAAGTGGCAAAAGGTCATATACAAACAGCAAGGACTGAGGTAGCTTAAACTAATAGCATGGAGGAGCAGACATCACTGGAGATGAGGCTATTCCTGCCTCTTGATCATATGGATTTCCCTCCCTGTTTTTGTCACAAGCAATACAATACTATTGTGGCATTGCTCTTTCTGACGTGAATGTTCCCTAGATGCCTATCGTGTAGCAACACCAGGCAACAGACAGTCCTCTACAACTGAAAAGAGCAACAAGCCTCTCCTTGAGCAACTTGGGTGCAAATACAAGGTGAAAAGATCCACTAGGAATTGGTGACCTGGAAGGAGAAAGGCTCTATTGCTGCATGGTCAGATTTGCCAGAGCCGATCTGCAAATCTGAGCCCCCATTTAATGTGATTTCCAGCAAATCTTTAATCAAATTCATGATTATGACTGGCTAGCATTCTTATGTCACTTTTATCAGGATTTCTCTTGTCTCACCCCATAAAAAGTGCTTTTTATGAAGATGCAGAGTGGCCTAGTGCATAAGTGGCACATCACTTCTTGAAATCTAATAGAGCTGTCATCCTTGTGTCACCACTCTATCTGTTCAAACCATCAGCTGAACATCTGTCCCTCCATATTTTCCACAGTACAAGCTATTCTGCCAACTCCCTCCACCCAGCCAGGTTCCCGGAATTGCTGTAGTTTAGATGTAGTTTAAATGCTTTTAGAGTGGGAGAACAGAGGGAGTATTTTTTTTCATTTTTTTTCAGTCAGCTGCATCTGATAAAGCAACAATCTGTAGTGCTGGGTAGCCCCAAACATGTACAAGCTGGTTGCAAGCTATGCTGCAGTGTTATATTAGAACTGGAGCTCTTCAAAATCCTTTCACTTGGAGTCACGTTCTTGCCAAAATTGGCAAGAAAGCCACATAATTTCAGTGCTAAAATCTGTAACAAATGGGAAGTAATTCCCCATTAACATGGAGTTCATATAAAATAAGAATTCTGCTTCCTACACTGAATTGCTCACAACAGCACAAGCTATTCTTGTTCTTAAGACCAGACTTACAAAAACTAGCATGTCAGTTCCATGTGTTCAGTGCTTGTAATGGGGGGGGGCAGTTTTTTTGAGACACTAAGTTACATTGAAGAGCATATTGAATTCTTCTGAAAAGTCTGATCCTCTCTTGGCTGCTATGGAAGGGATTCAAAAAAAATCTCCCTTTTTTTTTAAGTAAGTTTTTTGTTGTTTTTTTGTTTGTTTGTTTGTTTAAAAAAAAAAAAAGACTTTTGATTCCAGCCATTTTTTTGGAAATACTTCCAGATTTTGACTGGAGCCTCACACTTGATTTGGTCTTGCCTACAAGAAAGAAAGGCAAAAAGCTGGACTCTAGAATAGCAATAGTAACTCTAGAAAGCTTCAGAAAGGAACAATGAAACTGGAAGGGTCAGGAAGGAGATGAGGCAGCAGGGCATGGCCAGAGCTTGCAAAACAAGTTCCTTTTCCTCTGTGCTTTAGGACAATACACTTCATTGCATGCACCTAGAACAGAATTTCCTTTCCTTTTAATGAATGAAGAGCTGGGAATACTATTAAAATCTAATGGATTTCATAGCACTAGCTGTAGGATTGCAAACACAGAATAAATGCTTTTTTTGCTTGATGTTTTTGATTAAATGGCAGTAGACCTTCTGTGTGTTCTGAGTTCCGCTGCTGGTGCTTCTGTTGGGCTCAAGAGTCAGCTGCCAAATACTGAAGTAAATAACTACTTCTACAGTATTTGTCAATTCTCCTTTTCAAAAATGACATTCCTTCTGATTTATGGAGTCTGTCTGTTGATGCAGGGAACCTTCTGGTTTTGTTTTCAATTCTGGGCGAGTCAAGAGAGTCCTTTCTCTTTTCCCTACTTCCAAACTTAACTACATTTGTTCTCATACACCTTTGCTTAAACCCAGTCTCAGAGTTAAGCCATGTGCAAAGATACCATATGTTTAAAAAGCTGTTATTTGGTTCAACATGAGATATGAAGTATTTGAAAGTTCATCTTGAGGGGAAAAGTCATAATGCAGGTAGTTTATTGACTGTAATGGCTCTTGATATCTTTGGAAACTCATCCTGTTACACCTGCCAAGAAAGACTGTCTCCTCGAACAGCTAAAGCAGTTTATCTCAATAAATACTTGGATAGAAAATAAAGGACACTTGCTGGTTATGTATATGCAGTCAAAATGATTAAGATTAATTGAGTTTGTGTCTGCAGCCTTTTTATGTGTTACTGATAAACTTGTAATCAAAGAGGTAAAAGTCTTTTGAAGATTAAAGGAACTCCATATGGATTTGTGTAATATATATGATTACAGGCAATGGTCTAGAGGTGTTCTGCAGCAGCAAATAAAACTCGAGTAAGGGACCCTGGGCCAATGTTGAGGGGCAGATGGGACTTCAGCTGCCGGTTCCCCAGGCCTGGGTGCTCTGAGGTAGCAGTAGGAGGTAATGGATGTTTGTTGCTCTTATAAACTGAGTTTTCACAGTCATCTGGAGAAACCCAGAAGGGATCAGGAAACTGTCAGGAATATTTTGTGTCATGAAAATCCATCCGAAACTCCAGAGAGAAAGGAGACCTTTTTCCTACCATTTTCCATTGCAGCCATAGCAAAGACCAGAAAAAGTCTATAACATCTCTGTCTATCTTCACGTCTTCAGTGTTACTGATGTTGTGTGGCTTGGGCTTTGTTCTCATGCTCTCTTACCTTCCAGTTTAGAAATACTAATACTTACAAGATGTCTGTGCCCAGTTATCTTCAGAGGAAACAGTCTCAGCACACCTCACCATAACCCTGTCTGCCCCTGAGTTTGGGAGATGAAGGGAATTTTTATAGACTTGCTCAAGGGGTCTCCGAGACAAAATAGTTGCATGCCAAGGTCAGCACTGACAGGGTGTGGAGGAGTTTATGATTAATATGCTGAAACTTAAACTGTTTGCTAGAGACTGGTACCAAAATACCATAAAATTTCACAGCGAGAAGATACATGTTTGAGAAATGGTATACCTGGCTTCAAGTTAGCTTCCATGGACTGTGGCACATGGCAAGGAAAAAGCTGGCTTCTTGTACATCTGCTAGGGTCAGCCGTTATGTTGCTGGTAAATATCAGAGAGCATGAGAAATGGGATCAAGTGAACACGATACCTCGTGAAGAAAAAGCATCTCAATCATTATGAAATGTCCGTGGAGTGTCCTTTGGTCTCACTGTTTCCTGAGCACACTGGATTTTGTCTTGCTCTTGTAGAGGTCAAATTGTGTCATTCTGATAAAGCAGAATGGAAAATGGTGATGGCAGGCCACTTCCCATGTGTTAGTTTTTGTACACTTTACATTATGCTGCAGTCTGGCTTATCTGTGGACACAAGGGAACTGAACTAGGGTATGCAGAAAAGGCACTTTTTCAAATACGTGAGCACTTGACATTTTCATCTCAGCCATGGTTTATAACTGAAGTAATTTGGAGGTTTGTTTTGATAAGAACCTGAATAGGCATTTTTGATTAGCAGATTGCAAAGATCAGAAATGATATAGTAAAACTGAGGTCATGTAGATTGCCAAAGGTAACACACTAGATTTGTTTATGCAGATTTTTAGTGCTGAACTTACTTGAAGTTTAGCTGAGCCATGGAATATTTTTGTTTTCAACCATTGTCTACCCATCTGCTTTAGGTTTTGCTTGATTTCAAGAAGAGTTGGGATAGTTTTCTCTTTTTGTTTTTATTAAGGACACGGGGTACACTAAACTTCTGAAATATCTAAACACCCTCAAGATTAATTACAGATATGGGTCATGTATTTGATGCATCTTACCCATGTGAGGAAGGTGTTTGGGTTGGCAAGTCACCCAGAGGCAAGGAAAGGACTCAGTAGATGAGAAGCAGTCCTGTGACTTTTCTTTTTCGGGGGAATTCTTGGTGAAACTGGGCTTTGCACCCTCCAGGAGTCAGTTACTTCATACGTTGTGTTCTGGAAACAATACTCGTTGGAATGATTTCATATAATCATGGAATAATTAATTCCTTCCTTTCCTTTTTGGAAGGAAAAATTGCAGGTCATCTAGGGCAATGTCGGCTCAAAGCAGGGCCAAATACTTTTTTCTTCTCTGTAGCCACCCATGAGGTAATTGGAGAAAGCAATTAGGTCCTCTTTGTACTTTGGTTTCTCATTTCCAGGCTGAACAAGTACAGCTCTCCAGTCTGTCCTTGTATGTCCTGTGCTCAAGCCCCAGGCCATCTTGGTGGCCTCCGCCAGACTCACTGCAATATATTTGTGTCCTTTTTGGACACAAAACTCCCAATGCAGCTTTCAAGGGGGAATAGTCACTTCCCTTGACCTGCTAGTTGAACTCTTGCAAATTCAATGTAGTTGGAGAATGGCCACCTTTGGTGTGTGGCAGACATGGGTCCTGAACCTCTTTCTCTGCAAACCTGCTTTCTAATCCTCAGCATGTGTAGGGATCGTTGTTTCAGATGCAGGAGTTTATGTGGCCTTTTTTGAACTTTGATCTTGATCTTTGATGGAGTAATCCTGTTATCTAGGTCATTATTGAGGATACTAAACTCCATTAGCCCCAGTCTCTAATTCTGAGGAGCTCCACTGATAACTGGCTGCCAGTCAAACACCTAGTTGCTGATGATTGCTCTTTGAGCCAGGAAGCCCAGCTACGTCTGTCCACCCTATGGGCCATCCGTATTTTTCTATATCTCTCCAAGTGTCATCTGAAGCATCAGCTTGGGCAGAGGCTAGCACAGACAAGTGGGAAGCTTCTGCATGGACAGGGGGAAGATGAGTATCCCTTGCTGCCAACTTTTAAAAGGTGGTGATGAGCCCACTTGGTGTTTTCTCTTGGGAAATCTTCAGTAGCCTATTCTGATGCTCCTGAGACTTGGAGGCCAGGTTTGTTTTCCTGAGATTCATTGGCAAATGAATAACCTGAATGAATAAGGCTTCCAGGGGACAACACTGCAGCAAGTTTCATAGAGCAGAGGATGCTGTGGGGAGTCCTCTCATTAGGTAAAAAGGATTCAGACTGTGGTGGTTTAATCTGAGTGCTGGAGTCCCAGTGAAGCGTTGCAGAAGGACACTTTTAAGAGCTTGTTTGCCAAATGCTGACAGATGACTGTCTCTTCCTCAACAACTAACCTCTTGTTTAGCTTTATTTCAAATGTTTACTTTTCTGCTGGGATTTCAATAAAAGACCCTTGTCTTGGTGCAACAGCAGCAGCAAGTCATCCAGCACAAGAATAGAGTCTGTAAAACTGTCCTCGTTTTGGGCTTGTAAAGCTCTTTGAGAGTGCCTGCGCTACGCATCCTGTGTTATGCTTTTGGAAGGAAGTTAAACATACAGTATTTTAAGTTATTTATGTAATGGTTAGATCATCAGGACAAAGGGGCTGCTGGTAGCAAGTATTAGGTTTATGGTTGGACTCGATGATCTTGAAGGTCTTTTTCAACCATTATGTTTCTATGAAATCAAATGATTTCAGTAATCTCTCAAGAAATGAACAGAAAAAATAAAGGAGGAAAAATGAGGCTCAGTAATTAGGCAGTCACTTTAAAAGGTGGAAAGCAACTCCTGCCCAGGTCCGGAGTGGGGCTGCTGGTATGGACAGCATGTGTGTGTGTCACTTCCCTGTAGTCACAGCTTCCACTGCCCTGGAACAAGCGTGTTCTCCAGAGCAGCTGCCCAGGAGCCTGTATTTTAAATATCCATTTGTGTTTTTCTTTTTTCTCCTTTCCAAAGCTTAAACAGAGCTAAGCTGGGAGGAACAGGCTGCAGCTGGGGGAGACTGCAAGCCCTGCAGCTATGGGGCTTGTGATCTGCAGCTGCTGCAGCAGCTTCCATCATTTCCAGCACCAGTGCAATATCCCACTTATCTCTTCTCCCAACCTCTGAAGCTGGGGGAGAAAGGGGCTCAAAGCCTTCCTTGCTCCTTCTCCCCCACCACTGTTGCCTGCACCATGTGAGAGGGATTAAGACGGAGAGCAGCGGAGCATTTTAAACCTGCTGTCACTATGAGGGCAGTGGGGACCTGGGGTTTTTACTACAGGAGTGCAGAAGTGATGCATCCCTTTCCAAAGGCAAACTTTAAGGATCCTTTGCTGTTTTTAGGAAGGCAGAACGCTCGCAAGGAAATCTTCCCTGCAACACCGGCTTCCTCCTGCTGCTCCCCCTTTCCCATCTGCCCGCAGGGCTCATGCGGCCATTCCCAGCCTCTCCAAAAACCCTCGGCCTTTGGACCTTGCCCCGGCACCCCAGGACAGTGCCCCGGCTTTGTTTGGGATGGGACATGACACTTCCGAAGGGCTCGTTCCGCGTAGCAGGGAGAAGGCGGCTCGCAGCCTCCACGGTGCCTATAAAGCTGCACTGCAAAGAGGGAACCAGCCATAGGGTTGGGTCAGCCCAGGCCGTATGAGCGTGTGCAAGTTACCTTGGGAACGGGTAGCAATGTATGTAGCTCAGAGCAGGCAAAAAATGGCCCTCTGGTCAGAAAAATAAAAAAAAATCATGACCTTTCCTCTACTGCCACCCCTGTTACTTCGGGGGAGAAGTTTAGGAGGCAGGAGGAATTTCACTGCCCTGATGCCCATACACTCCTGTCTCCTACTCACATATTGCTTCTGCCCCCAATGAGGTTGCTAACAAGTTGTGTGCAGAGTGAGAGCATGAGGGACGTTTCTGGGGGCACCTTGGTGGAGGCGTTTGAAAGCTACCCCATTCTCTGCCCCAAGGCACCAGCTCGCTGCTTTTCAGCATGATGAGCCTGGGGTTTATCCTAAGCATCCTTTAGACATTCCTCTGCCCACATCTCCAACAGACCCTGCCTGCTAGGGAGCCTGTTAGTGGAGTGTTTCTTCGTCCTGGTTTCACAAATATGAGCCACAATTCAAGTTGTATATTTCTTTATATGTATGTATATAGAGAGAGACAATTCAGAGCCTTGCTTGATATCTTCTAAAGGACAAGAAAGTCAATCATGAAAATCTCTGCCAGGATGAAATAAGAGACAAGGCACCGACAAATATAAAACCAGGCAGTCAGCTAAGGTGCATCCAGTTATTTGTGGGATTGCAGGTTTTTGCTGTAGAAATACATCACACGGAGTAGCCAGCAGCACAAAACTTACTTTAGCTTGACATTTGTTTTCATAACTGCTTTGCAAACAGCAAAAATGCATCAGCTCTTACTGTTTCATGCTCCTCTTACCTTCTTGTTTTTTTTTTTTCTTTCCCCTCTGATGGCCCCCATTGTGTTTCCTGCTGCTGCCACTTTGACTGTAATTTTTATCATCTACAGAGGCTGCGCTGATCTTTATTCTGACCCTGAAAAAATTATTGGTGGAGTGAAGCTCCAGAATCAATGCTAATGTCTTTATCTGAGACTATTTTATTTAATAGACTCTCATAGCTACTATGCATGATTTACAAAATGGGCCTTCAGTGGCCAGGTGTGGGAAACCAGAGAATCAGCAAGGACTCACCTTCAGCGAGCAATATATCCTGCCTCATGGGGAATCATCCTGGCCTTTAAATCACGGCCATAAGTCTTACCTGCCCAAAGGCATCTTCTACTCTAACTTCTAAACAAGGGCAAAAGAAAAACTAACTGCTTGCTCAATGCATTGTGTGAGATATGCCAGGAGAGATGTAAGTAGCCAACTACACGCAGAGTGAAGTCTCCTCTCTCTTCTATCTAAGCTGATGATGTACAAGTTAATAGTAGCAATAGCATTCTGAACCCAAGGCCATAAAAGATACAGTATGGATCCAGGTAGGCTTTGATGGAGACGTGCATGGCTAACCCAATAGGCATTCCCTGTCTTTAACAACGTTGCAACTAAGTGGCTAGAAGTTCAACATGTAAACACCTATAATAAAATAACACTGGCATTCTTTTCTGGCAGACAATGTGCCATCGGGGCCATGCTCTCTCGTGAAAATGTCATGGAGAGAATCTGTCCGCTCCTACCCATCACATTTCTTTCCATGCCCGTGGCTGGCAGTGCACTTCCATCCACACACAAAACCCAGGCTGCCAACTACCGTGGTATTTGCAAAGGTGAAATCAGGCAGCTGTTGAAAAGGCTTTCTTGCTCCTGATCAGTAAAGTTGAAGAACATTTTATGGATGACAGGCTTAGGCAGTTCTTCCAAAGTGATTCATCTGCTTCCTTCTGCTCTCTGATTTGACTCTGGTAGACACTGCACATACTTCATAGTAAATGATATAATAAAAGGTTCTTAAGTGTTCTAAATGTGTTAAGAAGTGTTATCCATAAATCAGTATAAAATATTCTAGGTTATTTTAAGATCCTATTATCAGAAAAGGAGGGATTTTATCACTTGATTAAGTAATTATGAAACTGTAAGCCTGTCTTATTCAACTTTCATATTAAATGCTATATTAAATGTATAGTTGTTAATGAAGAGTGACTAGGCCATTTATTGAAAAACAAATGGATTAGTATGATGAAAAAAGAGTTTGCGCTTTTGTGTGCGAGTAGTCCCAGGAACAGGCAGAGGAGCCCTCAAAATGAGAATGCCACAATGTGTCTTTACTCCAAAAGAGAGTACTGAATTTGCCCTGTTAGAAAAATCTATCTCAGTGACCTGAGTGAAGTATTATCTAACTGTCTAAGACACAGCCCCATAATTCATGGGTCATTGACATAATAGAGAAGATCAGTTCTGTCTATTGTATCAGCAAAGGGACTCCTAATCCAGGGATTATTAACGTGGAAAATTAAAGGGGCTGTTACAAGCTTGTGGTTTATTAGACTATTGTGGATTTAGGGAGCTTTAATTTGAAGATTATGGACACAATGGAGTGCAACAGATCCCTTGACAATGTCCGTGGCTGGGCCTTTGTGCAGGAGAAAGCTTCTGCCTAAATTCTGGTCTTCCTCATCCCACAGGATACTTCTTAGAGAAGCACTTATGGGTTTGTAATCACCTTTGAAACTCATTTGATCAAAGCAATTCGGAAGTCCACTTCTCTTAAGATAATGTTCCCTGAACTCTCTAATCCGGAAACTATTTAGTTCTAGCAAGGGTTTTCTTACTGGTTCTTGGATTGCATTCATTGTCATTGTTTTGTCTTGCAAAGGTTTGACTATGCATCATTAGCTCCATACGGTTCTTCTGCAGTGCTAGAGACCTGAAGGTACATCTCATGTTAGGGAGGGACCAAGAAATGAAAGCTTGGATCTCCACTTGCAGCCGCCTCAAGAAATAAGCTTCTGGTCCCCAGCAACATCTCTGAGAAACTAAGGGAGCTTTCCTCTGCTTCCTGCCCACCTTGATAGACTAATAGGGATGTGGAGAGTTTGTTGGTATGGAGAAGAACAGTGATCAGCCATAATTCGGAAGAGACTCCACCTGCTATGAGCACTGCCATACTAGAGTTTCTCCCCTAGACAGACATCTTGAAGTTTTCTTTTTCTCATTTTCTCTTCTTTCATTCCAGAAGCAGGAAAGGGAGCAAAAAATCATTACAAGAAACACATTACAAGAAATACTAAGCTTCAGGTGTGGTGAGGGAGATTCAGACTGAACACTAGGGTAAAAATTCTAACTGCAAGGATATTTGAGAATGGAAGTAAGTTGTCTCCAGAGGGTGTGAACCTCCATCACTGCAGGTGTCTAAGATAAGATATCTATGCTAAAATATCTTCTGGGGAGGATCTAGCTATAACAGATTCTGCCTCAGAGCAAAGGGACGAGCTGGACAACCTTCCAGCTCGATTCTCTCAAATTTATGTTTCCAATAAAGCAGGAAGAGAGTGCTGTGGACAGAGCTAGCTTCCTGGATTACAGTGTTTGGATGCTCTCCCTGAGTTTGAGCTCAGAACAAGACATCTGTACTTGTACGGACTGGATTTGTGGCTCTTTTGCAGGAATGTTTGCAGCTGTGGGTAGACTGAGGAGAAGCAGGGGAGGAAAGCCAAAATGCCATCTGTCCCTGGCACAATTGCTTTTATTTCACCGAGTGCAATTCAGTTGTGGAGCTCCTTGCCCCAGTGGTAACCATCATGAAAGGGATCTAAAGGATTTACACGAATCTGTGGAAAAGTAGGACCACGAATGACTTAGAAATGATGGTTCAGATACAATCTCAGGCTCAAATTTTCCAGGAACTGGAAAACTGGGAGGAGGAGCAAGCCATACTTATCCTGTTGTCCTGGGCCTTTCCCTAAGCCTGGTACTGCCTAATGTTTCCACTCAATGTCTTTTTAGAGCCAGACAAAACCTTAAAAGCCTTCCCAGTGGGGAAGGGACTAAAAGAAGAAAACCATGTGAAACAGACTGTTATGGGGGACACCAATTAGGGGAGGAGAGAAAAACAAAAACAGGAAAAAAGAGCAGAGAGATGAACTGAATACTCCCTTTTCTATCCCATTGTTAGGCAAGGAGTCAGAAGTGACACGTGATGGCATTTAGTGAGCAAAGCTCAGGTCAGCAATGCTGTTTCCTACTTCGGCCTCTATTTTGAAAGAAAAGGGATCTCAGAGGAGAAAACACGGCAATCTACAGACTCAGGAGAGCTTCTAGAAGCAGCACTGTGCTGTAGGACAGTCTCTGCCTTCTGAGGCTCTGATGTGTACCCAAGGCTTGTGTTTTTTCTGTGCAAAACCCTAGCAGTCACGCAGAACCGCAGTTAAGTCACTGTAGAAGTTGAGGCTTTATTCACTTACCAGCCTGAGTGACTATTTTAATTGAAATAAAATAGGTGTTTACTTGAAATAAATTCCCCTTTGTCAACTATGCTTACAAAAAACAGATACTTTCTTTTACATTTAAATAGAAAACATTTAATATTCAGTGTAAGAATAGTTGTTTACCGCAAATAACTATTTCTTTGATATTAATTTTGACTTCAAATATTTACATTTGCTTACTTTTCCTCCCTCTCCTCCACCCCCGGATTTACTTACATTTCTCAGGGAATCTACATGCTTTAGAGTAATGTAAAACAAATGATGGATTGAGTGCCTTTGCGATGGCCTTTGAAAACTATCCCAATGCCCATAGGCTGCTCAGTTTTATTTCTCTAAGTGTTCCGTGCTTACTGCTGCAACATATCATCTCCACAGCCAGGAAGTTGTACAAGATATACAAGATCCAAGCCAACAGGATAAAATCCAAGTGATCTTTTAGCCAGCTTATGAAACAAATTGAATTTTGTGACCCAGAACTCAAGAACTGAATAGCTAAGTGGTCGAACACAGATGGCCCATATGAAGTTTTCTGTGCAATTTCTAATCTGACACAAGAAATGTTTTACATCATTTTAAAACCTATCAGGTTTTTGAGCACTAGATTATTTAAGGAAGCCCATTTGTTTATAATAGGATGAAACTTGTGAAGAGTTTTGTTTTAGAGGACAGCAAGGCTTTAAGCAGCTCTCAGGTTTTGTTTTATGCAGTTATTGAGATAATATTCCAACCAAATCTATGGATGTGCTAGAAGCGAGGTATTCTGAACACAGATCTCATAAGAGGTCTTCAAACTAAGCAAATTTTACAAATTTATGAAGTTGGTCTTCAGATTCTTGAAGACAGAGCATGGCTGCTAGTTCTTTTGCAAACTCAGTTCTCCAGTTAAGGATCAAGCTGTCCAAAGCAAAACCAAAGATGCCTGTCGGGCTTCTGCTAGGAATGGTCCTGAATAAAACCAGAAAGTGTATGGAGTGTATGGATAGGGAAAAAGGGACCTTACCACCTCTGGCCTGCTCTGTTGAGAATATGCAACTTCTGCTGGAGCTAAAAATTCCTGATTTTTGGAAAGCGCTGCATGTCCATCTCCATGAAATGGCTGTGCACCTTTTAATGGTGACAGTCTGGGCATTCTCAGTCATATGTCACTCTGAAAGATTCAGTTAGTTTAAAGCCTAAAATACTAAACTCTAAAAGGAGATGGGAATCTTTCCTTTGACTTCAGCAGATGCCTCTCTCAGATATGCAGCAGTTGTTAGGTTATGAAATAGCCTAAGGTCAGAATTTCATTTTCTCTTTAGCGTTGTGCTGCAAGGCCAATAGCTGAGGGACTTGTTTTTGGTGTTTTTAGTCACTGTTTGCAATTTCTTAAAACATTCACACAATCACATGTTCTCTTCTGATGTAGAAAGTGGCTAGAGTTATGTGAACAGCTGGAGTGAAAGGGGTGTGGGAGGTATGTAAAATTTAGGTAGATGAGATAGACTTCTGGTGAGTATACAGAGAGAGAAAACACACAGAGTTCCTGGAGCTCAAGGGCATCAGCCTCCCAGAGATTGTAAAATAATGCATACTTGGGTTGTTTGGTTTCTAGTGCTCAGGACAGAATTATATCCTGGTTCAAAGTCTTTTGCTGTTGGGCTAAGCAGAACATAGTACAGAAAGCAGAATGGTCCTATTCAGCAGTCGCTTTCAGAGGAGAAGCTTTTTATGTGTTTTTTTTTTTTTTTAATCACACAGAAGGTCCTAAATGCCAAGAGCAAACAGGGACTGCCTTGGCTATTCCTAGCAATGTTGTACGAACCACTGAAATCTAAGGGTGCAGAGGAATAGCACCATCCGAATAAAACTCCACCAAACTTCAGTCATCCAGACTAGTCCTCCCCTGTCCCATGGCTTTCTGTAATATGCAGCAAGACGTACGGTCTGCAGGACACTGCTGATGCTGATTCCCAATGAGCCTAGCTATGTTTCCTCCTCAGCTTTGCCAGTCATCCCTGCTGTGGAGAGACAGCCAAGCTTGGAATTTCTTTTTTCTTCACGTGACCAAAGTAGACAAATTACATTCTGTTGGAATATTACATATTAGCATAGCAGAGCATCACTTTCCACATAACTACTTCATTATCCATCCAAACGGGAACCTGGCAATGCTTTCTGTATTCAAACTTTTTGGATCGGTTGTTATATTTGTTGTTGGTCCAGAAAAAGGCAGCTTTAATCTGGCCTCTCTCTCAGTTGGTGCTTTTCCTTTAAAATAAAAAGTTTTGTTGGATATTTAAACAATTATTTAAATAGCAAACTCCTGCATCCTCTACTCTTGCCAAACTTCGGTAGGCTGCATTTCTCTGGCTTTGCTTGTTGCAGCAGATAACATAAATTAATGGCCTATAAGAGCACTCAGCAAGGTGTATCCTGAGGAGTAGATGGGTTTCTTCATGGTCCTGCACTGGGAAACATTACTTAGAAGCATGTTGTGACTCTAATGCAGCAAATACGTTTAGTTGTTTGGTGTGCTATGCTATACAAGGAAAGGATCTTCATGGATTCTTGTCTAATGTCAAAATTTGCTAACATTTCCTACAGAAGATTAATATGTGTGTTTATTAGTCCAATAAAGGACTGTCATTTAATCTTCCCACTAAACCTTACTAGTAATTGTGATCAGCAGTGTTCAAGGTAGGAGCATCAAGCTACAACTAACTAGTGCATAGTTTTTGATGGCAGTAATTGTGATCAGCAGTGTTCAAGGTACATCAAACTACAACTAAATAGTGCATAGGTTTTTGGTGGTGAAAGTGTTTTGTTTGCTTGCTTGCTTTTTGGCCTGGTTTCTAAAGGAGTAAATTTCTGTTGGTCATACTCTGTATCTGAATACATTGCTAGGATTCATTCAAATTTGACAGACAGATAGAAATGTCAGCAATATCATGCTAAGTAACTACTCAAGGAAAGAAAAAGTTGCCATGTAAACTCAATTAAATTATAATTTTATTAAATTAGTACAGAATACTAACAGGAGAGACCGCCCCCGCTGTAGAAGATGCTTTGATTTTGCTTTGTGTGTTTTTAACCAGGGACGAGCCCAACCCTGAGCCATGGAGCCAAGGGAAACAAGGCTTTGCAGCTTCTGTTGCTTATAGATTTGCTTCTTAAATGCTTTTTTAACCTCACCTTCAGATCTGCACGTCAGCTCTTATTAAAAACATACAAAGATGTTTTTTTCCATTAAACATTGTGCAACTGTCTTGGGAGATGTGTTTCCAGTATTATCTTTACTCATAGTTCTTAAACACAAAAAGGAAAAGGAACTTGAGGGCAGAGGGCGCAGAAGCCTCCTTGCAGCAGATAGGATGGTGACCTGAAAGCATCAGGTGTGCAACAGAGGCAAAAGACAAATTTATCAGATATAGATGACAGTGCGATGTCTCCATGATCCCAGAACTCTCATTGGACCATATGCTTTCAATATCAACGTTTTGACCTATAACAGTCCTCTGAATGCTGATAAAACAGTGAACTTGTAGATGTCAGGCTTATTGCATGGCAGAAAATAGCCGGTGGTGGCTGTTTTTCACCCCGGTGGTTTCAGTAGACCATCCTGACCAACTGCTTGCAGAAGTTGCTGGAGTTGAACCACAGCTTCAAGTCAGGAGCTCTCCAGCTCTGCACAAACATTTGCTTCTTCAATGTAAAGGAAGATTCCAATGTGAAGCAAAAATATTATATAGGCTGTAAGTAGTGTCACCTAACAGAGTGAAGACCATAGTCCTGATGTTCTCTCCATACTTTTCTGATGGAAAATATTTCACAAGTCATTCATGCCTGCTGAAGGTGAGAAGAAATTCTGTTCAAGTTCTGGTATTCATTCCTTCATCTCTCTTTTTAGTGGACTTATTGCTCAGAGGACCTCATGTCCTTGATCTTTCTTTATGAAGGAGAAAATTACTATTTTTACCACTTTCCAAATGAGAAGAGTGAGACAGAGAAAACTAAATCTGTTGAAATGAGTTAGGAGAGAAAGAGGCACACAATGCAATTCCCAAAATTCTCCGCAGATGTTCAGTTCTCCTTGGCATCAAGCATTAAAGAAATTCCTATGTCTTCTATCCAAATCTTTGCAAACCCAAATCCCTCAAATATCTAGCACTAAATTATCCATCCATGCTTACAGAAGGAATATGAAGCATCACAGGGAGCTGATCCTTGTTCAGCAACCAGAATGGTATTTAATGGCTGGCCTTCTCTTCTGTGGTACATTCTAGACAGTTTGCCAGTTTGAACTGGGCATATTTTAGCTGCCCAAATCTTACTGAAGAACACTCTCAAGCTTTAACTTATTTAACCTTTCCAGGAAACTCCCTCCCACCAGGAGTTCAGCTGGAACTGCTTACTTAAATTAATTTCGCTAAAACAGGAACTAAGCCTTAAAACCATCATTAATAAACAGTTTATTTTTTAGTGAGGCATCCAATGTGAATTATAAATTATTTTCCATTTAATTAAAGACACTCACCTTTCCAGCTGCTTCTCTAATCTGCCTAACCCAAAGCTTTGCACACAAATCCAATGGCTACTTTTCCAATTACATCAGGGTCTTTGGTGCAGGCACAGCATTTCCAGGGCTCCTTCCTTGTCACTCTGAGAGTTCGTGGGCCTCTCTTTTAGCTCACTTGCAGAGGTCCTGATTCTCATGCTTTACCCTCTGAGCACTCCGTCCTTTAACTATCACGTTGCCTAATTTTGGGGATGCCATGCCTGACCAACAAAGTGGGCCCAGCCTCCTTTTTATGCTTTTTTATTATTATTTTTCTTGAATTCGAGTGTGTTGCTTCACTCAAGTAGCTTAGCCATAGCCACTCAAGAAGAGCAGGTCATGTAGCCAGCAGCTCAATGACCCTTCAAGCTAAACTTCCGTACACATTCATTTACTATGAAATGCAGTGGGATGCTTTGGACAACTAGTTGGAGAGAGGAGCCTGTTGGTGTTTATCACCCATAACAAACAAACAAAAAAATCTCATTTTTATTCCTTTTTACAGCTGGCTCTTGATCAGCCTCCTGAGTTCAGGGGCAACCAACTGAGTTCATGGAAAGCACCACTGAGTGCTATAAAATACAAAGACACCATCCTGGCTCCAGAATTCACTGAAAGGAAGTATCTTTTTCTGCAGTATCTTTTTTAAGACTCTGAGCCATCTCTACTGACCAAGTATCTGCGCTTTAGTGAATGGATCATCTGCACACTGACATCAGCACTGGTTTGCCATTAGAAAAGGGGATTTTAATCTATTGGATTACTTTTCTGAGCCATTTGGGGAAAAGCACAGACAGGAAAGCTTTGCAGGGCCCTAGTTTGTTTTCAGTTATTACATCCTTTAAAACAACATTTAGCCATCTGGTGAGACAAGTCCTTGTAATGCTAAGGTTCAAAACTGAAAGCAACACCCAGCAGAAGTGTGCTGGGTCTGTGTAGTGTATCTGTGAGTGAGATTTGCATCGTAGTTTGAAGCTTATAGTAAATTATTACAAGAATCCATAAGGGCTGGCATGTTGGCTCTTTCGGACATTTTCTCACCTTCTCAATTTTTAACATTGCTAGCTCTTGCACTCAGCCAAATTGATTTGTTTGCTTATTTATTCTTCATGAACTCCATAAAGAGGAAACCTTCTTAGGTGGGAAGAAAGCTGGAAGATAAGGATGAGAAGGGCCTTGGAGACTCTCTCCAGGTTTTCTGGTTGGCAGCCCTGTCCGACTTGGGTGTTGGCTGATCCTGGGGGCCCATTTTCAGGAGGCAGGATCACTAAGTCTGAGGACTATTTAAGGGTGCTTTGCAGAACGGCCTCTTTCATACCCTGCAGCAGGGCTGGAGCTGACGCCATTTGGCTGAATTAGGGCCGATGTTTGGATTTAGCTTCATTTTCTGCTCCGGGCCTCCTGGCATGCTGCAGAGTTTGCTCCAAGCGTGCCACTATGTGCACTCAGGCAGCAAAGTTAAGGGAGGGAGGAGAAAATTCCCCGCTTCTGCAGTTCATGGTGTTCTTCTAAACTATTTATAAATAGGTCCACTGCAGCCAGTGTTTGCATTTGGACTGCCTCACTGTTCTCATTTTCAAGGCTTCTCTTAGGTCTGAAAGTAAAGGTCGGGTTGACTCCCCTTATTTGAAATAAAGACGGGAAATAAGTTAACCCTACGGTTAGGTGACTCAGGGCAGCAATTCCCACGGAGACAAGCTGGTCCTCCCTCTCGCACGCTGCAATGGGAGAAGCACTCGGGCCATCCTCTCCCTTCCCTCCCCTCTCCATTAGCTGATAACAGTTTTAATTTCCTTCATCCTTTTAAAGTGATCCCCATGCACATCATCTGGGATTCACGAAGCTGCATGGGTTGCACACTTCTGGCCTGCACTCGCCAGAAGCCTAGGACAAGTTTTCAGCTGAGTTCAAACTTCTCCCTCTGACCTGCAAAGGAATAATATATGGCTCTTTTTCCCCCCAAGAAAAAAAACTTTCCCCAGAAAACAATCTATTTTTGTGGGGGTTTTTTTTGTTGTTGTTGATGATTGAGAGGTGGGGGTTGACAGGCATCTGATCTCACATTAAGCCTTAAATTGTAGTAGATCCTATATCTACTTTTTTACTTCAATAGCCCAGGAAATTATCCTGCCTTTAATGCTGTCTGTGCTGACTTTAGCTGAGCACTCCATGCCAAGGGCATTAATATCTACCATCACCAGTCAAGGAACAGTACAGAGACACCAATTTCATATAAGAAACAGCCAAAAGTCTAGATGGGATTATGTGGCTTCTAGGGTGCAGGGAATCAGGAGCAGCCTGTTAAGCAGTCTTTAAATTGTACCACATACACATAAGAATTTTTTTACTTCTGCATGGTGCAAGTGAGGAAAAGGTAAACAAGGTGAAGAAGCTCTGCTATGTCTCATTTTCTTGCCGTGAGCATCCAAAGGCTGACAATAACCAAGGTCTCAGTGGATACTTTCTAAAGGTCTCAAACTATATCCCCATTAAGAAAGTAAGGGTTTGAATAAGGATGTACAAGATTCACCTCTGACACTGAAAATATATATTTTTATTTTTTTCAGATAAGCAAGAGCATTTTGCGTTTCCATATCCACTGGCCATGGTTAGCAACCTTCTTTAGAATATCTCTGAATGAAATGATACATTTGCATTGGGATAAGATACTGAAAAACAGAGGTGTTTGTTCTGAGCATGGGGAATGTATGTGGTTGGTGCATTATGAACCCAAACAAGGAAGATTCACAAGACCTCTAAATATTATTTTATTCCCTCTTTAAGGCTTTGAACAGAGATATTTGGATAAAAGAAGGTGTGTTATCCCAAAAGGTCTTATTTCTACCGTTACTAATGCCATGTCACGAAGAACTAAACTGTTCTGTCTGCATGAGTTAAGGCTGGGATGAATGTCTTAACATTAAGTCCTTACCACAGAGACAGGTTCTCGCTTTCAGGGTGGGTTCTGGGCAATAAGGCTAGAGGTCTGTTAGCACTAGAACAAACTCATGCACATTTTCACTGATGCATGTTTTTTCACCCAACAATTATGTGAACAAGTGTAATTTTTTCCAGTGCAGAGGCACTAAAACTTCAGTGTGACTATTGTCTTTGCCTGTGCTCAACTGTTTTCTATCCTGTATGTGTCTGAGGCTCCCAGGGACAGTTTCAATGCAGAATTATTGCTCTGGCAAACAACTCTCTACTCTCTGTTCAGAAATCTAATTTTCTCCCCTTATTTGTTGTGGTAACAGCTGCATGGCAGTCCTGTCATAGTATTGATTTACTAATTTTCCTGCATTTTGCATTCTCACAATCTCAGCAATTATCTTGGGTATAGCAGCTATTCTTGTATGAGCTGTAGTTCTTGCAATAGATGATCCCAATGAACACTGCTAGGTGTCATGAAATTCCTGCACTGATAAGTCCATATCCCACAGGAACTTTTATTATTGACCTTTACTAATTTGTTTGGGTATGCACAGGAAGGCTTTGATGTGATTTGCCTCAAAAGCTACAGCAAAGTGAATTGACAAAAAATGATTTACCTCTGAACTGTGATCCTTTATCTAGAAAAACAAGGTTTATGGCAAGCATTTGGGATGGATTTCTGTACATTGTGTTTTTTCAGTTGTTTAGGGCCCGAGTTCAATGCCATAGATTTTAGTCTTATGCATGACTGAAAAAAGCAAACACACAAAGCCCTGCTCATGAGAACTATCTCTGTATTTCTAGAATCTTTTTAATGATTACAAAAACAGTTAATTATTTGGATGTGATGTGATTTCAAAATGATTTTTGTAGATTTATTCTGGGTCGAGAGACAGGCCATATATATAAATATCTATATATATGCATAAAGACCTTAAAAGTTGAATTAACTTGTGTATTTCTTCTATTTTTATTGATTAAATGTCACACACTAAATAATTCCCATACCTGTTAACATATGATTTGCCCACTGGTAATTATTTTGACATCCTTACTTCCTCAGGCTATTTTCAACTTTAAGCCACAGTTAATCCATGACCTTAGTTCTTTTGTCTCCAGGTCTGAATTATATAAGTATTATGGAACAGGGATTGAAGTGTACCTCTTTTGGCTCTATTTTATAATTATAGTCAGCTGATTGGCTTTTCTATTTCCATTAACTACAATAATAGAGTAAATTTAGCTCCTTTATGAAAGATCATAAGATTTTTTTTTTTTTGCAGCATGGTAGGGCCAAGTAAGAAATAATTCTAAGGGAAAAGTGAAAATGGAGGAAAATAGCAACCGTCTGCTTTTCTGGGTGTTTAGGATTCCTGCCAGTTGGATATAAAGACAGCTGAGGAGAAAACATACCCCGCACTCTGCAGTGGCCACTGTAACCCTAATTGAATAAAATCTGCTGACAGAAAAAAAAAAAAAAAAAAAAGAAAAAAAAAAAACCCACTTTGGTCATGGAGCTGAAATAGAAAAGTAGGAGCTTTAAAGGGCTTGTTTTGCAGTGTGCATCCCCTCCAAATCTTTCTTCCTCCAACAGGCTCTCCAAAAAGCAGCACACCTGCTGAATGTCGGGTTTCCTTTTGGATGGAGAGGAAGGGCATCGTATAGCACGGCCAGGTCCCCGGGCTCCCGGCGAGCCATCTGATTCCCGTTTGAAATGGTATCTCTGAGCTGCTTTTGTTCAGTCACTCATTTTCATGAAAGGTTATAATCAAAAGGCTGGACTTCGGGAAGAATTTGGCTCCTTTCTAGGATACTGATTTCCAAGTGGCATATAAATAAGAGGTCACTTTTCCCAAAGAGAGTATTGCCCCATCCTCGGTGCTATGGGAAATCTGCCTTGCATCTCCGTGGCTGCATTTGCAGGGGGGGAAACATTGCTGACAGGCTGAGTCAGTGGCCCAAATTCTCCTCCCTTTATCCATATAACCACATGAAAGCTAGTGCCTCCCATCCACAGAGTGTGCATGAATAATTTGCTTGGCATGGAACTGGAGCTAGCTAGCACAATAACTATACTTTTGTAGGCTCCATGTGTCCCTTGCCTTGGAGCTTTTCAAACGACACAAAACTCTGGTTCTGTGACTAAAACAAGAAAAGCTTGGGCAATGATTTGAAAAGCACTTGGGAGTGACCCAAAGCTCATGAAAGGACTCTTGGCTTCCCTGGATGTTGACCAAATCCGTAAGGGCCTGGAAAGTTATATTCAGACCTATATTCAGATGGAGATCCTGGAATAACCCCTGCAGTCTGCAAGGAGATTGGTTTTTGAACAAACGCAAGGGAGTCCTAATTGCTAAACACTTCAGAAACATCAGGTTTGTTAGCTGTATTCTCAAACTATGTTCAAGAAATATGTTTGTGCACATATATTGCCCATCCCTCTCCTCCAGGCACTAAGTATTTTTGGTGGCGGAGAGTTCAGCAACGGAAGCATAAACCTTCTGTTTACATCTATGAACAAGATAAGGTACAAATTGCTGCAATACAAACTTCCTTGCCCTGGCCCTCCACTGACCTCAGCTATAAACTAAAAGGAAAATCCTTCCTCACAGTTGCAGCAGGCTCAAGTATCGAGGGCAAAGCCTCAAGCAGCAAAAGTAGATTTTTTGCTGCTGCCATGAGAAACATGTGATCCCTAGAGCAAGGGACTTCACTGCTGTGGCGTGAGGACCAGAACTCATGCACCCATAGACGCACCCTTGTAGGGGACTCGAGGCACTTTTGGCTGTAGATGGTTGCATGTTTGTGCCCGTTTCCTGGAATCAAGAAACAAGTTGCATGTGCTTTAGCTACAAGATGGGAGAGAGAAGTGCTCACTTTTCAAGCATTTCAGAGAGAAAAATGGGTAACTGAGAGCATACATCTATGCCACTGTATCACACATTCATGTCTTTGTCCTGGAAGCTCTTTGCTGGATCAAATAAATTGGTTGCAAAATATGTCAGATTCTGCCAAGTGACTACAAATATAATTAGATTAAAAAGCTACTCATGCATTGTCTTGTTTCAGTTATTTATTTATTGCGTTTTTTAGATTCAGAAAGAGATAGATCTCTCAATAAGCTGGTTTCTATTGGCATAGGCTGGTTTCTGCACATAGGAACCTGATTCTCTGCTAACGTGGACAGGTGATAGGTGGCCTGCAAAGGTGGACTGGGGCATGAGAAAAGTTTTGAGGAATGGGTCAGGAAAGGGAGTTCTGCCTTTAAAAGCTGCAGTCAGCTCTGACCACTGAAAGGGCTCACTAATGGTCCCTGACAGTTCTAGCCCTCCTGCACACAGATGGCATTGAAACTATACACTTTTTATCATCAGAACTTGTTAATCTGGGATTTCAACAGGTGTATCTGTTTTGGCAAAAATTTCTAGTATCAAAGCACATCAAATGTTAAGGGATTTGAAGGTTGAGCTTTGCAATGGGACTGCTGTGTTTGCACCACGGCAGGTGGTGGTGGTGAGGATGATGATGATCATCATCATCCCCCAGGCCCAGGTGGGACTCAGACCTCTTTTTTCCTTAGACTGGCTCCATGGAGAAGTGTAACAACATCACCCCAGTGCAGCTCACCTAGCAGCAGATACCTGGAGGAAGGACCAGTGCTGTGGTGAGGAACTTTGCTGTAAGTTTATGATATCAGAAAACTGCTAACTCTTGGTTCAGGGGACTATTCTCTGTTCATAAGGCAAAAAAAAATGTATGTGGTTAGTTAGGCACTGCTACTTTTGTGTTACCCATGGCTAAAAAATCATAGTTTTGCTGCTCAAAGGAGTTAAATAATTCACAAAACAAAAGGCAATAAGCACTTTTGTTTTAATGAGCCCAATGTCCATGCTGCACATCACTTCTCTGCAGGGTGTCCCTTTTCTCTTGTGGAGTTAGGTTTAATCATGGGCATCAGGAGATGTGAGCATGGTTCACAAGGTAAGATGCATCTAGTGGTCTCGGCCAAGGGCCAGCATCTCCCTGTACTTGTGTGTGTGAGACCAGGTGTTGCACAGGGACAAACAACAAGCAAACAACCAAAAGGCACCAACTTGGACAATTCCCAGTTGTGAACATGAGTAGACAGAGGCTTCATTTTCAGTCCTGGGTTAATACTGCAGCTAGCAAAAGGTGGTCTTAGACCCTCAGTATGTTCTGGTGTTTCCAAGAAATGGTTAGGTCAACAAATCTCTTAATTTTACAATAATATCCAAGTCATGCTGCTTTCCTTTAAAATTTTCCAGATGAAAATGTTAGGGGTATTTAAGAATTAGGCTGGTAAAACAGAGGGAGAAAATCTGGAAACAGATGGCTTACAAAATTGAGCCTGGTTGCCATTACTCAAGTTCAGTAATGTTATTTATATGCTAGTGTCTACAAAAAAATAGACCTGGAAATATGGCATGTATGTCCCTATGCATTTGGATGGTAGGACAGGATGCTGCCTCCTTAGCAGAGTTGCTGTATTTCCAAGCACACAACCTGAGCTACCCGCATGCCCATCTCCTTGGGGCTGCCATAGGTCTGCAGGTTAGAAGGAGCTTTTCCTGGACTGTGGTTATCAGGAATGTTCAAATGGCCCAAAACCCCTAGTTTGTTTTTGGATAACACTTCTGGCTGGGAAAGAAGTCATATTCTCAAACTAGGTATACGGGAGCCCTAGTCCTGGTGTCATCAAATTCACTACTGCTCTTAACTATGTTATATTCCATATTAACAAGTGATCATATTTAAGAAGGAAGAATGTGTATGAAAGCAATATCTACTGTATATTACTGGCAGGGTTGTTGCAGAACCCTGTTTTTCTAAGGGTTCGAAACCTTTTCATTCACAAACTAAATTTGCTTATGCCCATTTGTTCTTGGGTCAGTAAGAACTCTAATTCTTCCCTAAGTCTGTCGACGGTACTGCTTAGTCCTCTAGATGTTCTTAAGAAGGGCAATCCTGTTCCAGCTCATCCTCTCTTGCAACCAAAAGACAAACAAAGCTTCGTTCAGAAGTCTTAGGAAGCTTGAGGACTATTTGTGTTTTTGTGTGCTTAGAGTTGACAAAAGTAGCTGCTTGTTTTACTGAATGAGAACAGATAAAGGAAATACCTCTTTGTGCAATGAACAATTCGTAAGTGAAAGCAAGCACTGTGGGACTTATTTGGGGAGAAAACTGCTTAATATTAGTCTACATGTATCAATCTGCTCCCTATAAAGTTAAAGGAAGAGAGTCAAGCTAGCTGTCCTCCCTCCAGAGAAAGGGGAGACCAGAACACCAGCCTGCGTGTAAGTGCAGCTCACTTTAGCAGCTGTCATTTTGAGTAATTAAAACTGATTATCCTGACAAACATTTGCTTCCAAAGAAACAGGCTGTTACAAACGTAAATTCTCAAGACCCTTCTAGGCAAACCAGCACAGCGCTCTCCTAGAAATCATTGTCAATGCATCTGGTATCCTGTCTTTGTAGCCAAACCATGCAATAGATTTAAAAGATGATTGTTTCTAACAGGTTTTAGCTGCACTTCTGCAGACTCCCTTGAAAATAATAACAGCTAACACTGAAACTACCAGCCTTGTCTGCATGAATGCTCGACTTCCTAGAAGATCCAGAATGCCCAGTTGTGGTTCTTCGGAGAGATCCACGTCTTAGGTGGCTTGTGAAGGAGTAACAGTTGGGAGATGGAGAGGCTTGTTGCTTCCAAAGAGGGATTTATGCTCCATTAATTCCCTCGATGGCAGCTTGGGCCGAGTGGCACGACGTGAATGTGGTTACGCAGGATGCGTCCAGTGCCCTTCATCTGTGCAACTCTCCCCCTCTCATAGTGAACCTCTGCCACCAAAAGAAAGGTGTTTAGTAAGTGAGAAGGCAGGAGGACATGATGGAAACAACTGGAATGGAAAGGACAGCTCTGCTTTAGCTCTGCAGATCATCCAGAGTTTGCATGTCTTTGGTTGTATCCTGCTCATTCTGAACCTGTTCCTTAACATCTCACCTAAATTCCAACCTCGAAATTCCTCTTGTGAGTGTCCCATTTTGGTTGCACAAGCAGAGGTTCACCACGAAGTTCAGCTACAAAGCCAAACATCCAGGCACCTGAGAGCAAAGCAAAGATGCAGGTGCTCCTGCGTTTGCTGTACCCGGGCTGCACAACAGCTGCTGTCATGAGAAACAAGCAGCTCATTGCAGATGGTACATCTGAAAAGAGAACATGCTTACCTCTCATTCACCCAGGACAAATATGACATAGCTGGGAAGAGACCAAATCCCTTTCTGGGTTTGCATCACGTGTTTATACGCTACATTCCCACTGCCTAAGCATCCCCAATCCATTCCTTGCCAATGCTGCCTTCAGAGGAAATGAAGAAATTGGATGCAAGTGCAGAAAGGCTGTGTGGGAGGAGAGATCCTTCCCCAGAGTGCCCTGCAGTCAGCGAGTTAGAGACTTGCTGAAAGCCACATCTGCACCATCGTATTTGAGCAGCTTGTCTGTCTCATTCCCTTCACGTCTATGGAAGGAATAGTTCCTCACTGCTTTGCTCTGGAGTATATTTTGGCTGTAGTAATTAAGTGGTGCCAGTAGTTGTACAGTGTGATGGAGCTGCCATGAGATTATTTCCTCCCTCCTTCCCTCTCCCAAGCAAGATGAGGCCTCAGCTATCTGGGCAGCGTTTTAAAATATCCTGGTTTGCTGTGATGAACCTTGGAGAGCAGAGATGTCTTTTAAAATTAGAGAGGTTTTTCCATCTATTGCATCCTGGTAATGAAATGATATATATGATATATATGCTTGTCAAGTGGACGTTAATAAGCATGATGTGAGGCTATAAAATACCCCCCTAGAAATCAGGACAGATGTCCTGATTCTGCACTTCACCAAGTCAGTGGAAGCTTTGCCCATGAATTTTTGACAGAAACTGTCTTAGGTCTAAAACATTCTCCGTTTTTAGCTATTTTTAGCAATTTTTGGATTTATTTCCAACTGCTGTAGACTTTCTGCCACTACACAAACGTTACACGACTATCAGAGAGATTCCCTCCTGGGAGACATCTCTTCTTTTACCCAGCTCCTCTGTGATATCCTTAGTGAAATCAAACAGTTCAGGGTAAAAGTATTTGGTATCTGTAAAGATGCCTAGCTTTTTTCCTACTCTAGTACGGGTTTGTAGTTTATCTCTGGAGGCAATCTACCATTTAGCGAAAGAATGAAAACAATTCTCCTAAAATAGAGTTTTACAGTTTAATGATCCTTGGGCTGACATATCACTTTATGCATGTAGCCTACATGCAGACTCGAGTGGGAGGCTGGAAATGGCCATGGGGTTGGAGGTCCGTAACTCCTCGTCCTTCACCCAATCAGCCATCTCATTTTCCTCTCTGTAAGGTGATGCTGATACGTTGCAGAGTTGTTATGATAATTGGTTTATTTGAATAAAAGTACATGGCCCAAGGGGTAAAATTTTCTGTACCTGCAAAACTTCCAACAGTCCCCGTTTGCTTTTTGGTGTGGGATTACAGAACATCTGTTCTGTTTAGTCCTCTAAATGTTACTGTTAACGATTTGGCAAAGGCACCTGGAATTTAACACAGATGCACAAGTACATAATATCAAAAGTTAAAAGGAGTGTATTGATTTACAGTGTGACAAACACAAAAGATAAACCAACATAATGTCTAGCTTGATGGCTTAATTTGCACAAAAAATGGGAAGATCCAGAATTAAGCATTCCTTGGCCACCTCGGGTCCTGCTCCAGATCATTGCTGTACTCTGAGGGGTAGCGATGTGTCCTGCTTGTCCAGCCAAAGGATGTGTGCAACTTGCAGGCACGCGGCGCTGACCAGAGCAGGCGTTTTCCACGAGGCAGATAAGGCAGATGTAAGCAGAAGGAGCATGCAAACAGCCTGCAGCAACACTGGGAGCTGGGGAAGGGCCAAGAGGAATCATTGCGTCCATCCCAACTGACCTGCTAACCCAGAAAGTCTCAAGTGTTCGCTGCAGCTATGTGGGTTTTGCAGTTCCTCCCACCAAGTTTCTCCTTGTGAAGCTGTTTTCCAGGCTCAAAGTTGTTTCTAAGGCAAAAGAAGAGCCAGTTTGCATGCAAGGCAAGCAACACAAGGGTCTTGTTTTCTGTTCTTCCTTCACTTTCTGTTCCCAAATGCAGGTTCCCTACCCAGGCAAGTAAGATGGTCCCTGTAAGGATGGACTTGTACCTATGTTTTCCCTGCACACGTTACAACTGCGCAGAGGGCTGACTCCGAAAGGGGACACAATTCCTGCCGGAGAATGCTGTGGGGAAGCGAGTCTACTTGAACAGCCTGACTCTGAAGCAGGCTGAAGGGCATCCAGAGTTTTTTAGCCTGCATGACCTCAGAAAGTTGCTTCAACACATGCACCTTGGAGCACCAGGACGGGACCAACAGTTGAATCCTGCCCTTGCTTTGCATCTTCCAGGCATCATTTAATACCTCCTTCTGCCTGTAAAATGATGTGAACCCAACAAAAGCAAGCTGCAACTGCAGCACTAAAAGTGCTGTGCTGGCATTGCTGGGAAATGCAGGTACTACTTCCTAGGCTTCTGTGTTTGTTCAGATGAAAACCCAGAATGACCATGAAGTTCAGCCCTAGCATGGGAGCCCAGAGTGGGCTGCTGGCTCCTTACAAAGGGCCCGAACAAAGGGCAAGGGAGAGGGGCAAAAACTGAGAAAGCAGAGGCTTAAATGGTAGAGATGTTAAACTATACATTTAAATGCTTTTAATTATGATCAAAAGAGCTGGTTTGGCATGGAATGGGAAAGGAGAGGCAGAGAAGCAAGGGAGGTTCAGATCCAGCCAGCAACCAGTGCACAGGGAATGAAATCTTTCACTTTCCAACCACACAGATTAGACACAAGCATGAAAATATGTTTGCTGCCTCTGGTTATCTCGTGGCATTGGCAAGTGAGCATCAAAGGGAAACATTCTGTCTCTCGGGATAATCACCAGGCAAGCAAATGGATGCGGTAGATAAAGGAAGAGGATGCTTACGCAGAGCAGCAGAGAGCAAAGATTAGCCAGCGAGGCTCACGCTCACCTACGAGAGAAAGGAAATGGGAAGGAGGGCGAAAAGTTGGTTCCCTTGAGTGCTGTCTTGCAGCAATGCATCCTGCCTGCAACTCTGTGCTGAAGTTTTGCTGTTGTGATCAAGTTCTTGTCTTGCAGTTTACAGAAGAGGTTCTCACAGCTCAACTTCTGTAGTATTTATGTAGGCAAAATTCCCAGGAAAATCAAGGGGATTTTTCCATGGGTAGGTATGGGCTCGTAAGGGTTACTTTTGACTGGGTGAGGACTTGGAGTCTGCACAGTTACCATACTGTAAGTATTAACAGATCCTTCCTAATAGGAAAGTTATTTAAGATTTCAGCTTTGTTTCTCTAAGCTCTACATAATCTATTTACTTATGCTACAGTTTTCCTTCTGAACTTCTCGTTCTCCAGTTGTAAATGTTCAAAACGCTGCACATTATACAACCTTTCTGCATCTTACTGGAATAGCATTTTAAATAGGTAATACTATGTTTCTGGAAGGACAGGAGATGTTTTGTTACTCTTCCAAAGCCTGTCTTTGGACCTGGGAGCACTTCAGTCCACTCCCTGCTTTGCCCCAAAATCAAGACTTTATCAGTCCTTCCATGGGTCATCTCCCCACTTCTAAAAGGAGTACAATTTGCTTTGTTTTCCTACCCTCCTGGAAGTACGTGCAAAGATTTCAGATCAGAGGGTGTCCCATGACGATGCTTATTAAGCTCACTGCCGCTGAGAAGGAAAAGGACTAACTCACAGCCGTGGGATGCTGCTTCTCACCCCGTGCAGGTCTTGAGCTTGTGTGACCCCCACCCCAGGAGCCAAATTAACTTGTTAATGGCAGGAAACTAACTGAGGAGGGGAGGGGGAAAAAAAAAGTTTGCTATCTTCTTGTCTGTGCCACCAAGTTGAATGGGAGCAAGGTGGCTCCCAGGGGCTCCAGACCTGGCGCAAAGGATGCGGTGGGATACAAGGCTGGGACTGGTGGGCAGAGGGTCAGGAGCAAGCCAGGAGCTCAGCACAAACTACCTAACTGCTCTGCCGCTCTAGCTAGGACAGTCTCAGCGAGGCACTGCTGCAGCCTGGATGAAACAGCAGACCTTCCTGCTCACCTCTGTACTCAGAGGATGAGGAGATGTTTAAGGCTTCATGCCTTTCTCCCAGGTTCCTGCAGGCCCAGCTTCCCGTACACCTCTTCCCCTCCTGTCTGACTCAGCTCCAATGCTATGCTCAGCTCTTCTGCCTTTCTTTCCTCAGGCAACTCCGTGTTCTCCTCTTCATTCCCACTGAATCCCTTGCTGACCGGTGTCTCCGTGTTGCTCAATGCCCCAGGAGGCAGCACGGGCTCTCCCTGGCACTCTGAGATACGGTGTCCGTCCTACCCGAGTGGAGGGGACTGTATCCCAAACTACACCGTGCTGTAGTCCTCACCCCATGGAAGATTTGGGAGCACATGGGGAAATGGTGGGAAGACTAGAAGACTTTTCACTGCTGCAGTAAATGTGCTCCCATCAGCCCAGTGCAGCAGGATCAAGACTTGGGGAGCAGATGTGACTCCCACTATGAACCAAGTCATTTATTCAATGATGAGACAGAGAAGACCTCAAGAACAGAACCCGAACAAGGAAAAAAGCCTGAATGGAGGGAAGCCTTGGCTGCTGTGTTTTAAGGTTCCCCTTTCTGTTTACCCAGCAACCCAAGGAGCCCCAGGCTCATTCAGGTGGGGACCCTGCGCTCTTTCACGAAGAGCTAAGAAGGGTCACGTAAGCTGGGGAACTGCCTGGCAGCCCCAGCGGGCTCTTCAGATTGAAGTGATTTTAGAAAAATTTGGTCTCGCTCCTGGTCTAAGGTTTCATTTCTTAATGTGTGGAACTGAGCAAGCAGCTAGCTGCTAGGACAGGGAAATGCTGCTGCATGGCTCCTTCACAGCACAAAAAGTAGATGTGGAGCAAGTTGGCTGATCCACAGGTGAGCGCAGAGATACAGCCCAGGCTCACACTGCTCATCCCAGAGCTGGGGGACCTCTGGGCAGTGCTGCCTTAGGTGACGCTGATCTGAAAACTGGACATATGGTGAAACCCAATGTGTTGGGTGAGACAACTCGGGTCTGGACACAGCCTGGCTTTGTTGAGCCGCTGAAGCCAACATGGGAGGGGGCTATAAGCATCCCAGACTTCAATATAGGCACAACGCCACCAAGGCAGGAGATGATGTGACATTCCACAGGGCCTGGAGGATGTGCTGACTTGGGTCTCCTGCACCTCAGAGACTCCTGCTCTGCGCGCAGTGGGGCAAAACTGGGCCCTGCCTAGAAGCCCCACAGAGCCAGCACTAGAATTAAGGATACATGGCTTTGCATGTGGTAATTGGATTATTTTGACTTTTATATTCATTGTATACAATTAATAATCTACTACTAAAGACTGAGGTTTGTGGCTTGCAGGGCTCTAGAGTTAGCTGGTTTAGAAGAGCCAGGAGGTCCTATTTTGTGTAAGCGTATGAGGAGCCTGCAGATCGCTGGCACAATTTTACGCTCACATAAAATATTCTGGTGAACTCCAAATCGATTAATCTAAAGCATTTCCTTTTAGCAGAAAATGATGTGATTTCTTTTGTTTGTCCTAAAGGGAGAAACTATAGAAGTTTAGAATTTTCTATGGAAGTACAACTTTAACTTGCAACCAGTTTTTCTTATGTTCTTTCCACTTGCTACAAGTTTTAAATTTCACAGCATCTCTCCTACTTGGGGGAAAAAAGAAAAAAAAAAAATGTTGGTGGAAGGGTAGAAGGCCATACTGAATTGCACTTAACTTTAGAGAATGCCTTTCATTTTTATACATTTCCAAACTGTAAAAAGAAAAATCTTTGATAAGGAAACGACTTTCCCCACCCCCTTGCCTCTGGGTGCCTGAAACTGCAGGACATAACCCTAAACAAAATTGTTTTAAGTGCCCCATACTCTAGAGCCACACAAGGAAACTAATGCTATAAAGTGTCAGACATGGGATTCTTCAAATGCTTGTACACTTAATAAACTACTTTCTTCAAAGCTTTTTAAAGAATAAAGAAAAAAAAAAAGGAACAATTATGTAAGAAGTGCTTTCTGCTCTCCTTTTGGCTGGTCCCAGAGTGGTTCCTCTGCGCCCCGGGGTGCTGCCGGGCTGGGCTGTGGTCCGTGCACCCCTTCCAGCGGGGCAAAGCCGGAGGCCCCGCCGGCTGCCGCGGCCCGGGGTTTT